>PYUH01000170.1:19310-38433 GCA_016808085.1 Suaeda aralocaspica | reverse complement strand
TAAAAAAAAAAAGAATGAGCAAGAATATCATATGGAGTGAAACCTCCCTATTTAACTAGGCTTTTCGACAAGCACCTTGTAACCCACATCACCAGAGTTGTTTAATCCAAACTGAAAGAGCGTCAAATAATGCGGACTCATTTGTTAACCTAAGTCAAACTCAACTTAGCCTCTAAATATCCCCTATAAACAAGTGGTTATATATGGTGGCTTACTTGTAATTTGGAAGGGAAGGAAAAAAAAATTTAAAGCTTGCAAAAGAAACCGGTAAAGAAACAAGTCAAAATACAACAAATTTTAATCATTCAATTAAGAAATCAGAAAAGTTAAGGTGCACAAGCAAAGGGAATGAGAACACTATTACCTCTTTCCATTACAATGAGTATAAAGTCCATATAACACGAATAGGAAAAGGAAATTATTTGTTTAACATATAAATCACATACATAAGCTATATCTTGCGGGAAAGTAAACTTTACTAAGAAATTTGAAAACTGACTTTAGGTGTGTTATAATGCACTTTTGATTTCATGTATGCCACTCTCTTAGTTTAAACTATCATAAATAACCATGTTTCTTTCCTAAATTCAAATCTCTTTTGGAGTAGTTTATAGGTCCATGCATCAGCCTGACTTATTTAATTATTCTACTTCAATTTGTGCATCATACATATACATATGCATCAACCTGACTTATTTAATTATTCTACTCCACATAATTAAGTAGGATAACCTTAAGGATCTGGCAAGTAACTTAGCTTGATAGGAGCACAAAAGAAACTAGCACCCACACTTGGGTCCCAACCAACAGACAATCATCAGCTGCAGAACCATGAACTTAGTTGGGCAATATTAGCTTAGCTGGACCCTTTTAGCAACACAAGGAAAAAATGGTAGTTGTAAGAAATTAAGGCCTTTGGCCATATTATAATAGCAATGGTAATCTGTAGTAGTATAAGTATTGTGGTAGGAGTGAGGAGAGAGGGCATTTAGAAAAGTGTAATTGGAATTGGAGAGTGGTGGCCTAAAGTCACTTAGTTTGTACTTCCAGGACTATCTATCTATTAATCAGCCTTCTAATTGGCCTAATCAATACCTGATTAGTCATAAATTATGTCTAATATCTATCAACTTGTTTGCATCACCATGTAACCTTGCACAATCTTAACCCATTATTAAGCAAATATATGTATAAATCCCATGAACCAAGGCAACACAAGATCAAAGTGTGTAGTTCTGAGCAAAACATAAGCCAAAATTGGTCAAAACCTATTAAGCCTATTTCTAACTCACTATTACAAAAGAGAGTGAAGCAAAAGAGTGAATGAATCGAAGAAGAATAACCGGTTACAATGGAATTTAAGAGGGGGGCTTGATGGAGGGTGCACCGTGAACAGATCAATTATAAGGTTTGAAGATAGCATGAAGGTTCACAACTTGACAATAATGTAAACTGAACTAAAACAAAAGACTATCTCACAGATTTTATGTTTAAAATTTTCAAGTGCAGATTCAAAGAAGTATATTTCACATGTTAGGAAACAAAACATCAATTCCTATAAGAAGTAATGCAAACTTCAATTAGCAAGCAAAAGGAACTCAAAGCTAAATCAAATACTTTGAGCATAGACCTTCAAGTCAAAAACCCCAAGTAAGAACAAAATCGATTGCGCAATACGAATTCTAATTCAATTAAAATATATCCAATAAATCTTAAATTCAAATGATAATAACCGAAATTACCTGACAATGCAAAAGAACTTCAATTTGTCTTCCTTTTCATTACTATCTCTAGAAAATCCTCCATTATTCGATTTGGGTGTCGTTTGGTGTTTGGAGAGAGCAAATTTTTAATCTTTTCCTGCCACAAAACAAAGTCACCAACTCCACTACCATGTTTAATTCCTTTAACTAGCGTTGAATTCTGAGTCATCACCTTTACCTTTCCCATTGCACATATGCTATCAATGGAGTTTAAAGCATCTTTTTAACCCATTGACCTTTCCCCACTGGCAAAATTATGTAGCTCCCCAGAACATAAAATCAAAAGGATTGCTTTTTGTTCTATAATCATTCAAACAAACGAATACCGAGATAATAAAAACGAAAAAAAATTCAAAACCCTAATAAATTCTATCAGCATTAAAATCGCAAAATTTAAAAAAGAAAAGCTGCAAAAAATTGATACACACCTCATAAACTAAGGAAGAAAATGATGAAGAAATTAAAATAACAAATTTAATTTGACGATACTATGAGTCACGAAAATCAGAATCCATAGTAATTGATTCAGCTTCTTATTCCTCGCAGAAGTAATCAATAAGTTAGAGCAATTGCAATTGCTTCAAATATGTAATCTCTAGTCAGTTTTTCGTGTTTTTGTTAGTGGTTTATTGAACATAATTTGATCTTTTGTAATCGAATATTGATGAAAAAAATTGGTGGAAAAATCTTGAACCTTAGGGTTTTCAGATTTCGGAGGATCTCAACTACAATTTTTTCGAAATTTCTTTAAAAAAATGGCGACTTTTTGTTGAATTAATGATTTTTAAGATAACTGAAGGGGAAGAGTAAGAAGAAGATAAATGAAGTCTGCCAGGTTTGGGAAAGAAATGAATAAGGAGAATGAAAATTATGAAAGGCGTAAATTAGTCAAGGCTATAGCAACGGTTTAAAAAACCAAAGACAAATAAGAAGCAAAATACTTTTTGCAACGGTTATGGTAAAACTGTTGCAAAAGCTGTTGCCTAATCTATCTATTGCAACAGTTATTTAAAAACCACTGCTAAAGCCGTTGCGACAGGTCTAACCGTTGCCAAAGCCGTTGCAATAGGTGTAACCGCTGTCAAAGCCGTTGTAATAGGTCTAACCGTTGCAAAAGAGGGTTGCAAATGCTCATTTATCTAGTAGTGACCGCTTGCTGTGTTTTGTAGCTTACTTTATTTTAATTGCTTATGAAGACTAACATTTATTTTGGGTGTTTGGATTTCTAAAGACTTCTAATATTAGTTATGGTTTGGTTTGTTTTAAGGTCCATTAATATGGTTCCGAAGTGTAATAAGTTTTAAAGTTGATTTTTAATTTGAGATTGTTTTGAAGTTTGGTTTTAAATGGTTTTGGTTTGAGACTTCCACTGTAGTACTTTGATAATTGCCTTAGTTGTTATCACAGTGACAATAATACTTTGGTTTTTCCATATTTAGTAGTTTTGATAAATATAATTCTTATTAATTTAATATGTTTTCCGGAAAAATGAGAAGTAGGAAATTAGAAAAATCCAGGGTGCTACAATTGTGGATGCTCCTTAGAGGCTTTAGATTGTTCACAAGAAGATTTGGGGCATTGAAGACCAAGAAGAGTGAAAAGAGTTGAAGATCATTACAATCTCAAAACCAGTTGCACAAGGTTTAGCTTCAAAGTGGAATATCTCCTAAAACAGAAAATTATAGATATGATTCTAGTTGCATAGGAAAGCAGCTTATTTCAATATATTAAAAATGGTAGGTAACATACTTGATTTGAATAAGAAACGAGAGAGTTATGACCTTTTGAAGATGAACTGCACATGTAAAGGGGTATAAAATTTAGAGCGACTGCTCCAAGGCCCAGGCGACCCCAGAAGCACAATGGAAAGAATCCACCCTAAAATTTTGGAGCAACTGCTACGAATGGGTGGAGCGACCATTTCAACTTTTCTAATGACTCACGAATCGCTGCAATCCAATTAGCAGTTTTAGAGATATGGCAATTTCATGTTCGTTAGTCCAATAGAACTTCGGGTTTTGTTCCATCAAATTTTCAACTCTATGTAAAGTATGCAACTCTTAAGCAAGGAAAGATGTTTGTTGATGATTACATCAGAGAATTCAAAAAAATCCTAATCCGATGTGGAATTGATGAAAGCGAGGAGCAAAAGATTGCTAGATTTGGTGGAGAGTTAGATCAAGAGTTGACTGATAAGATTGAATTACATCCACACCTAGCATGTAAGGATAATCTAAAGATGGCTAGAAAACTAAACAAAAAACGGAAGAGGGGTTCAAGATTTTCATGTAAACCCTATGTTGCTTTTGAATCTAATGTTCCTCAATTTACTTCTTCAAATGGTGATCTTCTGAACAAATTTTGTTGCAGAAGGATCAAAACAAAACAAGGAGAAAGCAGGCCATGAAGTTCTAAAAATCAAATGCTTCAAGTGCAAAGGACATGGCCCCTATAAGAAGGATTGTAAAACCCTGGTGTAGACACCTACATTTATCCCCACCCTTAGGCCGTTGAAAAACATATGCCACGTCGCTCACTAGTACGGTCTTGAGAAGAAAGCCGAAAGATCCAACCTGAAAACGCCCTAAAATTCCTAAAAAACCAGAAAACCTAATAAAATTTCAAAAATATTTATATTATATTATATTTTATTTTCCCATATTTTTCTAGATTTTTTTTCCACACTTTTCAACATTTTTTAATAAAGCTCTAAAAACTTTTTAACGCTCGAAAACACATTTTTTGGGAGATCGAGCCCAAATTATAGCCATGGAAAAGGGAAACCTTCAAGCTCAAATAATGGGCCCAAGGCAAACCTTTCCCTCCTCAAGCCCACAAGAGGTATGGAAGGAGGAAACTTCCTCCTTTCTTCCTCCTCAGGGCATGAGGTAAGGCATGATGTCAGTGAAAAGAGGAAATAGGGAAATGGGCTGAAGTAAGCACACAACCTCCCCAAGGCCCAGAATACAAGGGAAGATCAGCAAAATTTCTGGACAAGGAGGCTAGTTTTGTGTGTAAGGGCGCACACCTTTAGCCAACACGCACAAAACCGCCTCATTTCCGAAACTTTCCCTATAAATACCCCCTTAATTTCTTCAATTTCAAAAACTTAACTTTTGGCATTGAGATTTTGGCATTCTTAAAGGTGACAAAAGTGTTAGAGTTTAGAGAGAGAATTTAGCATTCTTCTTCCATAAATTTCTTCTTCATTCTCTTTTAATCTTCATCTTCTTATTCATCATAAAAATCACGAAAACATTTTATTAGTTTCTTTATATTTGACATCATTTTCTAGTTTTCTTTTAGTTTATTAGTATTATTATTATCATCATACTTATCTCCATCTTCATCATATTCGGGTCACATTCGGGTTTTGGATTCTTGAAGGCGATCTCAAATCCGTTTCGACACTAGCACGAAAGTTCCTAATATGAGGCGACCATAAACTACTCTCTCCAAGTTCATCTTCAAGCTTATTCATCTTCATCAAGTTTTATCTTATTCTTATTATTTGCAACACCCCCAAATTCCTCACTTTCTAACTTACCTCAAACCTATAAACATAAGAGGAACTTGAGCATGTTACCGCCACGTCACAACTAATTATGAAAACTAATTGCAACGCTAAGGCTAAGGTAAAACAACACACTTTACTAAAACCATTTTATAAAAGTCAAACAACTCACAGCGGAAGTCTTTACAACTAAGTCAAACATTAAATTAACAACTTGGAACCATCACGGCCCTTATTCCAAACCACTAGAAAAATCTAAAGTCAAAACAACTACCAAATATTATCCACTCCTCTCGAAAAATCCCTTCACCATGCATATGCTCAACAACCTGCACTTATTCTGCTTAACAAGCAAACAGAACAAGAAAAACATGGAAATATATATGTGTCAGCGACCACTGCTGAGTATGCACAACATAGCAGAAACATAACAACACGAAGACACACACATAGCACACAAAATACACATAACAAGACTCTCACTCCAAATTAAGACTCATGACCCATAAGTTCAAAATTCTTCATCTTGATTATAACTTCTTGCTTCGAAAAGGATATAGGAAACGTGAACGGGCTCTTTGGAAAGACGGTCGTCAACCAAGTAGGTAGCGCTCCCCGTACAATCCGAACTCTAACAGAAAGATAGCTAGTCTTTCAAAAACAGTGGTACATGGTCTCCATCCACCCCATGTCCAAACTTAACTCTTTAACTCTTTTGGAATTCCAGAACTAAAACAGTGAAGCATCGTCACACTCCACTATGGAAGTACAGCGTTAAGGCAATACATACCTCCCCCGTATGGTAACCTCATTTGGCCTGAATGAGTACTCACGTTCCTTTAAAAATAACTTGCTCATAATTGCTTACTTAACTTTGCTTTACTCGACTTTATTTAACTTTGACTTAATAAGCATTTAACTTTGATTTGTCTTGTAAACATGACTCTTATGGTCAAAACTTGCTCAAAACATGCATAGAAGCATTATAACTCATGAACAAACTTCAAAACACTTAAACATGTCATTTTAGACTCTTAACCCTCACATTAAAGCTTCATATAGCTACTGTCCAGAATTCAAACATAACTTAAAACACGACCGAAAAGTCAAACATACACCGTCAGACTTCGAAACATACATAAACAACATAGAAACCATCAAACACTTAACCAACACTTGTTAATGACTCTTTCCTCTTTTAGTAACCTTCCATTAATAGTAAATGACTTTTGAAAACATTTTTAGAAACTTCTATTCCTAGAAATTTATTTTTGAAAAACATTTGTTTTAAAACTAGGCAATAGAAATAGAAATAAATCTGAAAATAATTATTAAAAATTAAATAGGTTCGAAAACACTTTTCCAAAACCTTTTACTGCCTAAAATACAGTCTCAAACCAAATCTCGTGGCTAGATAAGGTCTATGTGAATTTTAGTAGATTTTAAACTAGAAACCCTAAAACTAGCGATAAAACAATTAAAAATCCAAGCTAATTACCTAATAAATTCTCTAGGTCGTGAAACCCATTTTATAATTCCTTTTATTCTCCTATTAACCAGTAACAACCTTTAGAAACCTTAGTTCACGTTTTAAATATTTTTAAAAGATTTATTTTTGAAAACAGTCCAATCTGTCTAAAACCAATCTAAAAATTATTTAAAAATATTGGAAAACCTTTTAATGACGAAACCAACTCTATAAACTCATATTATGCTTCTGGAATACATTAAAAATAATCTCATAGTCAGATTCGACCTTTAGACCTTCTGAAACAATATTTTTCGGTAAAAACCGCAAAACTGAAAACTGACTAATAAAATTATTTGACCATGCTATACTTCATGTTAAAGTACGAGAATTTAACACAACTTCACATACATCACAATAAGTCTAAAATAATTTTTACGAGCATACTTCAACACTTTAACCTCATATAACAAATTTTACACATAAACCAGCAGATTTTCGGTTCAACACTATAAAATTCATGGGGGCTTGCATGATCGTTTTCTTGCTCCAATAATTTAACACGACATACTATAATACTAAACCTAAGTTTTCATGCTATTAGGTCTTTGATATGTCGCACATACCTTGCTCGCTAAATTTCCTTCTTAATTAAAACTGCTCTTCGGAAAATTCTCCTCCTTGCATTAAAATACAAAAATACCATTAGAAATTCGACTAACCTCATATGAACATTATATAACTAATATACAGCCTCTAAAATAATTTTTCGTGCATAAATTTCGATTATTTATAATTTCTATGATTTGTTTTATTAAAAATCCAATTTTTGACATAAACTAATCTATTAAATAAAAATTACCAAACTAATTTTTAAAAATAATTTGAAAACATCAAAACACTTTTTATTTACTGAAAAACATTAGGGAAACACTTTTTCGATTTTTTAAAAAAAATTTGGAAGGAAAAATAATTTTTTTCTCTCTTTTTCTTATTTTCGAAAACCATGGTGAGTGGGCTACTTTGAGGTGGTTTTTGGCCACCTTGGTGGCTGCATGGGTGGCGGATCTTGGTACCTGGTGGTAGAGTGCAGCAAGGGCTGTCACGTGGTGGTGGTTGTGGCGGCAGATGTGAAGTGTGGTGGTTGTGGTGGTGGCTCAAAGTTGGTTCCACGAAGAGGAAAACTGCAGTTTTATTTTTTTTTTTTTTCTGTTTGTGTACTTTGCTGCGGTTTTTGGGCTGTGGTTTTTCTTTCTTTTTTTTTTCCTTTTCTGATTTTTGGAAAGGGTTTTAAAGAGTAAAATTTGATGAACCAGAGAGCTATATATAGGGTATATGGCCTTAAGGAATTTCGGCCAAATCAAAGTGAAAAGATAAAGTTTTGATTTTTTTTTTTTTTGGTTAAGATCTAAATTGTGTAGGATAATTTTGGATATGTTTATCTTTTGTAAAATCTGAAATTTATCCTAACTAAAAGATACAAAATATCTAGGTAGTTAAAATAAATAATTTAGAAAATAATTTTGGCCATAAAAATATTTATGGGCCTTGGAAAACCGAAAATACCCCATTTTGGGCCTAATATGGTCCGAAAATAATTAAAATAAAACCCATAATTATTTTTTCTATTTTTGAAAATTAAATTTAAATACTCAAAACCTCCTTTAAAAATAATTACTATTTCTAATAAAACCTTTTGTAAAATAAATTATTTTAAGCCATAAAATATAAATAGACTTTATTTTCCGAAATTCATAAAACAATATATTATAATCGTATAAAAATATAATATAAAGTCTTAAAAATGCGGGGGATTACATTATTATTGGCTACATCTAAGTTAGCTTTCTAAACTCCCTTATCACATTTATTTTATTTTAATCCATGAAATATTGACTAAAGAAAGGTTGAGATTTAATAAAACAAGTAAAAATAGAAAGAATCATGCCTAGGTGCCCTTTAAATTAAAGCTTTTTATGAGCATGATTACATGATTATGTAGTTTGCTTTAAAGCTTATTTGCTTGAGCTTGATGACATGCTTTAACAGCTTTATAAGCATGATTATATGAGATTTATTGTTTCTTGTCAATGGCATGATGACATCAGCTTTGCTTCTTTTTAAGCTATTCAATCATGTTTTATCGCTTTCCCTATTTACGTGATTTCACTTGTATGTAAGTCATGATGGCGGCTTTTAACGTAGTTTAGGACAATAATAAAAGACTAGATAATTGTAATCACATAAACTTAGAAGAATCATAAAGATTCGAACCATCAATACAAATAAACATAACTTAAACGAAGCAATCACCATTCTTAGTAAATAACATGTGCATCAAGCCTAACTCACCTAGTAAAATCTCTTGCGGTGCACCCATAAGGACTAAAAAGATTGTAATGTTGCTTGATATTATATGATGAGATTGCAAAAGAGATATTGTAGAGGACCACATGATGTGGCAGAGTCTTGTAGTCTGAACCTCGTCCTTGAACCCATGAAACTAGTGCACGACCTAACCATTGGGAAGCTGATGCACATCACCTTGGCTGGTGAGAACGCGGTAATTTGGGTCCTTAAGACTCTACACAGTGCGGTTGTGGCTTCTATTGGAGTTTCGTTACAAACGTACTCACCCTATGCGATGACCCTTCCCATGGTCTAAAGAACAAGGCATACATCAACTCGTGGAAACCCATTTTTTCAAACGTTCACACCTGGAAATTCCTAAATATTTTTGAAAAACGTTTAATAAAATACTACTACTAGTTTACGAAAAACCAAAGCATTACCGCCACTGTGGTAACGGCTAAGGCTATTATCAAATTACTACAGTGGAAGACTTCTACTTTAAAAACACTTAAGTCTAAATAAAACCCTTTAGTCAAATTATACCAAATACTTCATTACAAGTTGGAACCGAAATGAAGGGCCATCAAAACCAACAAAATTTTGCAAACTTAAAAGTCAACATTAGTCCAACAGACATCATATAATAAATAGTGTCATAAACGAACAATAAAAGAAACATAACCAAAGCAACAAAACTGCGAAAGACATCCAAGAGCACTCTTCACTTAATCCTAGCATGATCGACTATGCCAACCTAAACCTGTTGCTTTCTCTTTATTCTAAACTTCTACTCGCCATTGAAATGGGTCGTCGTAGGGCCATGACAAAGAAAAGGCCACGCATACAAAACACGTAATCAGCAAAGCTGAGTACATATATACCAAAGATTGTGCAGCACATTAGCATGGATAATTCTAGGCAAGAACGTAAAACGCATAGTCTTACCTTTAACATAACATATAACATAGACACACTTATATAAACTTTAACTTTGATTTAACTATTATTTTTTATTGCGCATCGAATAGCTTTCCTCCTATAACAATTGCCCTTTAGGAACCAACTTGGGAGAAACTCCAAGAAGGTATTACCTATGCCACTTAAAGTGACCGAATTCCAGCGCATTTATAATAAATAAGAAGTACAAACACTTATACCCCGAATAGACATTATAGATTACTATTTCATACGACTCCTGCTCCCCCCAATTGTTCATACTCAAGGTATATACGTTCCAAGAGCTTTGGTGTGAATCCTCTTTCACTTTACATGATTATCAGTTTAGTACTTGTTGTGACCACATGTAAAAATACATAACATGCATAACAAACATAGCAAACATGAACACCAAATTTCCTATCTTGTTAATAAGTGATCATATATTATTTATCCTCTTTCTTTCTTTCTTTCTTTCCTTCCTTGTCCAAATATTAAACTGTGAGTGGACACATAAATTTCTTAATTGCTACTAAACATGTGAATAAAATATTCACTACATACTTTTCTTCTTTCTCAAGTTGTTTAACAACATAATTCTCTTCTTTCTTTTGTTTCGACTACTATTCAATTTTTTTAGAAATAATACATTCCAACATCGTTGATGTATTAATAAAGATATAAAAGCGGAATGTAAAACATACTTGCAACATCATAGCATCAACAATAGCAACTTCTCATACAAGGCAACATGAGTCAACAAGATTCAACATAAATGACATTAGGTACTACGCTTAAAGTGTTACATGAATGATTAAAAGTGTTTCCTTAGACAATGAGTAACACTTTTCAAGTGAAACATCTACTCGTGATACCTATTCTCAAAGGTAACACTTTTTAGGTTCAATGGTATCACTTTGAAAAAGTGTAACTTAAAACTACTTTGGTATCACTTTTTAAAATATGTTATAACATTTTTAAAGTGTTACATTGAATACCATAGGTAACACTTTTTATACTTTAAATATCATATCCGTTAACCTTAATAACACTTTCATAAACATTATGTATCATATTTATAAGTTTATGTAACACTAAACTAGTGCTAAAGTAACACAATATTTAATAATATGCAACATTTGTCGATCAACATATGTAACACTTTTTTACGTAAAAATAATAAAAATAATAATAATAATAATAATAATAATAATAATAATAATAATAATAATAATAATAATAATAATAATAATATTTATTAATTTTATGATGATGGTGGTGACTTTGATTTCGATGATGATAGCTTTAATAATAAATAATAATAATTATTATTATTATTATTATTATTGCTGATTAATATATAAATCAAATATTTATGTATCAATAAACCCCACTCATTTCAAATTAAACACTGATGGCATTGATGGTAGTCATTCAAACACATTTGAATAAAAATAATGTACTTAAAAACATCCATAACAAATGATCTAATCTAAAAATGAGTCTAAAACTACTCCCAATGTGTAATAGTCTTCATTGATTTCTCCGTCTTCAATCTCGTTACTTACTTGCTTACGTTGCATATTGCTTACTCCAACGAATGGTTATGATCATTATCTTGGTCTTATAAAAATTAAAAAAAAATTAATTAGGAAAGAGAGAAGTAGTTATTCACAAACCAAAGTAAAGTTACAAGGGTGATTTTGATCCTTACTGAGAAAACGTGGAGAGATCACACAAAATATAAACAAAAGGAAAAAAGACGAATCACAACAATAAATAAAGAGATTAGACAAAATGCACTCATAAGGTTTGTCTTTACAAATGAAATAATCAACAACCACAGGAGTTCAAAAATGAAACTTCACATTGAATATGCATGAGAAACATACAATATACAACCTTCAAATTCTCATTAGGCACCATATCCTATAGTATAGAATTCAAATCTAATCTTACAATCATTTAACCAGAATTCTCAGATATGAAAGAACCATGAATATACAATTTTCTCACCAAAATAAACTCTTATTTAAACATAAGCAATCAAATTAAATGTCAAATAGACGTGTAACCCTTGATTATATCCTCAAATCTATACTACTAATAATCCCACAAAATCATAATAAATAACTTCGTCAAACGGATACCCTAGAATACAGTTTACATTCATATTCTAAGTAGTAGGGGGGTGATTGGGTTGAATCTGAACAAGAATTGAGGAGAAGATATTAAGCAAGAGTTGTAATAAGAAAATAAACAAGAGCATCATAAAGCTCCTTAAACAGCCCCTTAACTTGCATTAAAAAAACACAAAAACCTGCAGCATAACATCCCTACAAGCAAAACCAAACCATCGACTAAAATAGCACCAAAATGGCATCAATATACCTCCTAAAATAGCAACTAAACAGCACCAAAATGGAAATAAACTTCCCAGAACAGCACCAAATACCCTCAAAGCTACCACCAAAACAACTCCAGTCCAAACTTATAGCATCATGGACACTACCGAAAAAGTTGCCCCAAAACTTAACCATAACAGCCCCAAAAACAGCACCTAAACACTCAAAAATCAGCCACCAGAACTGCAAGCTAATTAAATAGCCTGAAAAGAAGCCCAAATCAGCCACCAAAATAACACCAAATCAGTCCAAATTATCTCCATAACAGTCACTACAATGCACCAAATTCAACTTCAAAACAATCCCCTAACCTCAAAACGCCATCTTAACCCATAAATATGTATATAAAATTTTGTAGCTCCAATATAAACTCAGAAGAAACAGAAATTTAACGACTAAAACGAGTAAACCCTATAAATAAGAAATAGTTGAATATTAATGAATGAAATTGATAAATAATTTCAATTGAGTAAACCCTAGATTGCAAGATTAGTTTCTAAAATGATTTAGAAGGAATCAACGACCATACCTTAGCTTTATTCAATTTTAAACTCGTCATTTAGTTGTTGTTGCTGCTTCCTCCTCTTCTTCCAATTAATCAAATGGAATATCCATTTAGAGTTTAGTAATGTTTGATTTTTAGAGAAAATATATTAACGTATATACTAACCTCAATTTCGATAGAGATAGAACTTACTGCTGTCGTCGTCAAAAGATAAACTCACCAACGCCGTCTCCGTGGGTGTAAGAAAGGGGAGTTCTGGAGTTCAGTGGGTTTGAGAGAGGGTTTATGCGAGATAGAGAACCATCAATGAACGAGGTGGTGGTGGATTCGTGATGATGAGATATGAGAAAAGTCAGAAGAGAGATGAGAGATGAATAAAATTAGGCTTGAGAGAATGTGAGGTTGATGCATCAACTGAGAGAATCATTAATAAACCTCAAAGTTTAGGTAACCTAGGAAATAACACGAATTAACAAAGAAAAATAACAAAATTAACAACAACACAGACCACTAATTCTGTTGCTCGATGGTGGAAAATAGGATGAAAAGGCAAATGACTAGGTTTTTAGTTTGAACATGGGAATCAGAGAGCCTTGCATACACAAAACAGCAGACAAATGAGATTGTATGGGTAATATGTAATGGCCTAGACTACTGCAGTTTGTATTAACTAGAAATTGTAGAATTGATTGGACTGATATTGATATTGATTAAGCAAAAGTTGAGCAAATGATTGTCAATGATTACAAGTGACTAGAGGCCACCACTCTCCAAGTGACTTGAGGCCACAACTCTCCAAGTTCTCTCTATTTTTCTGGATACCCTTCACTATAGAATCCTCCTACTACAAATACTGCTACCCCTTTCCCAAAAAAACAGAACATTGCTTTAATTACTAGTGCAACTACCTTTGTTGGTTTCCCAACTAGAACAGGTTTTTATTAAAAGAACAGATAAACCAAAAACT
Organism: Suaeda aralocaspica; assembly: GCA_016808085.1. Classification (NCBI taxonomy): domain Eukaryota; kingdom Viridiplantae; phylum Streptophyta; class Magnoliopsida; order Caryophyllales; family Amaranthaceae; genus Suaeda; species Suaeda aralocaspica. The sequence goes on along the minus strand of PYUH01000170.1, from coordinate 24,523 downwards.
AGAAGGAGCCAAAATAACGGCTTGTAACTTGTACTTAGGTAGGTGAGTTGTTTGTCTTCTTCTTGTGTTTCCTGCTGTATGTGTAGAAGACTGGTGGTGCAGCTGTTTGATCCATTACATCACTCGCCGCCGCAAGCGCCACCTTGTCCTCAAGGTGGAAGTCAGGAAAACGATGGTCAAGTAGCTCACCCGACTCCCATGTTGCCTCAAAATCGGGCAGTCCCTTCCACTGGATGAGTACTTCAAGCGTGCCATCCGCAGTAGTGCGGACTCCCAGAACCGACTCGGGTTCTGTCTCCAACTCCAAATCAGGGGTGAGCTGAGAGGGTATTGTGCATTGATGAGGGTGCTTTCCAATGGCTTTCTTGAGTTGGGAAACGTGAAACACAGGGTGAATTTTGCAGTTCTCGGGTAACGCCAGTTTATATGCCACCGTGCCTATTCGTCGCACCACTTCATAAGGCCCATAGAAACGGGCGGCCAATTTCTCGAAAGGGCGACGAGCTAATGACCTCTGCCTGTATGGTTGGAGTTTCACAAAAACCGAATCCCCCTCTGCAAATTCCACATCACGCCTTTTTTGATCCGCATAACTTTTCATGACTTGTTGAGGCCGGAGAAGGTTGACCTTAATTTCATCTAGCATAAAATCCCGTTCTCGCAAGGCCTCCTCGAGTGTATTGACTGGCGTCTGACCCTTCCCCATGCGAACCACTTGTGGCGGCTCCCGCCCATACAGAATTTGGAACGGGGAGATGTGAGTTGATGAGTGAACGGAGGTGTTATAAGAATACTCCGCCCATGGAAGCCACCTGGCCCACCCCCGTGGCTGCTCGCCGGCAAAGCAACGCAAATACGTCTCCAGGCTCTTATTCACGATCTCCGTTTGGCCGTCGGTTTGGGGATGGTAGGAAGTACTCCGCTTTAATTCGGTCCCATGTAACCGGAACAATTCACGCTAGAAAATACTTAGAAAAACTCGATCTCGATCAGTGATAATGCAGTCTGGGAACCCGTGGAGTCGCACTACTTCTCTGATAAAAATCTCCGCCACTTCCTTTGCGGTGAATGGGTGTTTTAGTCCCAAAAAATGGGCATACTTAGACAATCGGTCAACCACTACTAAAATCGTATCCACTCCCTTGGACTTAGGCAGCCCTTCTATAAAGTCCATAGTCACCTCTGACCAAACCGCCTCCGGAATTGCTAGTGGCTGTAATAGACCGGCTGGCTGTTGTTGAGACAATTTGTTGCGCTGGCAAGTGTCACATGCCTGCACATAGTGAGCCACCTCCTTCCTCAAACCTGGCCATACCCAATCTGCAGCGATTCGAAGGTAAGTCTTTACCTCTCCTGCGTGACCCCCTTTAGGCGTGTCGTGATATGCTCTGAGTAGATCCCCTTTAAATTTTGACTTGCGCGGTACAACCAACCGCCCTTTGTATTTCACTCTCCCCCCTTCCACGGAGTACCCTCGCGGTGCCTCCCCTTTTTCGACCTCCCCTTTAATTCTGATTAACTCCTCATCTTCTTGGGATTCCTTTTCCAAATCCGCCCAATTGAAAGAGCAACGTGAAACCAATGCCCCTAACTCCGTCACCTCTTCCCCCTTTCTCGACAAGGCGTCGGCCACCCGGTTTGACACCCCCGGTTTGTATTGAATGTCAAAGTCGTATCCGATAAGTTTGCGAACCCATCGTTGGTATTCCGCCCCAACCTCGTGCTGCTGCATGATGTACTTAAGGCTCTGCTGGTCACTCCTCACCACAAACCGGCGGCCTAATAAGTAGTGCCTCCACTTTTGCACGGCTAGGCAGACGGCCATTAACTCCTTTTCATATATTGACCTTCCACGACTCCTCGGACCAAGGACCTTGCTAAAGAAGGCTACGGGCCGTCCCTCCTGCATTAATACTGCTCCGAGTCCAAAACCCGAGGCGTCCGTTTCCAAGATGAAGGTTTTCTGAAAATCCGGCATCACGAGCACCGGTGCTGATGTCATCGCGCGCTTCAGCCGGTTGAAGGCCTGGGTTGCTTCTTCAGTCCATAAGAAACTATCCTTCTTAAGTTGCTGGGTTAGGGGGTGGGTTATTTGGGCATACTGGGCTATAAATTTTCTGTAGTAGCCAGTCAGGCCCAAGAATCCCCTTAGTTCTCTTAGTGATTTGGGTATGGGCCAAGTTAGCATTGACTCCACCTTCTCCTGGTCCACAGCCACACCTTCAAAAGAGATAATATGGCCCAAGTAGGCCACCTTCCCCCTTGCAAACTCACATTTCTTCTTGTTTGCAAATAATTTTTGCTCCTCAAGCTTCGCCATTACTGTTCGAACGTGCCCCACATGCTCATCCTCACTAGAGCTGTAGACTAAGATATCATCAAAGAACACCAAGACAAATTTGCGCAAGTATGGTCGGAAGATTTCGTTCATGAGTGATTGAAAGGTGGCCGGCGCATTCGTGAGCCCAAACGGCATCACTAGAAACTCATAGTGTCCCTCATGTGTGTGGAACGCCGTCTTATGAGTGTTCGAGCTCCTCACCCGGATTTGATGGTATCCCGCCTTGAGGTCTAACTTCGTGAAGACTTGAGCTCCACCCAATTCGTCTAGCAACTCCTCAATGACCGGAATTGGGTACTTGTCCGGGACGGTTTCCTTGTTCAAGGCTCTATAGTCCACGCAAAAACGCCATGACCCATCCTTCTTTTTGACTAGCAAAACCGGGCTAGAAAACGAGCTTGTAGACGGTTTGATGATCCCCGCCTCCAGCATTTCTCGGACTCGGCGTTCAATCTCATCCTTTTGGAACTGCGGGTAGCGGTAGGGGCGAACACTCACTGGGTTACTACCTTCCTTGAGAGTGATCCCGTGATCGTGTTCTCTCGGTGGGGGCAGCCCTTTAGGGGCGTCGAATACGTGGTTGTATTCATTAATTACCCCCTTCAGAAATTCCGGCACCTCCTCTCCGGGTCCCCCTTCTGTCCCTCCACCCTCTTCCCCTTCCATTTGGCAGAGCTCAACTAACACACCTCCCTGCTCCTTCCTCACACTCCGAATCATGGCCTTCAACGAGACTCCAGCTCGCATTAGGGTGGGGTCCCCCTTAATCGTCACATTTCTGCCTTCATGGGCAAAGCTCATTACTTGAAGTTTCCAATTAGTCTTAACCATTCCTAATTTTTCCAGCCACTGAACCCCTAGAATTACATCAGAATTGCCCAGCTTGAGAGGTAAAAAATCCTCTACGATGGCGACTTCCCCATTAAGCTTCAGCTCCACTCCTTCGCATCGCCCTTCGCCGTGTATGGCCTCCCCATTCCCCAAGGAGACCCCAAACTTCCCTTCCCCCGTAACCGGCAGCCTCAATTTCTCGACGACGGTGAACGAGTTGAAGTTGTGGGTGGCACCGGGGTCCACCATCACCACCACTTCCTGGCTGCCAATCTCCCCTCTCAGTTTCATGGTCTTTGGTCCGCTCAAGCCGACTAGCGAGTTGATGGATATAACCGGGCTTGCTTCTTCTGGAACCTCCGGCGTCTCCATGAGAGTTAACTCCCCTTCTCCTCCTTCCCCATCGTCATCTTCCACCAATAAAACGCTCAGCTCCTTCGACTTGCACCGGTGCCCCACTCCCCACTTCTCATCACACTTGAAACATAGTCCCTTGGCCTTCCTTTCTTGAAGCTCTTTCTCCGAGAGTCGCCTGACCTCGCCGGAGAATCTGGTGGGATTTGATTGGCTCCGGTTCGTTGAGCACGTCGGGTAAACCGACCCAGATAGGCTGGGGCTCCCAACACTCGACTTACTGGACTATGTGACTGTTTGGGCCTGAGTTTGGTTCTGCGGGTTAGGGCCCAACAAGGTGTGGGTTGGGCTCCTATTAAAATAGGAGAAGGGTGTGGGTTTGTTTGTGACCAAAGGGTTCTTCTTCGAGCTACTTACCCTATTCCTTTCTTCAATCCTCAAAGCTAAATCCATGGCCTGCTCCAGTGTCAAGGGATTGAGCATGCGGATCTCAGCCTTGACCTCTTCCTTCAACCCATTCACGAATTGTCCTTTCATTATACTCTCGGGCACGTCCTCCAGAGGTGAGGCCTTTTCTATGAAGGTCCTGCGGTACTCGGCCACGGTGGAGGTGTGCGTGACGGCGAGCCACTGCTCGTGCAGCGTGCCGGCGTTGGTGGGACGAAACTGCAACAGGATCCGTTCCTTCAAATCCTCCCAAGAAACCAAAGGCCTTCGCATGTTTTCCCACTGGTACCACCGTAGGGAATCCCTCTCCATGGATACCACTGCCGCTTGGAGTTACTCGAACCCGGTCAACTGATAAAATTGGAAGTATTGTTCACTCTGCAAAATCCATCCGTTGGGGTCGGTTCCGTCAAAAAGAGGCATCTCTAACTTCCTATATTTCCAATTCCCCCGCCCTTCAAGGCTCTCGCCTCTTCCATACTCAGCACCCCTCCTCCCTTCTCTGCCTCCGTGTCGCATTTCCTCAATCTCCCACTGAGGGGGTTCACCTTGTGGGTCAGAGTTCCTTTGTAAGAGCGCCCTCATCTCGGGAAAAAAATTTTCCTGACTGCTCTTGATATGTGCGGTTTTTATAGTGTTTTTCCCCTTGTTTCGAGTCAATTTTATGCCTAGAAGTTGTTAATCTGGCTTTATTTTAGCTCATTCGATGTTCTTTAGCTAATTTGAAGTGTCTCGTCAAGTTTGATTAATTTCCGGCAATTTTAGAGCATTTTAGTTGATTTTTATCATCCACGGTTGTTATGCTCGGTTTTGGTATGTTTTGTAATTTCAGGCACGAAAACCGAGGCTCGGAACGAAGCCGGAAAGCTTAGACGGGATAAGAATGAAGATGCATGGAAATGCGTGTCAAGAAGTATAAAACAAGTCTTAAAGAACTCATGAAGAAATAAGAAGAAAAGAAAAGAAAATAGCTTCTGAGGTATCTGTGCGGGCGCACAAATTCCTTATGCGCCCGCATTTAAGGAGGATTTCAGCTTTGGAGGCGTTCTGGGAGGTTGATGCGGGCGCATGAATCTCCTATGCGCCCGCATCAGACGTTTTTCCCGATCTTTTTATTCGTCTTTTATTTTCTTTGTACTTAGGCTTTGTAAGCCCAACTTGGGTACATTAGGCACGGTTTTCTAGGCAAAACAACTTATGCTTTTCAGAATTTAGAATTACTCTCTTAGGATATAGAATT
>PYUH01003983.1:74305-105401 GCA_016808085.1 Suaeda aralocaspica | reverse complement strand
GTGTGTGAGTTGAAAATTGAATTATTTATTTGATTGTTTGATACAATTTTGAAGCAAATTTCGAGCAATTTTAGACAGCTTTGAGGCGATATCGAGCCTTGGGCAATTTTCTTCAAGATCTATCTTTTGAGGTTAGTTAATCGAAAACCCCTAATTTTTTCGATTGTTTTCGAGGCTTGGCGATTTTCTTCAAGATCTATCTCTAACATTGCAAGTTTTGTCTTTGTGTTGCTCACTAAGGCTCTTGTGTATTGTTGTCTTTTATATATTACTGTGTGCTGTTTTTTTTACTGGTGTTTTTTAAGCTGTCTCTGGTTGTCCTAGGATGCAAGATCCAAAGTTCTTGCTGGATGTTTTTGTTGTCATGTTTGTTTGCTGTTATTCAAAGGACAGAGGTCCAACAATACATTTTCAATTGTTGAAGGTGATTGTATGGAGTGTGAACTTTTATGGTCATACTCACAAAAGTGGTACAAGTTTGAGTTGTTAATGCTAAGTTGACCATTGATTACCGTGATTACTGTGAGTCTTTACAATACACAGATATTCCCATGTGATTATATACTTAAGCTAGCATAGAAAGAATATTGGCAGAGGAAACCACGTCATGCTATAAGCGTGTTATAACATACCTTGTTCAGGAGATTCTCTATCGGACAATCTTGTTGTCTCATCGAAGAGATGCATGTTTAGTGCTGAGAGTATTGGTGAGCATTAAACATTTTCTCTTAATAACCTCCTGCCTAGAAGCTATGATGTAGTTCTCAATTGATTGTGTCATATCACTCTCATTTATAAAGTCCTGCAGGCAAGTGAACTATACTTGAGTAATCCAATATATGTTGATGAACAACTCATTACAAAAAATGGCTCATAAATCACCTCAATGAAACGCTTCCTGGTCTTATCAGGTGGATTGACTTTGGATCATGTAGAAACTCCTTATAATCGTGAGTCCATTTCTTAATTGGCAAACCAGTGATTTTAAGAGTTATTTCTCCATCATCTTGAACATAATAACACTTGAGCTTCATAAACTACCTCGAATAATTCCAAGAATGAGAGTTTGCAACAACAAGAAAAAAAAACAAAAACAATCGAAAAAAAATTACAATCGAAATCAAAAAAAAAAAAACAAAACAAAAAAGACAAAAAAATAATTAAAGCACATAGTACCTTCAAATGGGGAGGACGAATAACAATGAGAATGAGAGAGGTAAGAGGCAAGAATGAGAGGGAAAGAGGCGAGAATTACAGAGGGAGTTAGGGTTAGAGAGATTAAGAGATCAGAAATTGAGAAGGAGTTAGGGGAAAGAGGCGAGAATGAGAGGGAAAGAGGCGAGAATGAGAGGGAGTTAGGGTTTGGTGGAAAAATGGTGGGGATGGCATGTATTTATAGCCCTTCGTTTGGGCTGGGCTTGAACGTTTTTTTTGGGTTGATTTATTTGCTGCGGTTGTAACCGCAGCAAATAAGAAAAAGAACCGCAGCAAATAGATCAACCGCAGCAAATACTTTTTATTGGGTATCATTAACAACTATTTGCTGCGGTTCTTTAAAAATCTCAAAGAACCGCAGCAAATGTGGCGCAGCAAATCCATTTTTCTACAGTGTGTTGCCCTTAAACTTAGGGAATCGAAGCAAGTATTATAACTTTTTAATCTTAATGCCCTTAGCATTTTCAAGGACTTTTAGTCACATTTTTTAAGATTCTTGGTCTAATTGTAGGACCCTTAGTCCTACTTTTAAGACACTTGGTCTAACCGTAAGACCTTTAGTCTCACTTCCTCTGTCTTAAGTCTCTTTTTGCTTAAGTAACAAAGTATGACTTTGGGATCTTGCCCTAATGGGAAGTTACCCAGGGCTCTAGGGTCTTACCCTAGCCTTTCTTAATAAGCAAAATAAAATGTAATAAGCTAAATTATCACATATACAGAAACAGAGTTTTCATTAATTATGGCCCGTAGCCAATTTTAATACAAATGTAAACTCCAATTTCTATAAAAAAGATCAACTTGGACCTTATTTATATGGCCGTAGCCTATTCATCTGATTCCGTAAATCAGGATTACATGTAATACCTCTTTAAATTATTAGCATTCCAAGTTCGTGGCAGTTCATAACCATCCAAACTCTTAAGTCGATAAGAACCATCTCGCACAATTTCCACAATCTCGTAGGGACCTTCCCAATTCGGAGTCAACTTGCGTTGCTCATTTGCCCTTCCTATGGCTTCCATTTTCCTCAAAACTAGATCTCCAAGCTTCATGGGCCTGTTGTTAACTCTTTTATTATGTTCTCTAGCCATCCGAAACTTTNAGCCATCCGAAGCTTGTACAATTGCTGTCTAAGCAAGGCATTACCTCTCACTTCGGGTAGGGTATCAAGAGCAGCTTTCATCAATTCCCAATTCGCATCTTCATTATATAGCATTACTCTGACAGTAGGTTCACACATTTCAATGGGAAGAACAGCTTCAGCTTCATATACTAACATGAAGGGAGTTTCTCCAGTTGAGTTCTTGACGGTGGTCCTTATCGACCATAAAACATTGTATAACTCATCGACCCATAATCCTTTAGCCTTCTCAAGCTTCTTCTTCAGTCCATCACCAATAATCTTATTGAAAGCTTCAACTTGTCCATTGGCCTGAGGATAGCCTACGGAAGCAAAGTTAGCAGAGATACCCTTATCTTCTAACCATTTTCTCAATTGCGGTGTCTCAAACTGCGGACCATTATCAAACACGATAGATTGCGGAATTCCAAATCGTGTGATGAGGTTCTTCCATATAAACCACTGTACATCCGAGTGTTTGATATTCTTCATCGGCTCTGCCTCCACCCATTTTGTGAAGTAGTCCACAGCTACCAACACATACTTTCTTTGCCCCGAGGCCTGAGGGTATGGACCAAGGATGTCCATGCCCCACTTAGCAAAAGGAAGTGGACTGATAATTGGACTTGAAACATTAGCTGGTTGGTGGTGCAAATTTCCATACAACTGACATTTCTTACACATCTTGACGTAATTCATAGCATATTGCCTTAATGACGGCCAGTAATACCCTGTGCGAAGTGCCTTTTCAGCCAAGGCTCGTCCCCCTATATGAGACCCACAAAACCCCTCATGAATGTCTTCCAAAACCTCTTTACCTTGATCGGGGGTGATGCACTTCAATAGTGGATGAGTGAATGATTTCTTGTATAATTGCCCTTGCCATAGTACAAACCACGCATCTCTTGCCTTGACATACTTAGCTTGTCGTGCATCAGCTGGCAGGGTTCCATTTGTTTTGTAAGCGATAATTTCATCCATCCAGCTACTTCCCCTGCTAATGAAGTTTACATCTCTTTCCTTGTCAATACTCTTCTTTTCCTTAACTTCCCAAAAAACAGTTCGGGGTGAGTCTCCTATAGCAGAACTAGCTAACTTGGACAGGGCGTCAGCCTGATTGTTCTCAGATCGGGGAACTTGCATTAACTCAAAACTTTCGAGATCTTTAACTTCTTCTTGCAACATTTGCAAATACTTGCTCATGCCCTCATCGCGGGCTTCGTAGTCTCCCAAGTATTGACTCACAATCAGTTGTGAATCAGACATAGCCTCTATCTTCCTAGCACCAGCAGCTTTACACATCTTAATTCCTGCAATTAAGGCCTCATATTCAGCTTCATTGTTCGAAGTTTGAAATTTGAACCTCATTGCATATTCGTACAAATCTCCCTCAGGAGATTTGCATATGATTCCCGCTCCACACCCATTTTGGGTAGATGATCCATCAACATGTAGTGTCCAGTAGTCAATACTTGGCTTCTCAATCTGAGGCCTGGTCATTTCAACAATGAAGTCGGCAAACGCTTGTCCCTTAATCGCTTTCCTAGGCTCATACAAAATCTCAAATGAACCCAACTCGATAGCCCACTTAAGCATCCTACCAGAAGATTCTTTAGTTAGGCATGACTTAAGTGGTTGATCCGTGTAAACAATGATTTGGTGGGACAAGAAGTAGGGCCTCAGTTTTCTGCTTGCTAAAAACAAGGCTAATCCAAACTTCTCAATCGTAGCATATCTTAGTTCGGCTTTCTGGAGAATATGGCTAACAAAATAAACCGGATGTTGAGCTCCGTCTCTCTCAGCCAACAGAACAGCTGAGAGTGCATATTCTGATATAGCAAGGTACATATACAAAATTTCTTTTTCCTGGGGACTTACCAACTTGGGAAGAGAATGGAGATGATCCTTTAATTTAATAAAGGCTTCCTCAGCTGATTGAGTCCATTCAAATTTGTTGGCTTTCTTCTTGATCGTATCAAAGAAGAAGTGGCACTTATCTCCTGCCCTTGACAGGAACCTTCCCAAGGCTGCTAAGCACCCAGTTAACTTTTGCACTTCTTTAACACTTCGGGGAGAAGTCATATCCAACACGGCCTTGACCTTGTCTGGATTGACTTCAATCCCCCTTTCATCGACAAGAAACCCCAGGAACTTGCCCGAGGTGACACCAAAAACACACTTCTTAGGATTCAACCTCATCTTATACTTCCTCAAAGTTTCAAAAGTTTCCTTTAAATCGGCTACATGATCCTTGGCTTCCTTACTTTTGACAATCATATCATCAATGTATGCTTCCATATTCCTTCCTAATTGTTGCTTGAATACTTCATTAACTAGTCTCTGGAAGGTAGCTGGAGCATTCTTCAAACCAAAGGGCATTCTTGTATAACAGTACAGGCCTGTTTCCGTAACAAACGCTGTTTTTTCTTGATCTTCCTCCCATAGAGGAATTTGATGAAAGCCGGAATAGGCGTCCATAAAACTCAACAAGGCATGTCCTGCCGTAGAATCAACCAACCGATCAATCTTGGGCAAAGGAAAGCTATCCTTAGGGCACGCCTTGTTTAAGTCTGTGTAATCTACGCACATTCTCATTGTTCCATTAGGTTTTGGCACCAATACAACATTTGCCACCCAATCAGGATACTGGCATGGACGAATGAATCCTGCTTCCAATAGCTTTTTTACCTCTTCATCTGCAGCTTTGTTACGAACTTCTCCAAGATTTCTTTTCTTTTGCCTGACAGGCTTCAATTCAGGCTTAACATTAAGCTTGTGAACAGCCACTTCCGGATCAATCCCTGGCATTTCTTCAACTTCAAATGCAAAAACATCTTTGTATTGTCTAAGTAAGGCTCTTATCTCTGCCCCAACATGTTCGTCAGGTGCTTGTCCAATCTTGACTGTTCTATCAGGCTTCATCTCATCCAACACAAAATCTTCGTGCTCACCTCCAGGTTGAGGTCTTGGGGCTTGATTCAAACTATGAACAGCCATAACTTGGTTCTTGGGAGCTTCTTCTACTTTCCTTTTCTTGCTTGGTTCGCCACTTTCACTTGACCATGCTTCCGCTTTTAATGTGGTAACATAACATTCTCTTGCCAACTGCTGATCTCCATGGATGGTTCCCACAGTTCCATTGTTACACTCATACTTCATGAGCATGAGATGAGTAACAATTACTGCCCTAACAGCATTCAAAGTTGGTCTTCCAAGGATCACATTATACGCTTGTAGCTCTTTCACCACAAGGAACTTGACGAACATGTTTCTAGCACAATCTTTATCTCCCATTCGAACCGACAAGATGACAGTTCCCAAGGGATTGATAATTCCTCCTCCAAACCCAATGATGGGATGGTGGATGGGTTCTAACTTTGATGAATCATACTTCAACTTCCTCAAACAACTGTAACTGATTATATCTGATGAACTTCCGGTGTCAACAAGTATTCTCTTTACCTTCATGTTTGCCACTTTCATCTCTATTACCAGGGGGTCATCATGAGGTGTTCGGACTTTGCCCCGATCCCTGTCACTGATCAGTACTTCCGGAAATTTAATTTTAGCATCTTCCCCAGTTTCAGGTGACGATTCCCGAACTAGGCGTCGCACATATTCTTTACTTCCCTTCATAGTAGGACCTCCAGCAGCAAAGCCCCCAGAAATTACATAGACAACATCTTCTGTCTCATAGCCCTCCTTTGTCACCTCATTTTTAGAGTCTGACTTCTGCTTGGCACTCTTGTCAGAGGACTTGATTAAATGTTGACTAATCTTCCCTTTAGCAGCAAGAGCTTCAAGGGTTCTCCGAAGATTGAAGCAATCATTGGTATGATGCCCCACATCCTTGTGAAAGTAGCAGTATTTACTTGAATCTCGATCTTCTTTTGCACTTCTCAATGGAGGTGGATCATCAATGTCAATTTTCCCTCGGATCTCCTTAAAGACTGCATGGAGATCCTTAGTGAATTCAACTCTTGGCGCATTATTCGCCTTTCTCTTCTTGTTTTGATCATTTGACTTGTTTGATGAGCCAGCCATCCAAGTAGCATGTCTCTTCTGATCTTTGTTTTTTGAGCCGTGATCATTCTTCTTGTCCTTGCGGGTGGAAGCGCATAGCTCCTGAGCATGGATAAAGCATTCAGCCTCCTCCAGAATCCCCTTCAAGGTTTTACAATTCCTTCTGACCACATCAAACTTAAAGGTTCCATCACGCAGCCCTCTGAAGAAGCTATCAAAGGCAACTCCTTCAGAGAGGTTAGGTATCTGCAATGATTCAAGATTGAACCTTTGGACGTAACTTCTTAATGATTCCTTCTCACCTTGCACAATCTTAGCTAAGTGCATACTCGTCTTCTTCTCACGTTTGTTAGCCATGAAATGATGTACAAAGGTTGTACTCAACTCATGGAAACTGTTGATGGATTGGTTAGGTAAACTATTAAACCACTTCTGAGCTATTCCCTTAAGTGTTGCTGGGAAATAGCGGCACCAAGTTGCGTCATCCAAACCTTGAAAATACATCAAGTGTTTGTATGTTGCCAAATGTTCTTCTGGATCAGTTGTTCCATCAAAAGCCTCTACATTAGGCATCTTAAACTTAACTGGGCGAGGAGCCATCATGATTGATGCAGCAAATGGGGTTGTCCAATTCATAGACATAGAACCCGCTTTATCCCCGATGATCCCCGTAGGATCATTAGGTACTTGCTTGGCCATATAAAGCTCCTCAGGTCTCACCCTGTTTTCCCAGTATTGGATCATTTGCTCTCTTCTAGCTTGATCTGCTTTCTCAGCTTTCTTCTTCTCAATCTTGTATCTCAGATTCTCTTCATCATCATGCTTATCTGATTCAAGAGTGAATGGATGTGAATCAGACATCTCTTTGGTTGCTGTTGAACCCGACGAGTCAGAGCGACTCTGTTCACGCTGGGCTCGTTTGGAGTTCAAATGTTCTCTTGCATCTCTGCTAGATGCCCTCCTTTCATTGATAACTTCTCTAGCATCCTTACTCGAAGTTCTCTTAGCCTCAAGATACTCTCTAGCATCATGAGCTAATGACTTTTTGAATTCAATGAATTCTCTAGCATCAGATCTTGTCCTGCTTACTTCAGTTTGTCCTTTGGCCACCTCCCGTTTTGGCTTATACTTAGGAGTGACAGGATACTTTCTGAGTGCACCCCAGTGAGCTTTCAATGGAGTTCTTTCCTTCTTGATTTTTTCAACTTTCTCTTGGAAAGTTAGTTTTCCTTCACCTTGATCTTCTTGACACGACTTCCCTTTAAGCTTTCTCTGGCGAGGATCACCCTCCTCATGAGTTCTCTTGGAGGAATGCTCCCGTAGAGCATCCGTAAAGGACTCTTTGAGACCTTCCAAGATACTCTTGAGTTGACCCATAGTCACGGGTTGATCCTCTGTTGCTTTCCCCTTAGGAGAGCCAGTTCCTTGTCCGGTTTCATAGTTCCCGGATTGATCAAGGTACCGTGTCTCATCCTCTTTTGGATGTGAACCACCAGTCATCTTCAGGTGCCCTCCCCTCAGACGGCGCCAAATGAAGTAGAAAGAGTTCCTGGTAGGGTCTCTTCAACTGAATACGTGGAGAGGGAACTAGAGGACTACACGTCAGATGGACAGGTGTTGGCTTGTTCACTTCCTGATGGCACGGACCTCGATTCCTGCAAAACAAGGGAATAAAATCCTCGTAGGATTTTTTCCCCCTCCGATGCTTAAGTAAGTATTTGTATGAGGATTAAGGCAAATTAAAAATAATTAGAAATTTGGTAATCTAGAGAGGGAAACTAGTGAGAGAAATTCTCTTAGTGTGATGAATGAAGATTTGATTGAATGTTTGAATGTTGAATGCCCCCAAAATGATGATTTTGAGGGGTATTTATAGCCTTAGGTTTGGAGGCCAACGAATTGGACGATGACACTTGTCATCGTCTAATTGGTTGATACTTGTAAAGGCTTCATGGGCTTTTATACTCAAACCTCAAGGCCCAAATTCCTCCTTTTTCCCAACCTTGTAGCCTCGAATAGGATTGCGACATGTGGCAGAGGTTTCTCTTCTTTTAAGTATTTGTTGTGGACACGTGGCCCAACCTTACAACGACACGTGGCAGTGTGGAGTCCACCTTGGTGGTCCAGTCATTGCCAAGTGGCAGTGCCACCGGGACTTTTAGTGGACACGTGGCCCAGTATTATGCTGACACGTGGCATGAGTTAGCGTGCCACATCACTTTGGAGTGACAGGATACTCTCTGAGGGCACCCCAATGAGCTTTCAATGGAGTTCTTTCCTTCTTGATTTTGTCAACTTTCTCTTGGAAAGTTAGTCTTCCGTCACCTTGATCTTCTTGACACAACTTTCCTTTAAGCTTTCTCTGGTGAGGATCACCCTCCTCATGTGTTCTCTTGGAGGAATGCTCCCGTAGAGCATCCGTAAAGGACTCTTTGAGACCTTCCAATATACTCTTGAGTTGACCCATAGTCACGGGTCGATCCTCTGTTGCTTTCCCCTTAGAAGAGCCAGTTCCTTGTCTNTTCCTTGTCCGGTTTCATAGTTCCCGGATTGATCAAGGTACCGAGTCTCATCCTCGGTTGGATGTGAACCACCAGTCATCCTCAGGTGCCCTCCCCTCAGACGGCGCCAAATGATGTAGAATGAGTTCCTTGTAGGGTCTCTTCAACTGAATACGTGGAGAGGGAACTAGAGGACTACACGTCAGATGGACAAGTGTTGGCTTGTTCACTTTCTGATGGCTCGGACCTCGATTCCTGCAAAACAAGGGAATAAAATCCTCGTAAGATTTTTCCCCCTCCGATGCTTAAGTAAGTATTTGTATGAGGATTAAGGCAAATTAACAATAATTAGCAATTTGGTAATCTAGAGAAAAGAATTAACAATAATTAGCAATTTGGTAATCTAGAGAGGGAAACTAGTGAGAGAAATTCTCTTAGTGTGATGTAGGAATAAATGAAGATTTTATTGAATGTTTGAATGCCCCCAAAATGATGATTTTGAGGGGTATTTATAGCCTTTTGGTTTGGAGGCCAACGAATTGGACGATGACATTTGTCATCGTCTAATTGGTTGATACTTGTAAAAGCTTCATGGGCTTTTACAGTCAAGCCTCAAGGCCCAAATTCCTCTTTTATCCTACCTTGTAGCGTCGAATGGGATTGCGACACGTGGCAGAGGTTTCTTTTCTTTTGAGTAGTTGTTGTGGACACGTGGCCCAATCTTACAGCGACACGTGGCCGTACGGAGCCCACCTTGGTGGTCCAGTCATTGCCATGTGGCAGTGCCACCTTGACTTTTAGTGGACACATGGCCCAGTGTTATGCTGACACGTGGCTTGCGTGGGCGTGCCACATCAATTGTACTTTGAAAATGCCTTAGCCGTTATCACATTGGCAGTAATGCTTTGGTTTTTCCTAGTTATTTAGGAGTTTTAATAATTATCATTCTTTATTATTTATAATATGTTTTCTAGAAAAGCTAGACCAGAAACTAAGGAAATTCAAGGGTGTTACATTATTGAAAAGTTAAGTTAAATATATAAATTAAAGAAAGAAAATTTTATTAATTGTTACATAAAATAATTATTTCTATGTTTGTAAAAGTTTATAGGTTAATTATTTATGTTACTTTAAATTTTATTAAATATTTCAAGAAGTTTCTAATTTTAGAATTTTCAAAGTTTCCTTAATTGTTTTAAAAACAAGGGCACAAAAGTAATTTGAAGAATTAAGGGCATTTATGCATTTTCACCAAAAACCTAATTTAAGCCTATAAATCCCACTTAAAACCAGAATTTTAAGATTTAAAAGTGCAATTTGTGATTTAGGATTTGAAAAAAAAAACAGAAGAAAAGGAATTTCAAATTTCCGAAAAGAAAATTAGCGACCTTCTCCCTTTGCCCCTTGTCGCCGATCTCCCTCGGTACCACCTGTACGCCAGCACTCTCCACGCCGGCGACTACTTTCCGTCGGCCCTCCTCGCCGGCCACTCTCCTACCCCTTTGCACTAGTAGAAAAATTGGATTTTGCTGCGTCACATTTGCTGCGGTTCTTTGAGATTTTTAAAGAACCGCAGCAAATAGTTGCTGATGATTCACAAGAAAAATTATTGGCTGCGGTTAATTTATTTGCTACGGTTCTTTTTCTTATTTGCTGCGGTTATAACCACAACAAATAAATCAACCCAAAAGAAGTGGTTGAAGCCCAGCCCAAACGAAGGAGCTATAAATACAAAAACCCTCCAAAAAAGTAGTACCTAACTCAAACTCCCCTTCATTCTCCCTCATTTTTCCACCTCCCCTTCTTTCTGATCTTTCTCCCTCTCAATCTCTCGAACCCTAACTCCCTCTCTCATTCTTGCATCTTTCCCTCTCATTCTCATTCTCGCCGCTTTCTTCTCTCATTCTGGCCTCTTTCCTCTCTCATTCTCATTCTCATTCGTCCCTCCCCATTTTAAGGTACTACCTCCTTTAATTTTTTTTGTCTTTTTTGTTTTTGTTTTTTTTTATTTCGATTGTAATTTTTTTTTCGATTGTTTTTGTTTTTTTTTCTTGTTGTTGTTGGTTTGAAATTGATTTATTTATTTTGATTTGTTTGATACAATTTAGAAGCAAATTTCGAGCAATTTTAGACAACTTTGAGGCGATTTCGAGGCTTGGGCAATTTTTCTTCACGATCTATTTTTTGAGGTAAGTTAATTGAAAACCCCTTATTTTTTCGATTGTTTTCAAGGCTTGGGCGATTTTTTAAACCCTAATTAAATGTATCATCACAATTCTGAATTCGCATGTTTTGTGTTTCATTGGTTCTGATTTTTATTTTTCTTGTTATTTATTATTTTTTTATTCTAATTTTCATTTATTTTTTATATTTGTTTGATGGGCTTTTAATTTTGTTGGTTGTTTCCTGATTTTGGGTTTTTGAATTTTTTTTTAGTTTTGAACAAATTGAAGATGATGAATTATTTCATGTTGTTTATTTAGAGTTTTTTGTGAAATGTTGTTATTTTATTTGAATTATTTGTGGTATGAATATTTGTGAAATTTTTTAGGTTTTCTTCCTCAGATCTGAAAATGAAGAGCGCCATTTAATTAGTGGTTTAGTGGTTTTGCATTGGAGGCTTAATTTTTGCTGTGTTTAAATTTGGTTATTGTTGTTTAACTCTTGATTGAGTTGTTTGCTGTTATGTTCCTAATACTGCTGGTTAAGTTTAGTGTTGTTGTTTGTAGTTCAGCTTGCTCTAAATTCAGTTATGCTTGCTG
The DNA here is from genome assembly GCA_016808085.1 of Suaeda aralocaspica. Lineage (NCBI taxonomy): Eukaryota > Viridiplantae > Streptophyta > Magnoliopsida > Caryophyllales > Amaranthaceae > Suaeda > Suaeda aralocaspica. The sequence continues at coordinate 93,780 of PYUH01003983.1, read as the reverse complement.
CTGTGTGTGGTTGCATAGTTGTGACTGTCAAGCTTTGGAAGGATGTACTGCACAGTCTGATTTTGATTTGAATTTTGTTTGGGGCTGTGTCTGTTTGCTGCTGCTGTGGGTGGTTTGGAGGGTGGTTGTTGGTGGTGTTCTGAGGAGGCTGTGTTTAGTTATGTCTTATGGTGTAGTTCAAGTCTGCAGGAGACTGTTTGGCTAGAGCATTATTTCTGGTTTTGGCTGAGTTGTATTCTGGTCAACATTCTTGGCTGATGTTTTTAGGCTTGTAGAGTTGGGTGTAGTGTTAGTTTTGCTTGCTGCTAATTGGTGAGGAGGTTGCAGATGTAAGTTATTGGGGTTGTATGCACAGTCAGTTTGTGACACATCTTTCAACTTAGCTTGGTTTTTATTTTAGTTTGGTTAGCTGTTTTCAACTTAGCTTGGTTTTTATTTTTGTTTGGTTAGCTGTTGGTGAGTCGGTAAGTGGGTGAGTGAGGGACAGACTCTGTGCGACTGTGACTTTGAGTGTGTGACTGTGAGGGACTGACTGTGTGAGACTATGGCTGAGTGTATGTGTGAGTGAGTGACTGAGTGTGTTTGTGCGTGTGAGATTTAGGCTTCTTATAGGGATTTGAAGCTTCTTTTAATGAATTAATTTTCTGGGTTTTGCTTTTTGTTATTGAATTTCTCTTCAATTTGGGATTTTTTGTTGGTTTTTCAGCTAAAGTTTTGGGATTTTACTCATGCCTACACTCATCAATTATAGTGGTATGTTCTGTTTTTTNAATTTTTTTTGGTTTTTTTTTTTTTTTTTTTTTTGGGGGGGGGGGGTTTTAATTATTTTTGTTGTTTGATTTGTGAATTTGTGATTGATTTTTCTGGGTTTTATTTATATGATTGTGCTCTTAATTGGGTGTGTTGAATTTATATGATTGTGTTCTTAATTGGATTTGTTGAATTGGGATGAATTAGATCAAACTTTATGAATTTGATTATTGAATTAATTTAGCATGATTAAATGTAGCTGATATGTCTTTGCATGCAACTTGATATTGCATAATTGGATTTAATTGAATGATAGAATGATTTAATTTGATTTGTTTAGGGTTGTAAATTTCAATTAGCTAAGATGATGATTGAAGTTGATGAATTGATTTTCTTGAATCATTATGGTAATAAAATGAATTAGTTATTAATTTTAATTGAATGTACTTTTAATTGAATTAGGATTTGAGAAAGATTTGATTTTAAATTCTTGCTTTCATGATTAGTTGAAAATTGTACCTTGTTGATATTGAATTCCAAATTGTATGGTTAAATTGTTTCTGAATTAAGTTGGGATTATAAGCTTTAGCACAGTAGTTAAATTTTTGTTGATTTGTTGTAGCTTATGTATCTATTATTCATGATTTTGAAGGGAAAGATGAATTGTCGATGGCCTATGTTAATTACTATTAGAATTATGTGAGTGAATGTGTGATTGAGTACAAGTGAGACAGTGAGTGAGTCAGTGACAGTGGGAATTGTTGAATGATGATCGAGTCCCTTATAGTCCGACAATTGTTTGAGACAATTGAGTCCTTTTTCATAAGACACTAACTAATCCCTTATGGTGATCTAGTTGATTCCCTTATGGTGAGACAATTGAGTCTCTTATGGTGATGCAATTGTTGAATGATGATCGAGTCCCTTATAGTCCGACAATTGTTTGAGACAATTGAGTCCTTTTTCATAAGACACTAACTAATCCCTTATGGTGATCTAGTTGATTCCCTTATGGTGAGACAATTGAGTCTCTTATGGTGATGCAATTGTTGAATGAGGATCGAGTCCCTTATAGTCCGACAATTGTTTGATAAAAAATGAGTCCTTTTTGATAAGACACTAACTATCTCGAAATGATGAAGGGACTCAAGTGATGACCATAGTTTTTTGAGTTGCTCCAAGTTGTTGATTGTCAACTACTTGTTGTAGTAGCCAAATTAAACAACTATGGTCAACATCATTGAGGTTGGAGTTGCTCCAGGCTTAAAAATCTGTTGAAGTAGCCTAACTCGAATGGAGGGTGATCGTAACCACTTCCTTGATGGAGATTATGTATATAAACATAAACATATATAGTATGTTTACAAATGAGTGAGTGATAGTCTTGTTATTGTTGTTATTATTGTTGTTTTCTGGTTATTTGTCAGTTACTGAGTTGAGTTGCTTTCGTTGCTGCCACTTTTGAGTTGCTGCCCTTGCTGCCAACATTGTTGCTGCCGTTGCTGTCACTTATCTGCATAATGCTCTTTGACGTGTTTTTTGTAATATAATTGTAATTGAGGTTGAAAATACTAATTATTATGTATGTATAACATTTGAGATTGATGTTATTATTCTAATGCTATTGTAATGTTGTTATTACAACTATTGTACATATACAAACATTCTGGCTACAATTGAGCATAAAAAAAGCAAAAAAAAAAAAATTTAAATTTTTTGGGTGGTTAGAAAACCGCAGCAAATAAAGCTTTTTTTCGGTCGGAAATCCCACTATTTGCTGCGGTTTTTAAATTGCCATTTTTGCCACCTTTTTGCTGCGGTTTTGCCTACAACAGCAGCAAATAATTTGTTGGTTTATTGCTGCTGCTCCAAGTGCTGCGGTTAAAAACCGCAGCACCGCAGCAAAAAATTTGTTGGTTTATTGCTGCTGCTCCAAGTGCTGCGGTTAAAAACCGCAGCAAATACCCCTAAAAAAACCGATTCAAAAGTGTATTTTTGTACTAGTGATAGGCTTACTAAATCAACGGTGTTCATACCGATGAAGGAGACTTGGAGAATGGAACAACTTGCAAAGGCTTACATTAAGCATGATGTGAGGCTACATGGAGTTCCAAAGGATATCGTTTCAGATAGGGATTCTACGTTTTTTTTCAAAATTCTGAAAAAGGGCCCAAGAGAACTTCGGTACAACATTGAAACTGAGTACAACTTTCCATCTAGCAACTGATGGACAGACAAAGAGAACCAAACAAACTTTTGAGGCTGAGAGCTTGTGTAGTGGATTTTCAAGGGAATTGAGAGGATTGTTTGGATTTGATTTAGTTTTTGTATAACAATAGCTACCATGCAAGTATTGGCATTACACACTTTAAAGAGTTGTATGGGTGGAAGTGCAGAAGTCCCTTATGTTGGATTGACATAAGTGAGACAGTGATTTTAGGACCTCAGTTTATTGATGAAACTACCAAGAACGTAAGAGTGATACAATTAAAAATTCAAGCAACACAGAATAGACAGAAAACTTATGTGGACCAATAGCGTCAAGAAGCTGTGTTTGAAGTTGGTGATAAGGTGCTACTTAAAGTATCACCGATGAAAGGTGTAATGAGGTTCAGAAAGAAGGGAAAATTTAGCCCAAAATTAAATTAGACGCTATGAGATCTTGCAAAGAATTGAAAAGGTTGCCTATAAGCTAGCTTTACCAATGGAGTTGAGCAAAGTTCACAATATCTTTCATGTGTCTCAACTAAGAAAATATGTGGCGGATGAGTCACATGTACTATAAGCTGAAACTATAGAGTTAGACCAAAGTTTAACCTATGAAGAGAAGTCAATTAATAAGATCCTTGATAGTAAGGTCCGGGATACTCGTAGGAAAAGTGTTAAAATAGAGAAGGTGTTGTGGTCTAACCAAGAAACCGAAGAAGCAACGTGGGAAGCAGAGGATATGATGAGAGGAAAGTGTCTAGAGTTATTTCAGGTTAGTAGAGTTACGATGACGTAACTCGATTCTTAAGGGCGCTTTTTTACCCTTAATTTTTGAAGTTTTTACGTCTTTTACTAAAGTTTTATGAAAGTTTTATGACTACTTACAAAAAGTTGTCAAGGAAATGTTGAGTTAAATGTTTAAAGTCTACAATAACATAGGATAAAAACGAAAAGCTTTAAAGAAAACGTAGTCTCTACTCAAGTTCCATACAAATATTTAAATAAAATTTCAGGATGAAACTTCATTTAAGGGGGGTAGACTGTTATACCGCATATTTTCACGTATTTTAAGGAGTTAATTTCGTATTTTATACGTATGCTTTTAGTATATTTATTGAAAAAATAAGTTCAATAAAAATATTAAAGAAAGGAAAATTAAATTATTTTTAATCAAAGTAACTATTTTCAGTTTATAAATAATAGTTCATGTTATTTTATGTTTTATTAAATATATTTAAAAGTTTCTATAAATATAATTTTAAGAGTTTCCTAAATTTTTTTAAAACAACGGCACAAAAGTAATTTCTAATCTTAAGTGTATTGATGTAATTGCACCAAATCCTACTTTGAGGCCTGTAAATACCTCTTAACACCAAAATTTAAGATTTATTTTGCAATTTAGTGGTTTAGGATTTCAAAAAAAAATCCGAAAAAAAAAACATTCGGACCCTTCTTCGTCGTCGTCCCTCCTTCGTTCGCCGGCCCCCCTTCGTCGCTCCTTGCTAGCGCCCTCTCCCTCACGTCGCCGGCAGCCACCAATCGACCACCTCTCCTCCTCCCCTCCTTTGCTAATTCGAACCCTAATAGTAAAATAAACTTTTTCTTCTTCTTTTCTTTTTAATTCAATCTTGTATGAATTTATGTTAATAATTATGTTTAATCTTGAATTTATGTTTCCAATCATGTTTTCTAAAGTTATGATTATGTTTAAAGTATGAATTTATAAATTTGATCATGAAATTTTAAATTAGGGTTTATGAAATTAAGAAATTCATGGTTTTATGTTTGTTAATGATTTAATCTTCTATATTTTGATCATGAATTGTTGTAGTATAAATTTGTGATGATTGTATGAAGTTTAGATTGATTTTTAAAGGTTTTTAAGTTCTTTTAGATTGCTGTCCAATTTTTATAACCATGAAAACCAAGAGTAAAAATATTATAAAAGTATTTTACTTTATGAAAACTTATTTTAAAGCATAGATGACATGTATGATGTTGTTATAGGGTTATAAAAGTGTTTTGTACCTGATTTATGAAGTTTTTATGGGGTTTCAATGAGTTTTGAATAAGTAAATTAAGCTATGAATTTTTATTAACAGTTGTTCATGCAAAATAAAAATAGTAACATGTGAAATAGGTAGTCATAATTATTTTTGATGCATCTAAATATTGTATGATGCTCTTAGGACATGACTATAATGTTTTATGAAAAAAAAAAAATTGGAAGGGTTTTAAAGAGTTTTTAGGAAATTTTATAAAGCTGTCATTTTTGGAAAATTGTCAAAAACCAAGTATTTTGCAAGGAAAAATTAATTTAAAGTATAGAATTGAATATAGACAACATAATATGGAATGTTTTGGACAAGCTTCCAACATAAAATGTTAGTTTAGAGTTGTTGTAGAAGTTAATCAACAAGTTTTAATTTTGTTTCGATCTTTTCTATGTAGGAGACTTCGAGTTAGTTGATTTTTGAAGTTGTGGCGGACCACTACTACATTGGGATGCGTGCCAAGGAACGAGAAGCTATGAATGACAATTAAAATGAATCAAGCGTTGAAGAAGGAAAATCGCAAAAAAAAGTTGCTTTTGGGCGTCCATGCGGGCGCATAAGCCACTTAAGCCATGTCTTCTATGTCGGTGCATTAGAGATCTGATCCTTCCTCACAGTCGTTCAAAAGGCTTGTGCAGGCGTAGGGATGAAAACGCGTTTGTTCGCTGCGGGCACAGGAGGCCCTATTTTGGTCCTTTCGCTAGATTTTAGGAATTTTTGTGCGGGCTTCTCTATCTTAAGCCTATCACTAGTACAAAAATTACATTTTGCTACCCCTTATTTGCTGCGGTTTTTTGGGATTTTATAAAAACCGCAGCAAATAATTAACTGTGATTGATAAAGAGTATTATTTGCTGCGGTTATTGTGTAACCGCAGCAAATAATACTTTTTTGCTGCTGTGTACGAGTATTTGTTGCGGTTTATAACCGCAGCAAATAAGTTGCAGATTTTTTTTTTCTTTTTTTNTTCTTTTTTTTTTTTTTTTCCCGTTGGGACTTTCTTTTTCTTTTCTTATATTTTTCAGTCTATCTCACGAGCTTTTTCTTTTCTTTCTCAGTCTTTCTTCCTTTTTGCTCTCAAACCTAATTACTTCCTCTCAACTCACACTCAAGCACTCACATTCAAACCTAATTACTTTCTTCCTTCTTCGTCGCCCTTATCTGTCGCCGTCTCTAAGCTTCCTCGTCCCCAAGCTTCCTCGTCGCCGTCTCCAAGTTTCCTCGTTCGCCGTGTCGAAGTTGTTTTTCATTTGCGGTACTTTTTCGGCAATCTCTTTCTTCATTTTCGCTATTTTCACTTCAACATTTGATGTTTATTTGTCTTAATTTAAGGAAAATTGAGTTTGTGTTTAAATTAAATTGAGTTTGTGTTATTCGACATTTTAGGTTTTGGATGTAAAATTGTAAAATGCTTGACATTTTAGGTTTTGTTGTTTCTTTAGTTTGCTGTTTTTGCGGTTGTTATTGTGGTGGTGGTGTTGAGGTGAGAGATGAATGAAGGGTTTTACAGAGAGGATGAGAGCTATGCTCGTGAAGCTATGCTGTTTTGATTTTTTTTTTTTTGCTGTTTTTATTGCTGTTTTTGCTGTTGGTTATTGCTGTTTTTATTGCTGTTGGTTATTGCTGTAATTGTTGCTGTTTTTATTGCTGTTTTTGCTGTTGGTTATGCTAGGTTAAAGCATAACCAACAGCAAAAACAAAAATCAATAAATGTTTCTATTCCTAATATCTATAAAAACAAATCACCCTTAACTCTCTTCACAAGAAACCACTTAAAATAAATGTTTCTATTCCTTTGTGAAACTAGAAGGCTGCTAAAGGTAATAGATATCATCACCCTTTAACTAAATTTTTTCCATTCAGATTTACTTTGATAAACACCCCCTAAGATAATAAAAGGTATGAGCCAAAAGCTTATGAAAGTGAAAATTGCCACATTTCAATGCAGAAATAAGTGATACCCAGTAACTCTCTATGAGCAAAAGAGAACTTCATTCACAAAAGGGTTATGCCAAATTTGGCCTTCCAACAACCCGGCTTACAGAAATCACAAGGATTACTTTCTCCAATCTAGAAACGAGACAAATCTATGTAAACTAGAAACAAATAAAATATGGGAACTCCAGACGAAACTCCCATCCTACTTATGCGGATATTCAATAGCTAAGTAAGGTTCCTCAACTCTACCTCAGAAGGAATTTTCTTAAATAGATAGTTCTAAGAAGAGTCAAAACTCACCAACATTCCCCAGTTTATAGTTAGGATAGAAGCATGGTGAGCTTTCAATTGTTTGTAACAGAAAATTGATTTAACAAAAAGGTTTTGAAAAAGGTTCAACTAGATAACAAGGCCTAGATGCAAACATTGGAAAATAAGAGGTGAATATGAATTGATGAGAATACGGATTAGACTTCACATTAGGGCCCCCTTTCTCTACCAACTCATAGCCCCTAACTTGCTGATTACTAGAGTGACAGCAGCACAATTTTACACATACCAAATACAGTTGTTTCTTTATAATCATAAAACTCATCGAGCAGAAGCTTTATAATTGTTTACCAACTGCATGAATCCAGCTAGCGCTAAAGTAGCTCATATGATATAATGATGCTTACACCAAGCAACATTAAGTTCTAGCCACAAACAAAACATAACCCATTACTACAATTTAAAACAAATGAATACCTGGGATATGATGTAGTCAGTTTGTTGCTTTGCATAGTGACGTTCTGAAGGATGAACCTTATCAATAATAGGTAACAACTCTACATCTGTCAATAATCTGTATGGAAGACATACCATGTGTTATACCAAATAGAATCATGACAAACCCAAATTAAGTAGACAAGGGATAGAAAAGCTAAAATAATTTAACAAGTACCCATCACCATCTTTGTCAAGCTCATCAAACAGTTTTCTAGCAGCAGGAGTTTCAGTAGAGTCATCTGAATGATGTGTAGAGTTGTGACCATATCCTTGTTCTTCATAATTCCTCACCAAATCAAAAAGCCCATGGAAAAATTCCTTGAAGTTGACCTTGCCATCTTTATCTGTGTCCCGTTCCCTAAGAGAGGAATTAAATAACAAATGAGAAAATAAGATCAAAGAGATCCATGAGCATCAAGCCACAAACAAATAACAAAAACCTGGAAAGGTTAAAAACTTTTCCAGTATAAACAAAACCACAACAAATAGACCGTCATGGACAAAGACAACTGTTCATCCTCACATAAGCATTGAAAACATATCATTTAAACAAAGCCTCAATCAATCGATCAATCAACTAGAAAACATATATTGAGTTGTAATTATCAACAGAAAAACATGCTACGAATAGCTATCTTAATTAGTGTCAGTGAATTCAAATGATTGTATTGGACTTCAAAAACAAACTGCCATTCAACAAAATATCCTAGCAGACATGGAAACTGGGGGCATAGCACACAAGCATATGAAGAAAAACGAAATGAAGAAAATAAAGAACAATTGAAACAAAACCAAGTAAAGGTGTGCAAGTTTTGATAAGATAAGATTACTGAACATACTTTATTTCAATAACCAATAAAGCTCCAGATTATTTCAATAACCAAGCAATATATTAATGGTAGTTTTTGGTACACACCCAGCCAGTTACCCAGCCTTAAGCACGAGGCAGCAAATACTTTAGTTACAGCTCACTCACCAGCAGTTTCATTTAAAATCGTTTTTGATGGATGTGGATCATTTCTAGATGCCATTACCACTAATAATAAAACTCTGTTGGCCATCAAATTGTACCTGAAAGGTGAAAGGATGGTAACAACAAAGCTCAAATCAATAGAGTATCATAAATGATGGTCCTGCTATCTTGAAAGATAGTTCTATTACAGATAAGCAATTGCTGAACTGATAAACTAATTAAATGTTTATTAAATCAAGAAGCACATTTTTGAAATAATTATACACAACCATGTATTAAATTTACTATGTTATTGTACTGAATACCTTCAATTGTGTGTTGTTAGTTGCACAAGATGTCAAAGGATCGGTCATGGATGTACAATTGCCGTGATAAGGCAAAATTTGTAGAAGGGGTGTTTGAGTTTTGTGAGCGTGCAGAAGCATATTCACAAACTCAAAAAACCGGGGGGTTTTACTGTCCATGTTTCAAGTGTGCCAATGATCGTAAGTTTGAAAGTATTGCTGAGGTCAGGCTGCACCTACTTCTTCATGGTTTTCGACCTGATTATTATGTGTGGAGTTATCAAGGTGAGACAGGAGTCCATGACGGTCCTTCGTCGCGTGGTAATCATCAACATGATGATAGTAGTCATCAACATAACAAGGACTATACTCATGCAACCAATGATGATGTCTATAGGAATGATGATTACGAACGCGATGAAGCGGATCATAGAGTCGAAGAGATGGTGGAAGGCCTTGACAATGGACGAGGCTTTGAATCCATTTCAGAGGCCTCTCGAAAGCCTTTGTACCCCGGTTGTACTAAATTGACCATTCTTGTTGCTGTGATGGAATTGTTTAGTGTCAAGTCAGAAAACAATTGGACTGATAGAAGTTTCACAATGTTACTAGAAAAGCTGAGTGGCATGTTTCCGGATTGAAATGAGCTTCCTATGTCAACTTACTATGCTAAGAAGCTGATGTGTCCATTCGGCTTAGAGTATGAGAGAATACATGCTTGTCCAAATGATTGCATATTGTACCGAAAAGATTATGAGTTGTTGGATAAGTGTCCAAAGTGCAATTTGCCACGTTATGACCGACAAGGGGCACGGGGTAAAGCTAGTCTGCCGTCCAAGGTTTTGTGGTATCTCCCAATAATACCAAGATTCAAGCGGTTGTTTTCAATTACGAAGGATGCTAAGAATCTAAGGTGGCATGCGGAGGGTAGAAGGGTGAAGGGTTTGCTACAACATCCAGCTGATGGTCCGGAATGGAAGACTATCAACAGGAAGTATAAGACATTTGGAGATGACAATCGCAATCTCAGGCTTGGGTTGTGCACTGATTGAATGAACCCTTTCGGTACTCTTAGTTCGAAGCATAGTTCATGGCCGGTAATTTTAACGATCTATAATCTTCCACCTTGGTTGTGCATGAAAAGAAAGTACCTTATGCTATCACTTCTTATTTCTGGTCCAAAGCAACCCGGTAATGACATTGATGTGTATTTGGAGCCCTTAGTTGATGACTTAAGAAAATTATGGGATGAGGGTGTTTTGGTGTATGATTCCCATGCAAAAGAGACTTTCACCTTGCGTGCAATGCTTTTGTGCACTGTCAACGACTTTCCAGCTTATGGTAACTTATCTGGGTACAAGAACAAAGGGATGAAGGCTTGCCCTATTTGCATGGACGATGGTGATTCTACATGGGTGGGTAAGTATGTTGACTGGTGCCATCGAAGATTCCTTCCACCTAACCACCCTTTTCGGAAGAAAAAGAAGCCATTCAATGGGATGGTTGAGGATCGTGTTGCTCGTCGTGCTGAACTGGTTATGAGGTGTATTCCAGGTTAGGGGGTTCAACCATTTTTGGGAAACCGAATGTCAACTATTCCGGGTTGTGAAAAAGGAGTCTATATTTTGGCAGCTTCCATATTGAGAGATTTCAAGTCAGACATTGTCTCGATGTATGCACATCGAGAAAAATGTTTGCGATGCCATACTTGCCACCCTTTTCAACATTCCGAACAAGACTAAAGACACTAAAGTCAATCGGGAGTTCTGAAACAACTTGGAGTTCGACCCGAGCTCTGGCCTCAGCTGAAGAGAGTAGAAAAAGGAAGAATCAGGAGGAAGATGTACCATCACAAAAGGAAAGGGGAAGGAAAAGGTGCAACAAATTCAAATGAAGAGAAAAAAACCTACTACCTTCCTCCAGCTTGCTACACAATGTCGAAACAGGAGAAGATACACTCTGCACATCTTTATACAACTTAAAGGTGCCGTCGGGTATTCTTCTAACATGAGAAGATTTGTGACTTTAGATGGTGAGTTGATGTTATCTAGTATGAAATCACACACTGTCATGTTATGATGCAAGTGTTTTTACCAATTGCAATCCGTGGGATTTTACCTAAACATGTTAGGTACACCATCACCGAACTATGTTCCTTCTTCAATCAATATGTAGCAAAGCACTAGATCCAACTACGTTGGATACCCTCACGCACGTGTAGTTAAACTCTTTGTAAGTTTGAGATGTATTTCCCCCTGCATTCTTCGATATAATGGTCCACCTAATTGTACATCTCGTTCGTGAGATTAAGCTTCTAGGTCCCGTGTTCTTGAGATGGTGCTATCCTTATGAAAGACATATGGGGGTCTTAGGTAACAAGGTGACGAATCCTGCAAGACCATAATCTAGTATTGTTCAAGGGGTCATCAGTGATGAGGTCGGAAATTTCATAGCAGAATACGTTGCAGGTGCACATCCTATTGGTTTGCCTAAAACACGTCATGAATGGAGGCTTGACGGAAGGGTACTATTGGGTCAAGAACGAGTTTGACGAATCTGACAGTCCTCAACCAAGCTCATTTGTATGTGTTACATCATATGGCAGAAGTTCATCCTTTCTTACTGAACATTGGCATATCTTAAAGACTCAAATCCTGGGTATCTGAAAGGGCATTGTCTAATTTGCATAATAAGACATTTATTGAGTGGTTTCACAACCGAGTTGTTGTGGACAATCTGCAGGGTGTGACTGAAATAGTGAAGTGGTTAGCTTATGGTCCTCGGGAAACCATTACAAATTACGAGGGTTATGATATAAATGGGTACTCATTTTGGACCACTTATCAGGATCAAAAGTCCCCATGTGTGCAGAATAGTGGTGTATCCTTGTTGGCATCATCAACCTTTTATGATAGTGCAAAGGATCAAACTCCATAGATGCTACGGTAATGTACTACGGCCAAATTGCAGAAATGTGGAGTTAGAGTATTGTACCTTCAATGTTTGCCTTTTCAAATGCAATGGGTAGATAATAATCGGTGTTCCGTAAAAAATGAGTGACCCGTGCGGTTTCACTCTTGTTGACATGACTCGAATGCGTGAGGGTCCTAAGCCTTTCATACTTGCGGGGCAAGCAAAGCAAGTTTTCTACGTACTGACCCTGCTGACTCAAAATGGTCATAGTGTTGCCGGGGAAACGTAGTATCCTGGGCATCGGAGATGTTGACGATGAGAAGAGTATGACGCTTTTGAGGATTCTTCACCTTTTATGTGTCCTAAAACAAGTGTTGCCGAATCGGTTGCTAACGGTCCAGTTACCTGCGTGAAGACCACGCTGAAGGGATAACTGTTGCTGAAAATTGAATGTACTGAAATTGTAACACATTTAATTATGATATGCACATTTAAATATGATATACACATGTAAATGTAAGACATTTTAGTATGATATATACATTTCATTATCATCTCCAGGGAATGTTGCGTCAATGATTTTGTAGTCGTTTTGAGTGATTTTTAAGTGATTTTATTTTTACTTTGTTCAACGAATGTTGGTATACTATTATGATTTCGGCTACAGATTTCTTTCATGTCCATTATTTGTATTTACATTGATTTGTGTTTGTAGGTTACATTGAAGTCCATGTGCAGTGACGATTCAATACGTACCGGTGATGAGTCAAGTTCTTCGCCCGACCCAAGTTTTGACCATCGCTTAGAGCAAGATCAAGGAGAGCCGGAAGATATAGAGTACGACAAATTCCTTCAGAAGGTAGAGCAGTTCGAGAAAATGGCTGACGAAGCACCACCAATTAATGAAGCCGAAACTGCAGCCCCTACAAATGTGGCTAGTGAGCCACAGCAGACTGCATCTCAACAGCCTGAGTTCGCACCTGATCAGGCTGTTGTTGAGCAACCTCATTCCACACCAGATCAGGCTGTTGGTCAACACGCATCTTCTGCTGACAGGGGTGTGACGAAGTCCTTGTGCAACAGGAGAGGAAGAGGTCCTTCTAGGGGTGTCAAGTCGACTACACCTATGTATCTCGAGTACAATAATGCTGGCCAACCATGCGGTGAGTGGCGAAAAATGTATGGGAGACATATCGGCATTTGTATGAGAAAGCTATCTATTTTGCTGAAGTGGGAAGACGTGGAGGATGGCTTGAAAGCAGCTATGTGGCAAGATACTGTGGTATGTCGTTGTTATGTGTAGAAGGACTTAATATTTATGGTTTAACTTGCATATTGGCTTAACTTTAATGTAGTATATGCTAAACCTTATGTGTTTTATGTAGAATTTGTTCCATATCCAAGTTGATGAGGCTAAGAGGCAACTTTTTCTCTCGGCCGTTGCGGAAAGATTTAGAGATTTTAAGTCTAAACTTGTGAGTAGGTGGATCACCAAAAAAAAGAAGCGATCAATGAAGGAAGCTAATAAGATGCCATACGAAATTTACCCTCACATATCGAGCAAAGAATGGGAGGCCTTTGTTGCAAAGAAAACAACTCCGGAGCAAGTAGTAAGTATATCACTAACCATCGTAGCTGTTGAACTGAATTCGGTTTCGATAAATTGGGTACTAGCTGCGGAATATTATTTGCAGGGAGCGTAGATGATATTAGGAATTACGAGCGTAATTTCATTTCAGAAAATTATTCAAAAAATTAAAAAAAAACTATTTGCTGCGGTTCTCCAAACAACCGCAGCAAATAACCATTTTTCCCTCCATTTTCTGAGGTGTTATTTGCTGCGGTTCTCCAAACAACCGTAGCAAATAACGCTATTTTTTTCTGCGGTTTAATCGCAGCAAATAATTTTTGATTATTTGCTGCTGCTATAAGTGCTGCGGTTCAAAACCGCAGCAAATAACCGCCAAAAAACCGCAGCAAATCTCGTTTTTTGTACTAGTGATTATCTAATATAAATAGGCTTTGTTATTAGGATGGTTTTACCTTCTATTTGTAGTTTTTCATAATTAATTCTAGTTTTCATAATTACTCCTTAATTAATTTCTCTCTCTAGATTAGATTATATTACTTTGTTAAACACTTTCATTCAACCAATTCAATTCAAGTTATTATTTCTTTGGTATTCTCTTTCTCTTTTGTTTTTAGTTTTATTATTTATGTCTTGTTTTTTAGTTTTGATTATTGCTTTGTTTATGTGGATTAGCTTCAATTTCTTAATTAATTCATGTTTAGTCATTTGTTTAATTGTTGTTTATTTATGTTTATGATCAAGAATTCTTATTTTTTTGTTATTGTTTTAGTTTTCATAATCATGTTTGATTTATTTCGTTTCTAGGGCGAGGGGATCCATGAACATGTTAATAAATTTGTTTAGTATTAATTGCTTAGTTCCTAATTAGTAATTAAATCCCTATTAATGATTTCTATTAATTGCAATAGAATTGTGGCCAGATTTAGTTTTAAGTTTGGTGATTGTCGAAATCAAGGCCGAGAGGTAAGATTACCACAATAAGACCTCCCAATAATAGGCAAAATGAGTTTATATAAGCGAGAGCAGGTAAAGGAGTTTTGTGGAAGTCTAAGTTCGAGAGAATTAGTGTGCTCTAATTTAATGAATGTTAGTGAATTAATTGATTTTTATTTTATGAGTTTGTTGATTGTTCATGGTGAACCGATTGCCCTAGGTTTTTAGAAATTGAGTTAAAACTCATATTTTTCATTGTTTTCCTTTAGCTTCTAGCCAATTAGCTAAGAAATTAAACCAATGCCAATTGCACAGTTTTTACTTTTTAAAACTAATAGAATTTAATAGCTTCCCTGTGGATTCTATCCCTACTTCCCTAGCTATATTAGTTAGTGTTGTTTGGTATATTTTGAGAGGTTTGCGATAGCCTATTCAAATATCGGCGCCGGTTTCATGGAGGCAATTTTTAATTATGCTAGTCGGGTTTAAACTATTGACTTTTGTAACTTGGCTTCAACTGTTCTTTGAGGCAGTATTCTCGTATTCGGTCGGAGTTTCTATGCTTATGCAAGTTCTTGTTTTGCATGTCTCTGTGGATTGATCCTAACCCTGAAAGATTATTTCATAGCACAATCATAGAACAAATTGGAGAAAAAGGAAGCCAATCATCAGCGAGTGGACATTAACTAATCTATCACGACTTTTGATTAAATTAGATATTGGATATTATTGACAAAGGAGAGATGTCAGGATCTTAAAATAATGAAAACAACCCGCCGCCGCGACCACTAACAAGATCATTGAGGCATTATTCCCAACCTAGTTCAGTAATAATAGGAGGTGGTTATCCAGTTCATGATACATATGCTCTTAATTTTGAATTGAAGCCGGCTTTGGTGAATATGGTGGAGAGATATCAGTTTGTAAGAACATTGATAGAGGATCCGAATTTGTACTTGGCCAATTTTCTACAATATTGCAGCACAATTTAGCAAGTCGATGTGACTCAAGACTATATTAGACGGATGATGTTCTCATTTTCATTGAAGGACAAGCTCGTACTTGGTTGAACAGTCTCAACATCGATAATATCAACAGTTGGGATGAGTTGGCTCTTACATTAAGTACTATCCTCCAAAGCGAACTGCAACCCTTCAATGCAAAATCAATAATTTCAACTAGGAAGTCTATGAGACACTATATGAAGCATAGGAAAGGTTTAGGGATTTGTCGATGTTGTGTTCACATCACGGTCTTGAGAAGTGAGTCATAGTTCAATCATTCTATAATAGGTTGGGGAATGAAAGTAGGATGTTGCTTGATTCTGCTGCTAGTGTTCGATTCACGAACCAAGAGGTCAATGCTGCATATGATTTAATTGAAGAAATTGCAATCCACAATTCTCAATTCGGCCATCACAGAGGCCATTTTAAGAGAGGAGGGAAGCATATAGGTGATGATAAGTATGAGAGTTTGGCTTCACATTACAATGCAATAAATCAAAAGCTTGACAAGATCTGTACTACACTTTCTTTACCAATGACAGTAGCTACAATGGCTGCACTTTCGGGATCTAATGAGGTTTTTTGTTATTCATGAGGTTCATTTGGTCACAATGTTCAGACATCTCATAGTCCTGTAGTGCAAGTGTGTGCATTTCAAGTGTACAAAAATAACCCATTTTCCAACACTTACAATCCTGGTTGGAAGAATCATCCATACTTCTCTTACAAGCATAGCAGAAATGTACAAATCTCGTAGCCATTTGTGCCCATCAGCAGTGATGTCAAAAGGTGCAGTGGTTCGCACCACCACAACCACCTAGATTCAGTAGGCCACCCCCTCCAGCACCACTCCCAACACAACAACAACCAAGCAATAATGAACTTTCAAAACTGAAGACTATAATTATGCAGATGAAGAAGACTATGGATGTAATGTAAGCTCACAACCGACAATTGGAAAATCATGTTGCACAAATCACTCTATCTTTGGCTCAAAGGCAACAAGGATAACTCCCTCCTTAACCTACTTCTATGAATCCACCTTGAGACCATTGCAATTCTATTTCAACAAGGAGTGGAACCTATTATGAGGGTCCAAGGATGCCTACTATGACACCAATAATGTTGGAGATGGAATGAAGAAGACCAGTTTTGTGGTAATTGAAGACCTTGAAGAAGAAGCGGTTACAAAAAAGGAGATTGAAGCACCTAAGGATAAGGATGTCAATATGAAGAAAGCTCCAGCCACTTACTTGCTAGTTGGCACCTGCGTTGCCACCATCTAAGGTGCAGTTACCCTTTCCAAATAGGGTAACCAGGAGTAAGAGTGATAATAACTTTCGATATTTCATAGAAATAGTTGAAAGTTTGCAAGTTATTGTTCTTTTTACTGATTTGATAACTCAAATTCCTACTTACACTAAATTTTTGAAAGATATCTTGAGTTGTAAATGTGAGTTAAATGTAAGAGATACTGTTACACTTACTTAGGAGGGCAAAGGCGTTCTTTCTGTCAGACGTTTCTCCATCGTCGGACCCTCACTTTTTTTTTTCCGCTATGCCCCGGACCTCAAATTGTCAGAGTAAGTGCCTTTTGTTTAGTTACAATTCCCGGGGAACTTATCCTTCCCCCAAAATAAGTCCCCCACACCCCCCCCTAAATTGAAGGATCCGAGTAGCTTTTCAATTCCTTGCAACATTGGTCATTTGTTTATTGATAAAGCATTATCTGATTTAGGGGCTAGTGATATTGTTATGCCTCTTTCTATTTGCAACGGAAACTTGACATGGGACATGTAAAGTATGCTTTCTTAGATAAGGATGAATTACATCATGTCATAGTTAATTCCGATCTTACTAATAGTTGACTTAGTAAATTTTTATCTGTGCTTAAATTTCATAAAAAGGCTATTCGTTATACACTCGATGATTTGACTGGTATTAGCCCTGATTTTTGAATGCATACAATTTATTTAGAGGAAAGTCATAAACCTTGTATACAGGGATAACACAGATTAAATCCTAACATGCAAGAGGTAGTGAAGAACGAGGTCTTTAAACTCCTTGATGCATGTACCATTTATGTTGTGCCAGATTCTCAATAGGTAAGGTCCAGTTCAGGTACTCCCTAAGAAGGGAGGGACAACTGTTGTGCGTAATGATAAGAATGAGCTAATTCCTACTACAGTTGTTACAGGTTGGCATATGTGCATTGATTAAAAAAAATTAAATGTCGCCACTAAAACGGGTTATTTCCCTCTCCCTTTTATTGATCAAATATTTAAAAGGTTAGCAAGGAATAAATATTTCTGTTATGCAGATGCTGATCCAGTTTTTTTTTCCAAATTCCCATCCATCCCAATGATAGAGACAAAACAACTTTCACATGTTCTTATAGTACTTTTGCTTATCGTATAATGCCTTTTGGTTTGCGTAATGCTCCTACTACTTTCCGACATTGCATGGTGGCCATATGTTTTTAATATAAAGGGTATATTACAGAAGTATTCATGGATGATTGTAGTGTCTATGGTACTGATTTTGTTTCATGTTAATTTGACGAAAGTGCTTAAAAGATGTCAGCAGGTAAATGTGGTTCTAAATTGGGAGAAATGCCATTTTATGGTGATTGGAGGAGTAGTTTTAGACCACTTGGTTTCTGAACGTGGTATTATGGTAGATATAGATAAAATACAAGTTGTTGAACAACTACCTCCCTAGTAAGTGTTAAAGGTGTTAGAAGTTTTTCAAGTCATGCAGGCTTTTATTGTTGATTTATTAAAGATTTTCTAAAATTGCTAAACCCTTAACTTAATTGTTGCTAAAAGATGTTGAATTTAAATTTATCGATGAATGTCTTGAATCCTTCAATTTGATCAAACCAGCACTAATTTCGGCGCCTATTATTCAATCTCCCGATTGGGATTTGCCTTTTGAAATAATGTGTTATGCTAGTAGCTATGTAGTAGGTGTGATTTTAGGTCAATGTAACGATAAGCTTTCGCATGCTATTTATTATGCTAGTAAGGCTTTATATCTGGCTCATGTTAACTATGCTACTACAGAAGAGAATTGCTTACTATAGTGTATGCTTTAGATAAATTTCGTGTGTATCTTATAGGTTTAAAAGTTATTGTTTATACTGATCACACAATCTTAAGTACTTACTTGGGAAGAAAGAAGCGAAATTGAGAGCCATTCGGTGGATTCTATTGCTCCAAGAATTTCATTTAGAAATTTGTGATAAGAAAGGAGAAGAAAATGTGGTAACTGATCATTTGTCCAAGATTCCATATGATGATAGGGAGATCTAAACCCCCATTGATGATCGTTTTCCTAATTATCATTTTTGCGTTTCTTTCTAACACTCCCTGATTTGCTGATTATGCTTATTATATTGTTAGAGGTGTCTTACCTCCTGATATTATGTCCCTAACTTATTTTGTGAGATTTCAGACGGCCTATGTCGAAGATGTGTGCCTGATTGGGAAGTTTGTGGCATCTTACACCATTGCTACTCATCCCCATATGGAGGCCATGTCGAACCCTCTAAGACGACATTTAAGGTATTGCAATCAGGCTTCTATGGGCCAATGATATTTAAAGATGCACGAGCTTTTGTCATAGCTTATGATTCATGCTAAAGAACAGGTAATATCTCCAAAAGGCATGAAATGCCTCAAATCGGTATTTTAAAATTTGAAATTTTTTATGTTTAGGGTATTGCTTACATGGATCCTTTTCCTTTTTCTAACGACAATCATTATATTTTAGTTGTTGTGGGTTATCTTTCCAGGTGGGTGGAAGCAATTGCTACCCCCCATTGTGATTCTAACACCTTGTTGAGATTGTTTAAGCAGGTTATTTTTCCTAGGTTCGGAGTCCCTAGAGCTATTATTAGTCATGGTGGAATGCATTTTTATGAGAAAAGGTTAGATAAGTTGCTAGAGAAGTACGATGTTTACTAAAGAGAACCAGTTTGGCATATCATCTACAAACTAGTGGTCAAGTGGAGGTTTTGAATGGAGAATTGAAGTCCATCCTGGAGAAACAGTTGAA
>PYUH01003983.1:51805-69305 GCA_016808085.1 Suaeda aralocaspica | reverse complement strand
TAGGAAGATCTTTTGAGCTTCCTAGATTGAGTGATTCTGAGCAACAAAGCTTAGAATATTTCAGATCTACCACAGTGGAGATCAAGAAGCAATTTCTGACAGTTCCCTACAACTGGATCCCCTTTAGCGAGTTCTTCTTAGATTGCAACTTCCTTATTGATGCTGGTGTAATTTATGGGGATGAGTATAACCAGAGTAATTCTTGCTTTACTATCTAACACTAAACCTCTGTTTCTTTTCTCCACTGATCAAACCAAGTGTCTTTTCTTTTTGTTGAAGAAGCTCTTGCTGACCTTACTCCGTTCAAAAAAGGAAGCATGAACCAAAAAGATTTCTGAAAACAAGTCTCTCAGAGGCTGGGGGATGACACTTCCTCGAAGAAGGGGAAGACTCAGGTATTTAGTCTTTAAAACTTTTCAAATCTTAGACTTGCATATGTAGTTCCAAATATTTTTTTATTCTCCCTTATACTTCCCTATGTCAAAACCTTGGGAAGTATAATTTGCCTATCATATTGACATAACATAGACTTCCTCACTTAGAGTCTTCCCATTTTCCCGGCTTGAACGCAAGTGGGCACTAAATGGGGAAGTTGGATATTTAATTGATATTTTTTTTCTTTTTAGAAAACACTTCCTCTTAGGAATATTATTAAGGACTTCCCTACTTAGTGACTTCCCACTTTGCCGAGTTGAACGCGGGTGGACACTAAGTAGGGAAGTTGTATAATAGTTTCTTTAGACTTCTCTTTTTTAAGAAGTTACTTCCATATAGGAAAACGTAGTTGTTAGAAGTCTCCCCTCTCCTTAGGAAGTTTACAATTTTATTTTCACTTACGAAGTATGTATAGACATCCACTTCTAGGAAGTATCTCCCTCATAGGAAGTTAGAATATTTAAGACTTCCCCCTAGGAAGTATGTTTAGACTTCTATTCATAGGAAGTATCTTCCCTTAGGAAGTTAGTATTTTTTCATACTTCCCTCCTTTGTGTCCATGCACGTTCAAGTCGGCAAAGTGGGAAGTCTTGACTTCCTAGTTTACCGAGTTGAACGCAAGATGGCACAAGGAGGGGAAGTCATTTTACTTCCCCTTAGGAAGCTTTAGGATCATACTTCCCTTTGGGAAGCATGTTTAGACTTCCCTTTATAGGAATTCTCTTCCCCTTAGGAAGTTAGAATGACTTTAGAGTTCCCCTCTTTGTGTCCATGTGCATTCAACTCCGCAAAGTGGGAAGTCTTTACTTCCTTGTTTGCCGGGTTGAACGTAGAATGGCACAAGGAGGGTAAGTCCTTTTACTTCCCCTTAGGAAGCTTTACGACAATACTTTCCCTTAGGAAGTATGTTTAGACTTCCTTTCATAGGAAGTCTTGTCCCCTTAGGACGTTAGAATTTCTTTAGACTTCCCTCCTTTGTGTCCATGTGCGTTCAACTCAGCAAAGTGGGAAGTTTTGACTTGCTTGTCTGTCGGGATTAACTTAGAATGGTACAAGGAGGGGAAGTCTTTTTACTTCCCCTTAAGAAGATTTAGGATCATACTTACTCTTAGGAGGTATGTTTAGACTTCCTTTCAAAGGAAGTTAAAATAACTTTAGAGTTCCCCGTTTGTGTCCATGTGCGTTCAACTCGGCAAAGTGGGAAGTCTTCACTTCCTTGTTTGCCAGGTTGAACGTTGAGTTGAATGGCACAAAGAGGGGAAGTCCTTTTACTTCCCCTTAGAAAGCTTTAGGTTCCTACTTCCCCTTAGGAAGTATTAGTTCACTTTTTTCCCCTTAGGAAGATTAAATATGACACTTCCCTTTAGGAAGTATTAATTCATTACTTCCCCTTAGGAAGATTTAATATGACACTTCCCTTTAGGAAGAATTTATTCATTACTTCCCCTTGAGAAGTGTGATTCGGTAAATTCAACTTCCCTCTTTTTTGTCATTCTACGTTCAACTCGGCAAACTAGGAAGCTTGGGCTTTGGAAGTCGCAAGTTGAACATAGGGAGGCACAAGAGAGGAAGTATTGTTTGATGTCTCCACTTAGGAAGTTGTAAGCAGTGACTTTCCCACTTTGTGTCAATGTACGTTCAAGTCGGCAAACTAGGAAGTACACAATGAGGTAAGTTATTTATCTTGCAACTCTAAAAGTTGTTCACCTTAGTACGATCTGTTGGATATTCCTTTGTACTTTTCTAATAGTTACTATTTTTCAGGAGACAAGTAAACCTTCTGGGAGGAAGCCAAAACCCTCTCACAAGGAAAAGAAGGAGGAAGCACCTGAGGCACAAGGTACCAGCTCAAAGAAGAGCAGGAGAAAGAGTGCTTCCTCCAAAGCTGTTACTGCTTCCATTGAGCAGATTGAGTCAAGTCCCCATACTTCCTCCCTTTCAGGGAAGAGTGCGCTCGTGATTCAGGGAATAGAGCTTTCCCAACAGAACAAGAGAACCCCTTGGAGAGTGACAATGGGTTGGTTGATCGCTTGACTGCCCTGGCCATTCTCCAAATGGAAAGTATTTCTGCCACTCCTCTCAACACAATGCCTGCTTCCCAATCAGCTGGCGCTTCTGAACCTCCTCCTTCTCCTCCTTATGAGGATCCCGTCATTGGGCTTTCCAAATATATTGAGAGGAATGTTCCCGAAAGTGTTAAGGCTCAAGCTAGAGTTTCTGGGGTAAGTTTAGTCACAGATTCTGTCAAACTATACGCTCATCTTCAGATACCATTAACTCTCCTAGGAACCCTAATGCAATAGTTTTGTCGGTTCCCATAACAGATGAGGCTGAATCCCCCAACTTCCTTGATGACGAAGAGGATCTCCCTTCAATCGACAAAAAATTTGACTCCAACTACAAAAGGGGGTTAATTAGGGAGATCTTAAGGTGTGGAAAACTTGAGTACAAGGAGTAATTAAGGGATTTGTCAAAGGCTGCCTTTTTCCCATCTTCAATAACCTTTCTGAGGTATGCTTCCCAAATTCTATGTTCTTCTCCATTTTCTTCCAAGTATTGTTTTTTAATCAACTAACTCTTTGTTTCACTTCCCTTGCAGTCTATGTTCTGTCTGGAACACTTGGCCAAACTCTATGGATCCATGAAGACTGAAAACAAGAAGTGCATGGAATTCTATGACAAAGCTTCTACTTATGTAGTGGCTCAAAAAAACAAGATTGAGGCCAAATGGCAATACGCAATGAATGCTCTCTCTAGAGATCTCCACAAAATCAAGGAACACTACAAAGTAGTCTTAGAGAGAAGCATGGAACAGGCTAACCAGATCCATGCTGACAAGGAGACTATGGAGAATGCTTCTGCTGTCATTGCTAACCAAGGTCGCGTTGAAAAAGATGCCAAGGATGCCAAGGAAGAGGCCAAAAAGCTCAGAGAGGAAGTGGATGAGCTGAAGAGGAAGCTCAAGGAAGCTAAGAAGGAGAAGGAGAAGCTGAAAAATCAAAAGGAGGAGGCTGAACAAAAGATCTCAACCACTCCTGTTGAGAAGTAGATGGAGGGCCAAGCCTTCCTTAGAGAGATGTGCTTGGAAGTTTGGGGAATGGGGTTAGAGGAATATCTAGCCTTTGGCTCCTTTAAAAGAAGATTGAACTATGTTAACATGGTTCATATCAAAAAACAAGCTGAAGCAACTCCACCTCCTTCTTTTGATTATTCAGAAGAAGAAGAAGTTCAAGAAGGGAGTGAAGATGAAGAGGAGGAGATTTTTGAAAAGGAGAAGCCAGAAGAAGAAGAGAAGAGCAAAGAGACTTCAGAAGTTCACAATGACAAACATCAAGGCTGATGCTCTTCTTCGAAATTTTAATGATTGTGTTTAATTTTCTTTGAACAGTTAGAATTTCTTTGAACAATTTTAGAATGATTGGAACAGTAATTTGAATAGGAACACTTTTAAAGTGTTTCTTGAAATATTTGATTTTAAATTTCTTTTAATGCAATATTTGTTTAAGCTCTTTAAATCTTGAAGCTTGATTACTTTACAAGGATATGAACTCTTGGTTCATCTTCTCTAGGTTCCCCATGGGATCTTAGGAACTTTAATTATGTTTTCCCTTAGGAACTCTTAGGAAGGTTCCCCATGGGACCTTAGAAACTTCAATTATGTTTTCCCTTAGGAACTCTTAGGAAGGTTCCCCATGGGACCTTAGGAACTTCAATTATGTTTTCCCTTAGGAAGTTCATAACTAACCCACCAATGAGAACTCTTATTGTTCCTTATAGAGAACACTTGCTCATTTCTGATAGGCTTGTAGGGTTCTCTTTCCCCCAAATTAAGCTTCAAGTTAACCAGGATCAGCCTTTTGCTGAGATCCCTAAGTTTACTAGAAGTCCTAGTACTGATTAGTCTGATTGCCCTTAAACTTAAGGAATCGAAGCAAGTATTATAACTTTTTAATCTTAATGCCCTTAGCATTTTCCAGGACTTTTAGTCACATTTTTTAAGACTCTTGGTCTAATTGTAGGACCCTTAGTCCTACTTTTAAGACACTTGGTCTAATCGTAAGACCCTTAGTCTCACTTCCTTTGTCTTAAGTCTCTTTTTGCTTAAGTAGCTGAAAATGATGCGTAAGACCCTTTGCCGCGTTGGAAATGATGCCAAGGATGCCAAGGAAGAGGCCAAAAGACTCAGAGAGGACATGGATGAGCTGAAAAAGAAGCTCAAGGAAGCTAAGCAGGAAAAGGAGAAGCTAAAAAAAAGAAAAGGAAGAAGCTGAACAGAAGATCTCAACCACTGCTGTTGAGAAGTACATGGAGGGTCAAGCTTTCCTTAGAGAAATGTGCTTAGAAGCTTGGGGAATGGGATTAGAGGAACATCTAGCCTTTGACTCCTTTGAAAGAAGATTGAACTATTTCAACATGGTTCATATCAAGAAACAAGCTGAAGCAACTCTTCCTCCTTCCTTTGACTATTCAGAAGATGAAGAAATTGAAGAAGGGAGTGAAGATGAAGAAGAAGAGAGTGCTGAGTAGGAGAAGCAAGACAAAGAAGAAGAGAAGAGCAAAAAGGCTTATGAAGTCCATAATGACAAACATCAAGGGTGATTCTCTTCTTCAAAGAAATTTTTAATGATTGTGTTTGATTTGTTTGAACAATGTTAACTTAGAATGATTTGAACAATGATTTTAGTGGGAACACTTTTCAAATGTTTCTTGTAATATGTTATCTAGATTTCTTTTAATGCAGTCTTTGTTTTAGCTCTATTTAATCTTGAAGCCTAATTTCTTGCTTTTTCCTTGCACAAAAATCTGCATCACATGTTTAAAATATACAATCTCTTGGTTTATCTTCTCAAGGTTCCCCATGGGATCTAAGGAACTTTAATTATGATTTCCCTTAGGAAGTTCATAACTACTCATCCACCAATCTAACAATTATTGTTCCCTATGATGAATACTTCCTCATAAGAAGTGTCTTAAATGTAACTTTGAGATTTTATCTCATTTTTTCATTTCTGATAGGCTTGTAGGGTCCTCTTTGCCCCAAATTAAGCTTCAAGTATACCAGAATCAGCCTTTTGCTGAGATCCCTAAGTTTGCTAGAAGTTCAAGTATTGATTGATCCATCACTCATTAGGAGTGGTGGATCAATCCATCATATTGATTACCCTTAAACTCAGGGAATCAAAGCAAGTTTTGTAGCTTTTTAATCTTAATTCCCTCAGCATTTATAAAGACTCTTAGTCACATTTTTAAGACACTTGGTCTAATTGTAAGACTCTTAGTCCTACTTCCTTTGTGTTAAGTCTCTTTTTGCTTAACTAACAAAGTATGACTTTGGGATCTTGCCCTAGTCTTGCCCTAATGGGAACTCATAAGATTCACCAGGGCTCTAGGGTCTTGCCCTAGCCTTGCTTAATAATCAAAATAAAATGCAATAAATTAAATTATCACACATACAGAAATAGGGTTTTCATTAACTGTGGCCCGTAGCCAAGTTTAATACAAATGTAAACTCAAATTTCTATGAAAAAGATCAACTTGGACCTTATTTTTATGGCCGTAGCCTATTCAGCTGATGCTGTAAATCAGGATTACATGTAATATTTCATCAAGTTATTAGCATTCCAAGTTCGTGGCAGCTCATAACCATCCACACTCTTGAGTCGATAGGTACCTTTTCGAACAATTTCCACGATCTCGTAGGGTCCTTCCCAATTCTGAGTCAACTTGCCTTGCTCATTAGCTCTTCCTATAGCTTCCATTTTCCTCAGAACCAAATCACCAAGCTTCATCGGCCTATGGTTAACCCTTTCACTGTGTTCTCTTGCCATCCGAAGCTTGAACATTTGCTGTCTAAGCAAGGCATTGCCCCTTACTTCATGTAAAGTGTCCAGAGCAGCTTTCATCAATATTCAATTCGCATTCTCGTTATAGAGCATTACTCAGAGAGTAGGTTCACACATTTCAATGGGAAGAACAGCTTCGGCTCCATACACCAACATGGAAGGGAGTTTCGCCAGTTGAATTCTTAACAGTTGTTCTTATTGACCACAACACATTGTACAATTCTTCAACCCACAGTCCTTTTGCTTTCTCAAGTTTCTTCCTCAATCCATCACTGATTATCTTATTGAAAGCTTCAACTTGTCCATTGGCCTGATGATAGCCTACGGAAGCAAAGTTAGCAGAGATGCCCTGGTCTTCCAACTATTTTCTCAATTGTGGTGTCTCAAACTGCGGACCATTATTAAACACAATAGATTGTGGAACTCCAAATCTTACGATGAGGTTCTTCCATATAAACCACTGTACATCCGAGTGTTTGATATTCTTCATCTGTTCTGCCTCCACCCATTTGGTGAAGTAGTCCACAACTACCAACACATACTTTCTTTGCCCCGAGGCCTGAGAGTATGGACCCAGGATGTCCATGCCCCACTTAGAAAAAGGAAGCGGACTGATGATTGGGCTTGAAACATTAGCTGGTTGGTGGTGCAAATTTCCATACATCTGATATCTCTTACATTTCTTGACGTAATTCATAGTGTCTTGCCTCAATGATGGCCAGTAATACCTTGTGCGAAGCGCCTTTTTCGACTAAGGCTCGTCCCCCTATATGAGACCCACAAAATCCCTCATGAATGTCTTCCAAAACTTCTTTACCTTTCTTGGGAGTGATGCACTTCAACAGCGGATGAGTAAACGATTTCTTGTATAATTGCCCTTGCCATAGCACAAACCACGCATCTCTGGCCTTGACATACTTAGCTTGTCGTGCATCGGCTGGCAGGGTTCCATCTGTTTTATAAGCGATGATTTCATCCATCCATGTACTTCCCCTGCTAATGAAGTTTACATCTCATTCCTTGTCAATACTCTTCTTTTCCTTAACCTCCCAAAAAATAGTTCAGGATGAGTCTCCTACAGCAGAACTAGTTAACTTGGACAGGGCGTCAGCCTGATTGTTCTCGGATCGGGGAACTTGCATTAATTCAAAACTTTCGAGATCCTTAACTTCCTCTTGTAACATTTGCAAATACTTGCTCATGCCCTCATCACGGGCTTCATAGTCTCCCAAGTATTGACTCACAATCAGTTGTGAATCAAACGTAGCCTCTATCTTTCTAGCATCAGCGGCTTTACACATCTTAATTCCTGCAATTAAGGCCTCATACTCAGCTTCATTGTTCGAATTTTGAAATTCGAACCTCATTGCATACTCGTAAGAATCTCCTTCAGCAGATTTGCATATGATTCCTGCTCTACACCCATTTTGGGTGGATGATCCATCAACATGTAGTGTCCAGTGGTCAATACTTGGCTTCTCGATCTGTGGCCTGGTAATTTCAAAAATGAAGTCGGCAAACGCTTGTCCCTTAATCGCTTTCCTAGGCTCATACAAAATCTCAAATGAACCCAACTCAATAGCCCACTTAAGCATCCTACCAGAAGATTCTTTACTTAGGCATGACTTAAGCGGCTGATCCGTGTAAACAATTATTTGGTAGGACAAGTAGGGCCTCAGTTTTCAGCTTGCTAAAAACAACGCTAATCCAAACTTTTCAATCGTGGCATATCTCAGTTCAGCCTTCTGGAGAATATGGCTGACAAAATAAACCGGTTGTTGAACTCCGTCCCTCTCAACCAAGAAGACACCTGAGAGTGTATATTCTGATATAGCAAGGTACATATACAAAATTTCTTTTTCCTTGGGACTCACCAACTTGGTAAGAGAATGGAGATTATCCTTTAATTTAATAAAGGCTTCCTCAGCTAATTTGGTCCATTCAAATTTGTTGGCCTTCTTAATCGTATCAAAGAAGAAGTGGCACTTATCTCCTGCCCTTGACAGGAACCTTCCCAAGGCTGTCAAACATCCAGTTAACTTCTGAACTTCCTTAACACTCCGGGGAGATGTCAGTTCTAATACGGCATTGACCTTGTCTGGATTGACCTCGATCCCCCTCTCATCAACAAGGAATCCAAGAAATTTGCCTAACGTTACACCAAAGACACATGTTTTTGGATTCAATCTCATCTTATACTTTCTCAAAGTTTCAAAAGTTTCCTTCAAATCTGCTACATGATCTTTAGACTCTTTACTTTTAACAATCATATCATCAATATATGCTTCCATGTTCCTTCTCAACTGATGCATAAATACCTCATTGACCAATCTTTGGAAGGTAGCCGGAGCGTTCTTTAAACCAAAGGGCATCTAGTGTAACAGTACAGACCTGTTTTAGTAACAAAAGTTGTTTTCTCCTGATCGTCCTCCCATAGAGGAATTTGATGAAAGCTATCCTTAGGGCACGCCTTGTTTAAGTCTATGTAATCCATGCACATTCTCATTGTTCCATTGGGTTTTGGAACCAAGACAACGTTTACCACCCAATCAGGATATTGGCATGGCCGAATAAATCCTGCTTCCAATAACTTTTTTACCTCTTCATCCGCAGCTTTATTACGAACTTCACTAAGATTTCTTTTCTTCTGCCTGACAGGCTTCATCTTAGGCTTAACATTAAGTTTATGAACAGCTACCTCGGGAACAATTCCCGGCATTTCCTCAACTTCGAATGCAAAAATATCTTTGTATTGTCTAAGTAAGGCTCTTATCCCTGCCACAACATGTTCATCACGTGCCTGTCCAATCTTGACTGTTCTAACAGGCTTCATGTCAACCAACACAAAATCTTCATGCTCACCTCTAGGTTGAGGTCTTGGGACTTGATTTAAGCTATGAACAGTCATTACTTGGTCTTTAGGAGCTTCTTCCAGTTCCCTTTTCTTACTTGGTTCCCCGTTTTCACTTGACAAAGCTTCGGCTTTTAATGTGGTAACATAACACTCTCTTGCCAGTAGCTGGTCTACATGAGTTGTTCCCACAGCACCATTGTTACAATCATACTTCATGAGCATGAGGTGGGTAACAATAACTACCCTGACAGCATTAAGTGTTGGCCTTCCAAGAATCACATTGTATGCATGTAGCTCTTTCACTACAAGGAACTTGACGAACATGTTTCGAGCATAATCTTTATCTCCCATTCGAACTGGCAAAGTCACAGTTCCCAAGGGATTAATAATTCCTCCTCCAAACCTAATGATGGAATGGTGGATTGGTTCTAATTTCGATGAATCATACTTAAACTTTCTCAAACAGGTGTAACTAATTATATCAAATGAACTTCATGTGCCAACAAGTATTCTCTTTACCTACATATTTGCCACTTTCAGCTCTACTACCAGGGGATCATCATGGGGTGTTCGAACTTTACCCCGGTCCGTGTCACTTCCGGGAATTTAATTTTAGCATCTTCCCCAGTCTCGGGTGATGATTCCCGGACTAGGCGACGCACATATTCCTTACTTCCCTTCATAGTAGGACCTCCAACAGAAAATCCCCTAGAGATTACACAAACAACATCTTCTGTCTCATAGCCCTCCTTTGTCACCTCATTTTTAGAGTCTGACTTCTGCTTGGCACCCTTGTCAGAGGATTTGATTAAATTTTGACTAATTTTCCCTTTAGCTGCAAGAGCTTCCAGATTTCTCCAAACATTGAAGCAATCATTGGTATGATGCCCCACATCTCTGTGAAAGTAGTAATATTTACTTGAATCTCGATCTTCTTTTGCGCTTCTCAATGGGGGTGGATCATCAATGTCAACTTTCCCTAAGATCTCCTTAAAGACTGAATGGAGATCCTTAGTGAATTCAACTTTCGACATATCATTCGCCTTTCGCTTCCTGTTTTGAACATTTGACTTGTTTGATAAGCCGGCCATCCAAGTGGTATGTCTCTTCTGATCTTTGTTTTTTGATTCGTGATCATTCTTCTTATCCTTGCGGGTGGAAGCACATAGCTCCTGAGCATGGACGAAGCATTCAGCCTCCTCTAGGATCCCCTTCAAGGTTCTACAATTCCTTCTGACCACATCAAATTTAAAGGTTCCATCGCGGAGCCCTCTGAAGAAGCTGTCAAAGGTAACTCCTTCAGAGAGGTTAGGTATCTGCAATGATTGAAGATTGAATCACTGGACATAGCTTCTTAAGGATTCTTTTTCACCTTGCACTATCTTAGCTAAGTGCATGCTAGTATTTTTCTCACGTTTGTTGGCCATGAAATGATGCACAAAAGTTGTACTTAGTTCATGAAAATTGTTAGTAAACTGATCTGGTAGGGTATTGAACCAATTTTGCACTATTCCTTTAAGTGTTGCCGAGAAATAGCGGAACCAAGTTGCATCATCGAAACCTTGAAAATACATCAACTGTTTGTAGGTTTCCAAGTGCTCTTGTGGATCAATTGTTCCATCAAAAGCCTCTACATTAGGCATCTTAAACTTAACTGGGCGAGCAGCCATCATGATTGGTGTAGCAAATGGGGTTGTCCAGTTCATAGACATAGAGCCCACTTTATCCTCGATGATCCCCGTAGGATCATTAGACACCTGCATCGCTATATAAAGCTCCTCAGGTCTCACCCTGTTCTCCTAGTATTGGATCATTTGCTCTCTTCTAGCTTGATCTGCTTTTCAGCTTTCTTCTTCTCAATCTTGTATCTCAAATTATCTTCATCATGAAGCTTATTCGATTCAAGAGTGGATGGATGTGAATCAAACATCTCTTTGCTTGCAGTTGATCCCGACGATTCAGAGCAACTCTGTTCTCGTTGAGCTCGCTTAGAGTTCAAATATTCTCTTGCATCTTTACTAGATGCCCTCCTTTCATTGATGACTTCTCCAGCATCTTTACTTGAAGTTCTCTTAGCCTCAAGATACTCTCTAGCATCATGTGCTAACGACATCTTGAATTCAATGAATTCTCTAGCATAAGATCTTGTCCTGCTTACTTCAGTGTGTCCTTTTGCCACCTCCCGCTTTGGTTTATACTTAGGAGTGACAGGAAACTTTCTCAGTGTGCCCCCAATGAGCTTTCAATGGAGTTCTTTACTTCTTGGTTCTTTCAACTTTTTCTTGGAAAGTTAATCTTCCTTCACCTTGATCTTTCTGATCCATCTTTCCTTTAAGTGGGCTTTCTCGGTCGAGGATCACCCTCCTCATGAGTTCTCTTGGAGGAATGCTCCCATAGAGCATCCATAAAGGACTCCTTGATACCTTCCAAGTTACTCTTGAGTTGACCCATAGTCATGGGTTGATCCTCAGTTGCTTTCCCCTTAGGAGAGCCAGTTCCTTGTTCGGTTTCATAGTTCCCGGATTGATCAAGGTACCGAGTCTCATCCTCAGTTGCAAGTGAACCACCGGTCATCCTCAGGTGCCCTCCCCACAGACGGCGCCAAATGATGTAGAAAGAGTTCCTTGTAGTGTCACTTCAACTGAATACTTGGAGAGGGAACTAGAGAGGTACACTTCGGACGGACGGGTGTTGGCTTGCTCACTTCCTGACGGCTCGGACCTTGGTTCCTGCAAAACAAGGGAACAAAATCCTTGTAGGATTCCCCCCCCCCCCTCTGATGCTTAAGTAAGTATTTGTGGGAGGAATATGGTTAAATAACAATAATTAACAATACTAATCTAGAGAGAGATTTTAGAGAGAGAGACTCTAGTATTAAGTAAGAATTATAGGAGAGTGAATGTGATTGAATGAATGAATGCCCCATGGAATATTTATAGGCAAGATCACCAAGGTTGCCCTAGGGTTTTGGGACACTTGTCCCTTGGTGATTGGCTTGTGCCTTTATGAGCCCATCTTGGGCCTTTCTAACCTTTGGCCCATAACCTGGAGTAGTCTCTTCTCCTTAAACCGAACACGTGGCACGATTTCAATGGCGACACGTAGTCGTCCATGCAGTCCGTAGACTCGATATGACTTGGCAATTTGCATGATAAATGGGACACGTGGCCCAGTATTATGCTTACATGTGGCATGATAAAGAGTAGTATCAGCAGTAGTCGTCAAGACAAATATGTAACTTGAAGACGCTGAATAAACTTGAAGATAAATTTGGAGAGATAAAGAGTTAATTATGGTGGCCTCATATTAGATACGTTGTGTGCTACTGTCAAAACAGACTTGACATCGCCTTCAAGAATCCAAAACCCAACTATGATCCGAATGTGAGGATAATAAATCAACTACACCCCATAAAAACAAATAACCATTATAAAGAAAGAGAACATCCGAAGACACATAGATCAAAGCAAACCAATCAAACACCCAATGACCATCCTTCCTAAATACGAGTCAAACAAAACCAACCAAGCAAGTTTAATGGATCGATGACTAGAGTAGCTCGCGGGTGATCACTCTACACGTTAAATGATGAGCTTAATTCAATGAAGGTCTAACCCTCACCTCCCAAAAAAAGATGGAATGTAAATGCAAAATGTGTTTAAATGTAAATTTGAGAAACGAAATCCCACATCTCACACCCTCATGCTAGTGTTTCCGGGTATTCACTCAACCTAAGTGTAGTCTCGAAATGCAATTAATACTCTATGACCTTGATAAAGGGTTCACTTCATAATAACCATAGCAAGCCTGCAAAGATCAAAACGAACTTTTATAAGCTTATAACGTGTTGGAATGTAGGGTATACGCATATAAAATCAAGGAAAACCGTGAACAACACCAAAGTAATCATCAACATTCTCCAACATTCAATTCCAACAAAACCAAACAAAACTTTTCTTTTCATTTCACATCAACTCCACAATATTTATAAGCAACAAATCAACCAATTATATCACAAGCTTTAAACTTCTTTCTTTTTCATGAATTTTTGTCCTCTTTAACTTTGAATTTTTAACTTTCATTCATTTTTTCCAACTTTTTAATCTACCATGCTTTTATAATTTTTCACTTATTTTTCATGCATAATAAAATTGTAGGTTCACAACTGTTAATGATTTGTTTTTGTTTAAATACAATAAACAATAAACTGAATCATCACACATCATAGAATAGAATTTTTCAATTAATTTGCAACAGCCTAGACATTGGTATGTAGAGCCTTCAATGTGAAACCTGTAATCATTAAAACCTCACTAAACAACAATTCCAACAATTTTCATCAACAATCCTCCAAACCAACCATCAATAGTACATCAACAACATCACAACAGCTCCAAAGCTCCCCCCAAGCCAAGCTTGGGCATCAGAACAACAATGAAGCACGGCTAATAATGCTATAATGTGGCTAAATATACAAATGAAGGATAAAAACTCAACAAGGGATCAAGGGAAAACATGTAATGGAATGATTGAAATATGAAACTCTGGAGGCTTCTAAAGGAAATGAAGGCCTTTCATCATTTGCAACATGCACAAAACCACAACTAAAGCTACTAGAATCCAATGTCAAACCCAAGATCATAATTGCACCAAGAAATAAGCACACAAGAAACAAAAATGAATAACATTATAAACAAAAGTGGGTGAAATCCTCTCGTTAACACAGTTCAAGTCCAAGACCCAACCAAGGTTGAAAGAATTGACTAATATAAGGAAATCCGGCAATTAAAAGTCAAGTAATAGCCAGCAAATCACACATGTGGATTCTTCCACAGTCAAGAGTCATAAAGTTTTCAAAATTAATAAGGGGTATAGGAGTAGTCAATTTGCCAAACTAAAACTCAAGCTGGGACGAGAATTATTCATTAATCAAAACTCTCTCTACAATTAGTCCTAAGAAAAACAGTACATTTTTTTGTCACATGTAAACTACTACTCTTAACGAGCAGTACAAAGCATGCAACAATCCTAAGAAAGAAATAAAAGTAAGCTATGAAAGCAATAAAAACTAACTAAGCACTGAAACATGAAAAGAGAAGAAAAGAAGAGTTAGAATGATCTAACCAAACCAAATTTCAATCTCAAACAAGAGTCTACTGAAGCTCTAATTTCCAAAATACATCTTTCTTGAACTTAAACCTGAAAAGGATGACCAAACAAAACTCCAAAGAAAAAGGGGTTAAAATAATAAACAACTAAACTAACTATTTTTTTTCGTTTTTTCTACAGTTTTTTGTGTTTTCTTTCATTTTTTTTCTTTTTTTTTTCAAAGCATAAAAAAATTAACTACACATGTACAAAAGTAATAAATCCTCCCCCCAAATCAAACATTATCCCATCCCGGGACATATAGCCAAGAAGAATGAATGGGAGGAAATAAAGCCGAGCTCTACTGCTGATCGGGGCCCAGTACGTAGGATAGTATTGTTCATAAAAAGGCTAGTAGGGGTAAGAGGAAGGCTCGGTGTTGGGATCATATGTAAGGGGCCAGTTTGGATGGTTTAGGAACCCTTGAACCGTCCCCGCCTCGACATTACTCATGTTCTCCCTCCACTAGACTCTCTTGAGTAAGTCTACATCAGTGCGGGTTCGTCTAAGTGAATAGTCAACCCGATCGAACCGCTGCCTATTATATAAGTGCATGTCTTCAAGGTGGTTCATGAGTGGTTCCATGTCAAAGGTGGAGGAATACTGATCTGCATAGTTGTGTCTCGGTGGCTATTGCTTAGGTGGAGTTGGCTGGCGCTCAGGTGGAGCTTGACCATCGACGTACTGGATCATGTTCACCATCTGGACTACTCACTTTTTGCAGTCGGCAGCTCCTAAAGTGGAATGTTATCGGGTGGAATCCTCCAAGGGTTCTTCCATCGGGATGCTGCTCGTAGAGTAGGCTCACATATGCACTAGGAAGGTAGCACCAAGAGATCTCCCTAACACACCAGACAAACGTCTCGTGGTGACCTCTCTGATAATATCTCAAGAAGTTAGCAACTTTGAGGGCACCGAAATCAAGATACGGGTTCTCCTCCATGGGGTGCAGCTGGTGAATATCTTCCACATGGCCCAACGAGTAAGCTAGCCATGTGATCATGCCCTCGATGTAGATTGTGCTGGTGTTCGTGATTCCTTCAGCAATATCAGCTAGCCGACGTGCTAGGAAAAACCCGAAGTTATAACATAGAGGCTGCATGGCAAATCCCTATGTAACCATCCATAATAGCCTGATCCCATGTGGGTACACCTGCCCGAGCTCTCCTCTAGAGAAGAAACAGTAAACCAAGTATCTGAGGAAGTATCGGAGGGCTGAATGCTGGACCTCCGATGCTTTTTCTGTAGTAGAACTATATGGAGGACTGCCATCTGTAATCTATCCCATTATGCCCCTTCAAAGTAAGGACCCCACTCATGTGTTGTTGTTAACCAGTCCTGGGTTCCACATGAACCGCTCATTTAACTCATCAACATCCATCTTGTAGTACTGCCCAAAGAGAGTGAAACTGCGATACCCCGGCCTTTCAATTGAAGGGGTCCCCCAAGATCACTCGAAAATGTTAGCTGGAGAGGAACTCGAGGGTGAGCTCCGTGTAGGTGTGGGGCACCTGGTGAGTTTTGCCATTTGGGCCTCTCATGGTGGCATTGATCTAGTTTCCCAATCAGATCCCATATGCCATCCTCATCAGTTGGTCAGTGATTCCCAATTTATCACAAGTTTCCTTGTGAAAGAATCTTGTCGACCTTATTGTTAGGAGGTGGTGCTCTAGAAGAAGAGGGTTTCTTCCCCTTAGAAGCCGAAAACGATACCCCGGTTTTCTATGACTTTTTCATGCCACTTTCGAATAATTTTCCAAGAGTCTTCCACATTATCCTACAAAACATAATCATGAGAAAACAAGGATTAGAATTTCGTCTTAATAGTTTGAGAGCATAAATAGTAAGATCATGACAAGAATGCAGCATAGAAATCATAAAATGCAATTAACTTAAGATTGTTAGCCATCTAAGAATGCAAATAGAATTATAGTCATCTAATAAATCATATTACAAACAATGTTGAGTGGAAATTTCGGCATGACCTATTTGTTTAATCAACTAATCCCTTGGGAACTACAATTCTCATTAAAACACTACTATGATTGCAATTCATGATAACCAATTCCACCTCCAACATACTAGCATTATAACAATTCTATACATCAAAAGAAATCATCCATCACAAATTCAAAAGTCCATCAAAAGTCCACAAAACCTCATTATTTCCATTTTAATGACATTTAAACACAAATTTACTCATCCACCACAATTCCATCAACAAATTACACCAACATTAGCTAATCAGCTTACATAAGTAGCAACTTCTTATTGAGATTTATGTTCAAAACAAAGCATGAAGCTACTAATTATTCCATCTGTAGACACTTAATTTTGGTCCCTCGTAACAGCCGATGATTATCGTGTACCACGTCGCAACAATGTTCACTTCTTGAAAGTCGAGTGCTTGAAAATAAATAAAAAATAATTAAAACCATTGTCGATAGGGGTTAAATGATGATGAGTTAACGGTTGAACTACGCATAAAATGATTTTGTTCTTTCTATTTTCATTTCCTTCTCATTCTAAATTCATTTTCGAAAATAAATAAATAAATTTAAGCGTACGAATGTGACTGGATTCGACGAACCTTCACGAAGTGTTTGTTCGGTTAATGGCAACTCTAGGTTATGGAAGTTTATAAATAGTGTTAAGGAAGTAAATTACGTATATTCTCGTAATATTTCGGAATAATTTGATTTATTGAAGAAAATATATGAAATAAGGAAGCACTGGAGATATTCCGCATAAAAACGAAAGCTCAGAGCTTTGAGCACCATAGCGTAGGAGGAGCGCCCAGACGCCCAAACGGCTGCGCCACAACACTTAGTGGGCGCCCTAGCACTCGCCTCGAGCGTCCTGGCGCTCCATGGGCGTCTTGGCGCTCATCGTTTCGCGTCCTAGCGCTTCCTTAGCGCACTGGCGTTCAGTGAACTTCCTTCCTGCACTATATATACCTCCTCCTTCGACCATCATACAACACACCTAATCATCAACTCACATCTTCACAACTCTCTCTCTCTCTCTCTCTCTCTCTCTCTCTCTCTAACTAGTCATTTTCTCTCACTAAAATTCCCTCGGTTTTCGTGCCTTACTTCGAAAACCATGCCAAACACATAACATTATTATTATTATTATTATTATTATTATTATTATTATTATTATTATTATTATTATTATTATTATTATTATTATTATTATTATTATTATTATTATTATT
>PYUH01003983.1:1660-51780 GCA_016808085.1 Suaeda aralocaspica | reverse complement strand
CACTGACAAAAAACATCAAGGTTGATGCTCTTCTTCAAAATGTAATGATTGTGTTTATTTCTTTGAACAGTTAGAATTTGCTTGTAACAATTTTGAATGATTGCGACAGTATTGTAATAGGAACACTTTGTAAAGTGTTTTCTTCTTGAATATTTGATTTTAAATTTCTTTTAATGCAATATTTGTTTAAGCTCTTTAAATCTTGAGCTTGATTACTTTACAAGGATATGAATCTTGGTTCATCTTCTCTAGGTTCCCCATGGATCTAGGAACTTTAATTATGTTTTCCCTTAGAACTCTTAGGAAGGTTCCCCATGGGACCTTAGAAATTCAATTATGTTTTCCCTTAGGACTCTTAGGAAGGTTCCCCCATGGGACCTTAGGAACTTCAATTATGTTTTCCCTTAGGAAGTTCATAACTGAACCCACCAATGAGAACTCTTATTGTTCTTATAGGAACACTTGTCACTTTCTGATAGGCTTGTAGGGTTCTCTTTCCCCAAATTAAGCTCAGTTAACCAGGGATCAGCTTTGCGTGAATCCCTAGTTTATCGAAGTCCTAGTACTGATTAGTCTGATTGCCCTTAAACTTAAGGATCGAAGCAAGTATTAAACTTTTAATCTTCTCCCTTAGCATTTTCCAGGACTTTTAGTCACATTTTTTAAGATCTTGGTCTAATTGTAGGACCCTTAGTCTACTTTTAAGACACTTGGTCTAATCGTAAGACCCTTAGTTCACTTCCTTGTCTAAGTCTCTTTTTGCTTAAGTAGCTGAAATGATGCGTAAGACCCTTTGCCGCGTTGGAAATGATGCCAAGTGACAAGGAAGAGGCCAAAAGACTCAGAGAGGACATGGATGCGTAAAAAGAAGCTCACAGAAGCTAGCAGGAAAAGAGAAGCTAAAAAAAAAAGGAAGAAGCTGAACGAAGATCTCAACCACTGCGTTGAGAAGTACATGAGGGTCAAGCTTTCCTTAGAAATGTGCTTAGAAGCTGGGGAATGGGATTAAGGACATCTCAGCCTTTGACTCTTTGAAGAGATAAACTATTTCAACATGGTTCATATCAAGAACAAGCTGAAGCAACTCTTCCTCCTTCCTTGACTATTCAAAGATGAAGAATGAAGAGGAGTGAGATGGAAGAAGGAGAGTGCTGAGTAGGAGAAGCAAGCAAAGAAGAAGAGAAGAGCAAAAGGCTTATGAAGTCCAACGACAAACTCAAGGTGTTCTCTTCTTCAAAGAAATTTTTAATGATGTGTTTGATTTGTTTGAACAATGTATTAGAATGATTTGAACAATGATGTTTAGTGGAACACTTTTCAAATGTTCTTGTAATATGTATCTAGATTCTTTTAATGCAGTCTTGTGTTTTAGCTCTATTAATCTTGAAGCCTAATTCTTGCTTTTCCTTGCACAAAATCTGCATCACATGTTTAAAATACAATCTCTTGGTTTTCTTCTCAAGGTTCCCCATGGGATCTAAGAACTTTAAATTATGATTTCCCTTAGGAAGTTCATACTACTCATCCACAATCTAACAATTATTGTTCCCTATGATGAATACTTCCTCATAAGAAGTGTCTTAAATGTAACTTTGAGATTTTATCTCATTTTTTTCATTTGATAGCTTGTAGGTCCTCTTTGCCCCAAATTAAGCTTCAAGTATACCAGAATCAGCCTTTTGCTGAGATCCCTAGTTTGCTAGAAGTTCAAGTATTGATTGATCCATCACTCATTAGGAGTGGGGGATCAATCCATCATATTGATTACCCTTAAACCAGGGAATCAAAGCAAGTTTTGTAGCTTTTTAATCTTATTCCCTCACTTTTAAAGACTCTTAGTCATTTTTAAGACACTTGGTCTAATTGTAAGACTCTTAGTCCTACTTCCTTGTGTTAAGTCTCTTTTGCTTAACTAACAAAGTATGACTTTGGGATCTTGCCCTAGTCTTGCCCTAATGGGAACTCATAAGATTCACCAGGGCTCTAGGGTCTTGCCCTAGCCTTGCTAATAATCAAAATAAAATGCATAAATAAATTATCACACATACAGAAATAGGGTTTTCATTAACTGGGCCCGTAGCCAAGTTTAATACAAATGTAACTCAAATTTCTATGAAAAGATCAACTTGGACCTTATTTTTATGGCCGTAGCCTATTCAGCTGATGCTGTAAATCAGGATTAATGTAATATTTCATCAAGTTATTAGCATTCCAAGTTCGTGGCAGCTCATAACCATCCACACTCTTGAGTCGATAGGTACCTTTTCGAACATTTCCACGCATCTCGTAGGGTCCTTCCCATTTGAGTCAACTTGCCTTGTCATTAGCTCTTCCTATAGCTTCCATTTTCCTCAGAACCAAATCACCAAGCTTCATCGGCCTATGGTTACCCTTTCACTGTGTTCTCTTGCCATCCGAAGCTTGAAATTGCTGTCTAAGCAAGGCATTGCCCCTTACTTCATGTAAAGTTCCAGAGCAGCTTTCATCATATTCAATTCGCATTCTCGTTATAGAGCATTACTCAGAGAGTAGGTTCACACATTTCAATGGGAAGAACAGCTTCGGCTCCATACACCACATGGAAGGGAGTTTCGCCAGTTGAATTCTAACAGTTGTCTTATTGACCACAACACATGTACAATTCTTCAACCCACAGTCCTTTTGCTTTCTCAAGTTTCTTCCTCATCCATCACTGATATCTATTGAAAGCTTCAACTTGTCCATTGGCCTGATGATAGCCTACGGAAGCAAAGTTAGCAGAGATGCCTGGTCTTCCAACTATTTTCTCAATTGTGGGTCTCAACTGCGGACCATTTTAAACACAATAGATTGTGGAACTCCAAATCTTACGATAGGTTCTTCCATATAAACCACTGTACTCCGAGTGTTTGATATTCTTCATCTGTTCTGGCCTCCACCCTTTGGTGAAGTAGTCCACAACTACCAACAATACTTCTTTGCCCGAGGCCTGAGAGTATGGACCCAGGATGTCCATGCCCCACTTAGAAAAGGAGCGGACTGATGATTGGGCTTGAAACATTAGCTGGTTGTGGTGCAAATTTCCATACATCTGATATCTTTACATTTCTTGACGTAATTCATAGTCTTGCCTCAATGATGGCCAGTAATACCTTGTGCGAAGCGCCTTTTTCGACTAAGGCTCGTCCCCCTATAGAGACCACAAAATCCCTCATGAATGTCTTCAAAACTTCTTTACCTTTCTTGGAGTGAGCACTTCACAGCGATGAGTAAACGATTTCTTGTATATTGCCTTGCCATAGCACAAACCACGCTCTGGCCTTGACATACTTAGGCTTGTCGTGCATCGGCTGGCAGGGTTCCATCTGTTTTATAAGCGATGATTTCATCCATCCATGTACTTCCCCTGCTAATGAAGTTTACATCTCATTCCTTGTCAATACTCTTCTTTCTTAACCTCCCAAAAATAGTTCAGGATGAGTCTCCTACAGCAGAACAGTTAACTTGGACAGGGCGTCAGCCTGATTGTTCTCGGATCGGGAACTTGCATTAATTCAAACTTTCGAGATCCTTAACTTCTCTTGTAACTTTGCAATACTTGCTCATGCCCTCATCACGGTTCATAGTCTCCCAGTATTGACTCACAATCAGTTGTGAATCAAACGTAGCCTCTATCTTTCTAGCATCAGCGGCTTTACACTCTTAATTCCTGCAATTAAGGCCTCATACTCACTTCATTGTTCGAATTTTGAATTCGAACCTCATGCATACTCGTAAGAATCTCCTTCAGCAGATTTGCATATGATTCCTGCTCTACAACCCATTTTGGGTGGATGATCCATCAAATGTAGTGTCCAGTGGTCATACTTGGCTTCTCGATCTGTGGCCTGTAATTCAAAAATGAAGTCGGCAAACGCTGTCCCTTATCGCTTTCCTAGGCTCATACAAAATCTCAATAACCCAACTCAATAGCCCCTTAAGCATCCTACCAGAAGATTCTTTACTTAGGCATGACTTAAGCGGCTGATCCGTGTAAACAATTATTGGTAGGACAAGTGGGCCTCAGTTTTCAGCTTGCTAAAAACACGCTAATCCAAACTTTTCAATCGTGGCATATCTCAGTTCAGCCTTCTGGAGAATATGGCTGCAAAATAAACCGGTTGTTGACTCCGTCCCTCTCAAC
Organism: Suaeda aralocaspica; assembly: GCA_016808085.1. NCBI lineage: Eukaryota > Viridiplantae > Streptophyta > Magnoliopsida > Caryophyllales > Amaranthaceae > Suaeda > Suaeda aralocaspica. The sequence goes on along the minus strand of PYUH01003983.1, from coordinate 47,618 downwards.
CAAGAAGACACCGAGAGTGTATATCTGATATAGCAAGGTACTATACAAATTTCTTTTTCCTTGGGACTCACCAACTTGGTAGAGAATGGAGTTATCCTTTAATTTAAAAAGGCTTCCTCAGCTAATTTGGTCCATTCAAATTGTGGTTGGCTTCTTAATCGTATCAAAGAAGAAGTGGCACTCTATTCTGCCCTTGACAGGAACCTTCCCAAGGCTGTCAAACATCCAGTTAACTTCTGAATTCCTTAACCTCCGGGGAGATGTCAGTTCTAATACGGCATTGACCTTGTCTGGATTGACCTCGATCCCCTCTCATCAAAAGGAATCCAAGAAATTTGCCTAACGTTACACCAAGACACATGTTTTTGGATTCAATCTCATCTTATACTTTCTCAAAGTTTAAAAGTTCCTTCATCTGCTACATGATCTTTAGACTCTTTACTTTTAACAATCATATCATCAATATAGCTTCCATGTTCTTCTCAACTGATGAAAATACCTCATGACCAATCTTTGGAAGGTAGCCGGGCGTTCTTTAAACCAAAGGGCATCTAGTGTAACAGTACAGACCTGTTTTAGTAACAAAAGTTGTTTTCTCCTGATCGTCCTCCCATAGAGGAATTGATGAAAGCTATCCTTAGGGACGCTTGTTTAAGTCTATGTAATCCATGACATTCTCATTGTTCCATGGGTTTTGGAACCAAGACAACGTTTACCACCCAATCAGGATATTGGCATGGCCGAATAAATCGCTTCAAAACTTTTTACCTCTTCATCCGCAGCTTTTTACGAACTTCACTAAGATTTCTTTTCTTCTGCTGACAGGCTTCATCTTAGGCTTAACATTAAGTTATGAACAGCTACCTCGGGAACAATCCCGGCATTTCCTAACTCGTGAATGCAAAAAAGATATTGTATGCTAAGTAGGCTCTTACCTGCACACAACAGTTCATCACAGTGCCTGTCCATCTTGACGTTCTAACAGGCTACATGTCAACCACACAAAAATCTCATGCTCACCTCTGGTTGGGTCTTGGGACTGATTTAAGCTATGAACAGTCATTACTTGGTCTTTAGGAGCTTCTTCCAGTTCCCTTTTCTTACTTTGTCCCCGTTTTCACTGACAAAGTCGGCTTTAATGTGGTAACATACACTCTCTTGCCAGTAGCTGGTCTACATGAGTTTTCCCACAGCACCATTGTTACAATCATACTTCATGAGCATGAGGTGGGTAACAAAACTACCCTGACAGCATTAAGTGTTGGCCTTCCAAGAATCACATTGTATGCATGTAGCTCTTTCACTACAAGGACTTGACGAACATGTTTCGAGCATAATCTTTATCTCCCATTCGAACTGGCAAAGTCAAAGTTCCCAAGGGATTAATAATTCCTCCTCCAAACCTAATGATGGAATGGTGGATTGTTCTAATTTCGATGAATCATACTTAAACTTTCTCAAACAGGTGTAACAATTATATCAAATGAACTTCATGTGCCACAAGTATTCTCTTTACCTACATATTGCCACTTTCAGCTCTACTACCAGGGGATCATCATGGGGTGTTCGAACTTTACCCCGGTCCGTGTCACTTCCGGGAATTAATTTTAGAATCTTCCCCAGTCTCGGGTGATGATTCCGGACTAGGCGACGCACTATTCCTTACTTCCCTTCATAGTAGGACCTCCAACAGAAAATCCCCTAGAGATTACACAAACAACATCTTCTGTCTCATAGCCCTCCTTTGTCACCTCATTTTTAGAGTCTGACTCTGCTTGGCACCCTTGTCAGAGGATTTGATTAAATTTTGACTAATTTTCCCTTAGCTGCAAGAGCTTCCAGTTTCTCCAAACATTGAAGCAATCATTGGTATGATGCCCCACATCTCGTGAAAGTAGTAATATTTACTTGATCTCATTTCTTTTGCGCTTCTCAATGGGGGTGGATCATCAATGTCAACTTCCCTAAGATCTCCTTAAAGACTGAATGGAGATCCTTAGTGAATTCACTTTCGACATATCATTCGCCTTTCGCTTCCTGTTTTGAACATTGACTTGTTTGATAAGCCGGCCATCCAAGTGGTATGTCTCTTCTGATCTTTGTTTTTTGATTCGTGATCATTCTTCTTATCCTTGCGGGTGGAAGCAACATAGCTCCTGAGCATGGACGAAGCATTCAGCCTCCTCTAGGATCCCCTTCAAGGTTCTACAATTCCTTCTGACACATCAAATTTAAGGTTCCATCGCGGAGCCCTCTGAGAAGCTGTCAAAGGTAACTCCTTCAGAGAGGTTAGGTATCTGCAATGATTGAAGATTGAATCACTGGACATAGTTCTTAAGGATTCTTTTTCACCTTGCACATCTTAGCTAAGTGCATGCTAGTATTTTTCTCACGTTTGTTGGCCATGAAATGATGCACAAAAGTTGTACTTAGTATGAAAATTGTTAGTAAACTGATCTGGTAGGGTATGAACCAATTTTGCACTATTCCTTTAAGTGTTGCCGAGAAATAGCGGAACCAAGTTGCATCATCGAAACCTTGAAATACATCAACTGTTTGTAGGTTTCCAAGTGCTCTTGTGGATCAATTGTTCCATCAAAAGCTCTACATTAGGCATCTTAAACTTAACTGGGCGAGCAGCCATCATGATTGGTGTAGCAAATGGGGTTGTCCAGTTCATAGACATAGAGCCCACTTTATCCTCGATGATCCCCGTAGGATCATTAGACACCTGCATCGCTATATAAAGCTCCTCAGGTCTCACCCTGTTCTCCTAGTATTGGATCATTTGCTCTCTTTAGCTTGATCTGCTTTTCAGCTTTCTTCTTCTCAATCTGTATCTCAAATTATCTTCATCAGAAGCTTATTCGATTCAAGAGTGGATGGATGTGAATCAAACATCTCTTTGCTTGCAGTTGATCCCGACGATTCAGAGCAACTCTGTTCTCGTTGAGCTCGCTTAGAGTTCAAATATTCTCTTGCATCTTTACTAGATGCCCTCCTTTCATTGATGACTTCTCCAGCATCTTTACTTGAAGTTCTCTTAGCCTCAAGATACTCTCTAGCATCATGTGCTAACGACATCTTGAATTCAATGAATTCTCTAGCATAAGATCTTGTCTGCTTACTTCAGTGTGTCCTTTTGCCACCTCCCGCTTTGGTTATACTTAGGAGTGACAGGAAACTTTCTCAGTGTGCCCCCAATGAGCTTTCAATGAGTTCTTTACTTCTGGTTCTTTCACTTTTTCTTGGAAAGTTAATCTTCCTTACCTTGATCTTTCTGATCCATCTTTTTAAGTGGGCTTCTCGTCGAGGATCACCCTCCTCATGAGTTCTCTTGGAGGAATGCTCCATAGAGCATCCATAAAGGACTCCTGATACCTTCCAAGTTACTTTGAGTTGACCCATAGTCATGGGTTGATCCTCAGTTGCTTTCCCCTTAGGAGAGCCAGTTCCTTGTTCGGTTTCATAGTTCCCGGATTGATCAAGGTACCGAGTCTCATCCTCAGTTGCAGTGAACCACCGGTCATCCTCAGGTGCCCTCCCCACAGACGGCGCCAAATGAGTGAAAGGTCCTTGTAGTGTCACTTAACTGAATACTTGGGAGGGAACTAGAGAGGTACACTTCGGACGGACGGGTGTTGGCTTGCTCACTTCCTGACGGCTCGGACCTTGGTTCCTGCAAAACAAGGGAACAAAATCCTTGTAGGATTCCCCCCCCCTCTGATGCTTAAGTAAGTATTTGTGGGAGGAATATGGTTAAATACATAATAACAATACTAATCGAGAGAGATTTTAGAGAGAGAGACTCTAGTATTAAGTAAGAATTATAGGAGAGTGAATGTGATTGAATGAATGAATGCCCCATGGAATATTTATAGGCAAGATCACCAAGGTTGCCCTAGGGTTTTGGACACTTGTCCCTTGGTGATTGGCTTGTGCCTTTATGAGCCCATCTTGGGCCTTTCTAACCTTTGGCCCATAACCTGGAGTAGTCTCTTCTCCTTAAACCGAACACGTGGCACGATTTCAATGGCGACACGTAGTCGTCATGCAGTCCGTAGACTCGATTGATTGGCAATTTGCATGAAAATGGGACACGTGGCCCAGTATTATGCTTACATGTGGCATGATAAAGAGTAGTATCAGCAGTGTCGTCAAGACAATATGTAACTTGAAGACGCTGAATAAACTTGAAGATAAATTTGGAGAGATAAAGAGTTAATTATGGTGGCCTCATATTAGATACGTTGTGTGTACTGTCAAAACAGACTTGACATCGCCTTCAAGAATCCAAAACCCAACTATGATCCGAATGTGAGGATAATAAATCAACTACACCCCATAAAACAAATAACCATTATAAAGAAAGAGAACATCCGAAGACACATAGATCAAAGCAAACCAATCAACACCAATGACCATCCTTCCTAAATACGATCAAACAAACCAACCAAGCAAGTTTAATGGATCGATGACTAGAGTAGCTCGCGGGTGATCACTCTACACGTTAAATGATGAGCTTAATTCATGAAGGTCTAACCCTCACCTCCCAAAAAAGATGGAATGTAAATGCAAAATGTGTTAAATGTAAATTGAGAAACGAAATCCCACATCTCACACCCTCATGCTAGTGTTTCCGGTATTCACTCAACCAAGTGTAGTCTCGATGCAATTAATACTCTATGACCTTGATAAAGGGTTCACTTCATAATAACCATAGCAAGCCTGCAAAGATCAAAACGAACTTTTATAAGCTTATAACGTGTTGGAATGTAGGGTATACGCATATAAATCAAGGAAAACCGTGAACAACCAAAAGTAATCATCAACATTCTCCAACATTCAATTCCAACAAAACCAAACAAAATTTTCTTTTCATTTCACATCAACTCCACAATATATAAGCAACAAATCAACCAATATATCACAGCTTAAACTTCTTCTTTTTCATGAATTTTGTCCTCTTAACTTTGAATTTTTAACTTTCATTCATTTTTTCCAACTTTTTAATCTACCATGCTTTTATAATTTTTCACTTATTTTTCATGCATAATAATTGTAGGTTCACAACTGTTAATGATTTGTTTTTGTTTAAATACATAAACAATAAACTGAATCATCACACATCATAGAATAGAATTTTTCAATTAATTTGCAACAGCCTAGACATTGGTATGTAGAGCTTCAATGTGAAACCGTAATCATTAAAACCTCACTAAACAACAATTCCAACAATTTTCATCAACAATCCTCCAAACCAACCATCAATATACATCACAAACATCACAACAGCTCCAAAGCTCCCCAAGCCAAGCTTGGGCATCAGAACAACAATGAAGCACGGCTAATAATGCTATAATGTGGCTAAATATACAAATGAAGGATAAAAACTCAACAAGGGATCAAGGGAAAACATGTAATGGAATGATTGAAATATGAAACTCTGGAGGCTTCTAAAGGAAATGAAGGCCTTTCATCATTTGCAACATGCACAAAACCCAACTAAAGCTACTAGAATCCAATGTCAACCCAAGATCATAATTGCACCAAGAAATAAGCACACAAGAACAAAAATGAATAACATTATAAACAAAAGTGGGTGAAATCCTCTCGTTAACACAGTTCAAGTCCAAGACCCAACCAAGGTTGAAAGAATTGACTAATATAAGGAAATCCGGCAATTAAAAGTCAAGTAATAGCCAGCAAATCACACATGTGGATTCTTCCACAGTCAAGAGTCATAAAGTTTTCAAATTAATAAGGGGTATAGGAGTAGTCAATTTGCCAAACTAAAACTCAAGCTGGGACGAGAATTATTCATTAATCAAAACTCTCTCTACAATTAGTCCTAAGAAAACAGTACATTTTTTTGTCACATGTAAACTACTACTCTTAACGAGCGTACAAGCATGCAACAATCCTAAGAAAGAAATAAAGTAAGCTATGAAAGCAATAAAAACTAACTAAGCACTGAAACATGAAAAGAGAAGAAAAGAAGAGTTAGAATGATCTAACCAAACCAAATTAATCTCAACAAGAGTCTACTGAGCTCTATTTCCAAAATACATCTTTCTTGAACTTAAACTGAAAAGGATGACCAAACAAAACTCCAAAGAAAAAGGGGTTAAAATAATAAACAACTAAACTAACTATTTTTTTCGTTTTTCTACAGTTTTTGTGTTTCTTTCATTTTTTTCTTTTTTTTTCAAAGCATAAAAAAATTAACTACACATGTACAAAAGTATAAATCTCCCCCCAAATCAAACATTATCCCATCCCGGGACATATAGCCAAGAAGAATGAATGGGAGGAAATAAAGCCGAGCTCTACGCTGATCGGGGCCCAGTACGTAGGATAGTATTGTTCATAAAAGGCTAGTAGGGGTAAGAGGAAGGCGGTGTTGGGATCATATGTAAGGGGCCAGTTTGGATGGTTTAGGAACCCTTGAACCGTCCCCGCCTCGACATTACTCATGTTCTCCCTCCACTAGACTCTCTTGAGTAAGTCTACATCAGTGCGGGTTCGTCTAAGTGAATAGTCAACCGATCGAACCGCTGCCTATTATATAAGTGCAGTCTTCAAGGTGGTTCATGAGTGGTTCCATGTCAAGTGGAGGAATACTGATCTCGATATTTGTGCTCGGGGCTATTGCTTAGGTGGAGTGTGGTGGCAGGTGGAGCTTGACCATCGACGTACTGGATCATGTTCACCATCTGACTACTCACTTTTTGCAGTCGGCAGCTCCTAAAGTGGATGTTATCGGGTGGAATCCTCCAAGGGTTCTTCCATCGGGATGCTGCTCGTAGAGTAGGCTCACATATGCCATAGGAAGGTAGCACAAGAGATCTCCCTAACACACCAGACAACGTCTCGTGGTGACCTCTCTGATAATATCTCAAGAAGTTAGCAACTTTGAGGGCACCGAAATCAAGATACGGGTTCTCCTCCATGGGGTGCAGCTGGAATATCTTCCACATGGCCCAACGAGTAAGCTAGCCATGTGATCATGCCCTCGATGTAGATTGTGCTGGTGTTCGTGATTCCTTCAGCAATATCAGCTAGCCGACGTGCTAGGAAAAACCCGAAGTTATAACATAGAGGCGATGGCAAATCCCTATGTAACCATCCATAATAGCCTGATCCCATGTGGGTACACCTGCCCGAGCTCTCCTCTAGAGAAGAAACAGTAAACCAAGTATCTGAGGAAGTATCGGAGGGCTGAATGTGGACCTCCGATGCTTTTTCTGTAGTAGAACTATATGGAGGACTGCATCTGTAATCTATCCCATTATGCCCCTTCAAAGTAAGGACCCCACTCATGTGTGTTGTTGTTAACCCGTCCTGGGTTCCACATGAACCGCTCATTTAACTCATCAACATCCATCTTGTAGTACTGCCCAAAGAGAGTGAAACTGCGATACCCCGGCCTTTCAATTGAAGGGGTCCCCCAAGATCACTCGAAAATGTTAGCTGGAGAGGAACTCGAGGGTGAGCTCCGTGTAGGTGTGGGGCACCTGGTGAGTTTTGCCATTTGGGCCTCTCATGTGGGCATTGATCTAGTTTCCCAATCAGATCCCATATGCCATCCTCATCAGTTGGTCAGTGATTCCCAATTTATCACAAGTTTCCTTGTGAAAGATCTTGTCGACCTTATTGTTAGGAGGTGGTGCTCTAGAAGAAGAGGGTTTCTTCCCCTTAGAAGCCGAAAACGATACCCGGTTTTCTATGACTTTTTCATGCCACTTTCGAATATTTTCCAAGAGTCTTCCACATATCCTACAAAACATAATCATGAGAAAACAAGGATTAGAATTTCGTTAATAGTTTGAGAGCATAAATAGTAAGATCATGACAAGAATGCAGCATAGAAATCATAAATGCATAACTTAAGATTGTTAGCCATCTAAGAATGCAAATAGAATTATAGTCATCTAAAATCATATTACAAACAATGTTGAGTGGAAATTTCGGCAGACCTATTTGTTTAATCAACTAATCCCTTGGGAACTACAATTCTCATTAAAACACTACTATGATTGCAATTCATGATAACCAATTCCACCTCAACATACTAGCATTATAACAATTCTATACATCAAAGAAATCATCCATCACAAATTCAAAAGTCCATCAAAGTCCACAAAACCTCATTATTTCCATTTTAATGACATTAAAAACAAATTTACTCATCCACCACAATTCATCAACAAATTACACCAACATTAGCTAATCAGCTTACATATAGCAACTTCTTATGAGATTTATGTTCAAAACAAAGCATGAAGCTACTAATTATTCCATCTGTAGACACTTAATTTTGGTCCCTCGTAACAGCCGATGATTTTCGTGTACCACGTCGAACAATGTTCACTTCTTGAAGTCGGGTGCTTGAAAATAAATAAAAAATATAAAAACCATTGTCGATAGGGGTTAAATGATGATGAGTTAACGGTTGAACTACGCATAAAATGATTTGTTCTTTCTATTTTCATTTCCTTCTCATTCTAAATTCATTTTCGAAATAAATAAATAAATTTAAGCGTACGAATGTGACTGGATTCGACGAACCTTCACGAAGTGTTTGTTCGGTTAAGGCAACTCTAGGTTATGGAAGTTATAAATAGTGTTAAGGAAGTAATTACGTATATTCTCGTATATTTTCGGATAATTTGATTTATTGAAGAAAATATATGAATAAGGAAGCACTGGAGATTACCCATAAAAACGAAAGCTCAGAGCTTTGAGCACCATAGCGTAGGAGGAGCGCCAGACGCCCAAACGGCTGCGCACAACACTTAGTGGGCGCCCTAGCACTCGCCTCGAGCGTCCTGGCGCTCCATGGGCGTCTTGGCGCTCATCGTTTTGCGTCCTAGCGCTTCCTTAGCGCACTGGCGTTCAGTGAACTTCCTTCCTGCACTATATATACCTCCTCCTTCGACCATCATACAACACACCTAATCATCAACTCACATCTTCACAACTCTCTCTCTCTCTCTCCTCTCTCTCTCTCCTCTCAACTAGTCATTTTCTCTCACTAAAATTCCCTCGTTTTCGTGCCTTACTTCGAAACCATGCCAAACAACATAAACTATTATTATTATTATTATTATTATTATTATTATTATTATTATTATTATTATTATTATTATTATTATTATTATTATTAATTAATTAATTAATTAATTAAGGTTTTCAAGATCTTGGTTCCAAAGGGTCGTCGACTTGCACGAAAGGTACTTCGAATGAGGCCAACAATGTCGAATTCATAAAATTGAGTTCTTCAAATGAGTTAGTTTACATGATTATGTGATTTAATGATTTATTAGCGATTGACATGTTTATGATTCATAATTCACGTAATATTGATTAACTGATGATTCGACATTAAAATAAATCAATCTTAAGTATAAGCCATGCCCAAGGTTTTATGTGAATTCATGCTAAATGTTTAATGCTTTTAATCACCTAAAATTCATGTTTAGCTTAAAAGACCTAAAAGCATGTTTCCACTAATCAAAGATTAAAATCAAACTAATCCTAAAGCGATCATCCATACATGATAAGTCTGAAATATGTGTGCATTAATCAAAACCCGCCTAGCCTTATTTCCATACCTGTTTGTAGGTCTAAACCGAAAATATGACTGCTATTATTCGATATTATGATCATGAAATTACATATGAGAATAAGTAGAGGTCGTTATACGCGGGGGGACATTGTGACCTATAGTTGTCCTTACCCTCGTCCCCGAATCTAGAGATATGAGACCTTCTTATCCTTGGTTGTCATTTTTCCATTAGGCTATAACCTAATGGGGTTCCGTTAGCTCCCGAAAGGAGGACGGTGGCAACTTCTCTACTTGGGTTTTTAGATTCAAACGTCCTGTAAGAAAGGGCATGTGGGCCCCCCAGAGCCCCGGGTCCACAGTTTGGCGACTTCACTGGGGAATTCCTTTATTTTTAAAGGAGAGTGGACGAAACTCGAAATGTCTCCTAATTTCACCGTTATAATATTGAATTCTACTTGCTAGGCATAATGCATGTAATTCCCACGTGATGGTCTTTCTTTCTGATACATGTCTCTTAAAGTATGTTTTATACTTGAGACACCTCCGAGGGACGGATATTAAGGATGGTTAGGTGACATACCTAGGCCGTTTCTTGGTTGAAGTCCATCCCAACCATGATGCGTGAATCATATAACCTATTTTGTTCATAATGGATGTCCCACTTGGATCACCACTATGATGTGGTGTGGAGAGTTAGACACACCCTAGTCATGATACCCCTTGGACACCCTAAGCCTTACTTCTAGTCTCCTCTTAGAACAGTGGACTAGGATTTTTGGACTTGACACAGGATAGGTCATAATGGATTGTTGGCGCGGAGGTGTGCTATTACGTGCGATGTGCTAGATGTTCCATATAAATGTAGTTTGAAGGAATCTAGTCTTCTCATAGACTTTTCACCTAGAAAGTCGCATGTAGACCATGGCTGCTTGTCATGTTGACTAAAAGTTCATATAGACCCCCTATAGATTGCATAGCATTCGTTTTGTAAAAAGTATCTTCATCCTCCCTTAATAAAAAGATAAAAGAAAAACTAAAAGAATAAGGGGAGATGAAATACTATGGATCATACACTCATATATAGCTAGGAAGCAACCATGATAGGCTTTGCATGTGTCTTAGAGTCAAGTCATTAAAACAAGTGAAAGCAAATATTCTAAAATCTAAACATCGCAGGATAGGTCGTGCACAAACTAAATCAACGACTCCTCTTTGGACTAGGTAACAAGGCACAAGGTTAGTTCGAAAGGACATCCCAATTCACGATCAAGAAAATACAATGCAATTTAATTCAACAATGAGCAACCAAGAATCTCCCGTCACGATGCATGAATTGGCTCTTGCCTTAGTCCAAGTAACACAAGCCTTAGGAGAGATGAAAATTGAGATGAGCGATCTCGAAAAACAAAAACACTGTACAAGACATAGAGAAGGTACCTAGGAGGGTCACCGACCAAGAACCTTACTTTGATCCTCCTAGTCTCGATCAATACTTGATCGACACCTTGCCGGAAAAATTCTCCATTACAAAACTTCTCAAATTTAAGGCTACCGACAACCCAAAGTACTTCTTGAGAGGCTTCAAATTCTACATGGATGTGTAGAAGATCAGCCAAAGGCTCTACCCAAGGATCTTCCCTATGACTCCTGAGCCTCTATGTCAGAAATGGTTCTTTTCACTTCCCGACAAGGATACGTAAACTTTGGAGGACATAACTCACCCATTCATAATTCGCTATAAAGGAAATACTCAAGCTACCACCTCTCAAAGGGAGCTTGAAATGCTCAAACAAGGAGAAAAGGAAGGGTTCACCTCCTACCTATCCCATTAGAGCGAAGTCGCAGCACAAATGGTAACTACGCCACCTGAAAAGGAGCAAGTCAAGATATTCATTGCTAATTTACTCCCAAAATATAAGAATCATCTCAATTACTTGGGCCTTAGAACTTTTGAACAAATTTACCACATTAGAATCGAGATTGAAGACGATCTTAACAAGGAATGTGGAAAAGGAAGATGGGCTAGTAATCCAAGGACCAATCAAACAAAAGGAGCATCCACCTCCAACAACATTAATGTCGTTGAAGAAACTAGAGCTCCTTTTCGCCGCCAACACGAGTCCACTCCCTTTGGTATGACCTATACTCAAGCGTTTGAAAGGCTCCAATCAAACGGCAAAATAAGTCTAATGAGACCAACTCTGGATCCTACTCCCGAAAACGGTGGGATGCCAACAAATACTGCAAATACCATCAAGGTAGGTCACACCACCGTAAAATGTTGGACTCTGAAGAACCTTCTACAAGACATGGTCGAAGACGAAAAGCTCCTCATTCCACCCGGAGGAATGAAGCTCAACATTCAAACCAACCCTCTAGCACTCTTCATGATCGAAGAAGAGGACTTCTACTTTGATCCTATTGACTTCATCACCTCCACGGGACGAACTGTCCAAAAGAATGGTTTGGAAGAAGAGGTTCTAACTCCCAAAATCTTCGAAGAAGGAGAGAAGACTTCCGACGGTTTTCCTCCCTCTGATGATCAGTATGTATTTGAGTGCTGGAAAAGGGTTGAAATAGAATGAATGAAAACAGGATGGGATGAACCCATCAATACTCCAAAATGTTATTTCCGACTATGTAAATGGCATTGTAATGAACCCGGAAATGTTGAACTACCAAGTCCCTTCATTCAACTCCCCATAGAACTTATGGAGGAAAATTTGGAGAGACTTGATCCCAAAAGTATACTCATGAGCTTAATGGTCAATAAATATCGGAATAAGTACATCAGTGAAATGGTACATAACCTCATCACTTGGGAAAGAAGCATTAAATACCGTTGGCTCATCGAGGAATCTCTTCCCTTGGTTCCTCCTATTCCTCAACAAGATTGGGACGACTTCCAATGACTATGCCTTAAATTCGCCGACAACATGGCACTCTACGTGGTGGAAAAAGATGAACTATCTTTTGACCCTCAACTTGATCACTCCTGTGAGACAACCTACCCCACAAGCAATCACCTTGACGTCCCTCCTAGAAGTCAATGGAGTATGGGATCGTGATGAAAAAGACGTCTATGCTGTAAATGGAATACAACTCACCTACCACACTCTCGCCGAAGAAGGTGAAGACATCATCGAGTTTCTTAAGCCCTTGTCACCTCTTAAAGACAATAAGGTTCAAGTCCTCACTTGAATAGGACGCCTTAGCACTACACAAAATCAAAACAACACTCAAACTAACTCATTCTCTCCTCCAACTCAAGAAGAAGACTTGTGGGGATTTTTAACTCAAGAAGAAGACTTTTGCTATTTCTCTTATTGATTTATGTCTAGTCAACCCTAAATTAATTTGGCACTAGGCTCTTATTTACTTCAACTTATGTTTAGTTTAGTTTTGTTCTCTTCAGTTCTGTTGAGCTCAACTCCGTTCCTATCAGTTCACTTCATTTTACCTCTATTGAGGAAGAAGACAAAGATCCTTTTGATTTCGATCCTCACTCAAACCTCGTGGTGAATGCTCTACATCGCAACCAAGGATACTTCCCCATAATAGAAATGGAATCAAGAAGGGTCATTGCTACTGCCCTTTTTAATCTCCAACCTAAGAACGACAGATTTTGATTAGGGTATTTTCCAACTCGCTACGATCTCAAGGATTTTCAAACGCATAAAATGGCTAAGAAGGATGGGGATGTGATACTCCGCCCCTACTCGCTTGCCTTAAACAGGAAATTCGTAAAAAGAAGGTGAGAGCTTCCCTTATTTTGATTTTCCCGAACCATTTTATGGTGCCAATGGAGTAAGATACCCAGGATTGGAAATATTTTCTGACTGTCACTTCATGGAAGATGAGGCCACTTCCATCACTAAAAGGAAATCTGAACCGGATGATCTCGCTGCACAAGGACTTGGGTTGCTCTTCAGGTTAGAATGTGCTCCACCAACCAAACAAGAGGCGCTCATGGCTATGAAAACCGTAGATTTTGATCCAACCAAGCTCATCACTCCTGCGAGTTAAATGGTTAGAGGATGGCACAAGACTGTCAAGATCACTACGCCGGAATGAAAGACCATGGAGTTCACAATAGGAGAAGGCCCAATGTTCAGAGAGCCTGAATCCGAGACTGAATCTGAGTCTGAGTCCAATACTATTAAGTCGCCTAGTCCTAAGAATTCCGTAGCTGCTAATAAACTTGTCAAGGAGTCTTTCCCTCCTTTAGAATCCGCCACTAGGGCCAATTTCGATGTCATATTTAACAAGCTTAATAATATAACTTCTCTTGCTTATTCCTCGTCTCCTTCCTCTTATTCCCCTTCCCCATTACATGATTACTCTGTTTCACAAACTGAACATCTAAATGACAATGAAATAATAAAAGTTGTAGAGGAACATGAAAGCAAAACTTCAATAATTGAGGAAACTGAAAAGATCAACATCTCCGACAATGACACTCCAAGGGAATTATAGATTGGTATCACACTTAATCCTCAAGAAAGGGAAGAGCTTATAGCAACACTCACAAAATTCAAGGATGTTTTCGCATGGTCCTATGAAGATATGCCAGGGATTGATTGAGAAGTAGCTAAGCACACCATCTCCTTGAACCACGGCTCCAAACCCGTCATGCAAAAGCTTAGAAGGATTAAACCAGAAGTTCAACGGAAGATCCGAGAGGAGGTGGTCCAATATGTTGATTGGGTCGCCAACTTTGTCTCGGTACCAAAGAAATATGGAAGAGTAAGGATGTGTGTGGACTTTCGGGACCTGAACAAGGCCAATCCGAAGGATGGCTACACAGGCTACAACCAGATTAAGATGGACGAAAAAGACATGGAAAGAGGACTTTCACTACTCCATGGGGGTTATACTGTTACACGGTCATGCCATTTGTTCTAAAGAATGTTGGGGCTACATACCAACGCGCCGCAACTACACTACTTTATGATATGATACACAAGGAAGTAGATGTATAAGTGGACGACATGATAGTGAAAACCAAGGAAAGAAGTTAACATACCTTTGCCTTGAGAAAGTTCTTCAAAAGACTCCGAAGATTAAACATGAGACTTAATCCTCAAAAATGCACTTTCGGAGTCCCTTCCGGAAAGCTTTTGGGTCACGTGGTTAGCGCTAGAGGCATTGAAATCGATCCCACTAAAATCAAAGCCATCATGTCCTTGAAACCACCAAAGGCCGAAAAAGAAATTTGGGTATTCTTGGGAAGGCTTAAGTACATAAGTAGATTCATTTCCAAACTCACCATGGTATGCGAACCCATATTTAGGAAGCTAAAGGAAGATGCTCCAAAAGAATGTGATGGTGACTGCCAACAAGCCTTCGACAAAATCAAAGAATATCTCATGAATCCAACTGTCCTGGTACCTCCGACTCTAGGCCATCCTTTAAGGCTCTACTTGACCGCAGGAGCCATGCTAGCATCAGAAGTTGATGGAAAAGAAAATGTTATCTAATACTTAAGCAAGAAGTTCCTACAAGATGAAGAAAGATATTCGAATATCGAGAAATTATGCTTGACGTTAGTATGGTCTACCAAAAAGTTAGGGCACTATTTATTAACTCACACTGTTCACATAGTCAGTAAAGGTGATCCCCTTAAATATGTCTTCACTAAGCCTGCAATAAACGGACGAATATCAAGATGGATGATCATGTTGGCCGAATTTGACATTAAGTTCGTGTCACAAAAATCCATAAAAGGAAGTATAGTCTCTGAATTTCTAACAGACTCTCCTGATGAAACTCGACCTGAGGATTATGAATTTCCCGACGAAGAATTGATGATGACCGAAGAAGAAAGCTGGTCCTTGTACTTTGATGGTGCCTCCGATAAACAAGGGTGTGGGGTCGGTTTTTTGCTAGTTTCGCCCAAAGAGGAGCACACGCCCATATCGGTAAAATTAGACTTTGATGTAACCAATAACGCCGCCGAATACGAAGCATGCATCATAAGGCTCGAGACTGTTGTAGCCTTGAAAGTTCAAAAGCTAAGGGTCTACGGAGATTCTTCTTTAATCATCAACCAAATCACCGGAAGGTGGAAAGATAGAAGTGAGAGCCTGGCTCTATATCAGGCTCATTTGGAACAAATTTCCTCTCAAATCGACGAAATTGAATACACTTACTTAAAGAGGGAGGACAATCAATTTGCTGACGCTTTGGCTAAGGTGGCATCAATGATTCACATTCCATGATCTTTGACGGAAATGCCCTTGGTGGTCGAAAGAAGAAAGGAACCAGCCCATGTGTGCATAGTTGAGTAGGACAATAAGGCGAACGACCTCACAAAAGAGGAACCTTGATAAAGTGACATCAAGAACTACTTAGAAAACCAGCAATATCCCATTGATGCGTCGAAGAAAGAGCAACGCGCCCTAAGACTCCTAGCTTCTTAATACGTCATTTGGGGAGGAGATCTGTATGAAAGGCATTACAGTGGCTTACACCTTCGATGTGTAGATAACAAAGAGGCTCAATGCATCAAAGATCAAGTACATTCAGGGATATGTGGAACTCATATCAACGCTCGAATGCTAGCTTCTAAAATTATCAAGCAAGGGCACTATTGGACAACAATGGAGGATGATTATAATAGACACGTAAGACATTGCGACAAGTGTCAGAAGTATGCAAATGCTCAACATATACCTCCGTCACTGATGCACTCTCTATCATCTCCATGGCCGTTTTCAACATGGGGGATTTACAAAATCGGAAAGATTACACCTCCGGGTCATGGAGGTCACGAGTTCATATTGGTAGCAATCGTCTACTTCACCATATGGGTGGAAGCCCCTTCATATCGTGTGTTGCAAGCTAAACTTGTGGCACAATTAATTGAGATTAACATAATATGCGGATATGGGGTCCTGCATCAAATCATCAGTTATAATGGAACTCATTTTCAAGGTAAATGCGAGGAACTTCTCACAAAGTATAAAATCCACCAACACAAGTCGTCTTCGTATCAAACTCAAACAACTGGAGCAGTTGAAGCAGCACACAAAAGTTTTAAGACAATTCCCTCCAAAATGACTGTTAACTACAGAGATTGGCCGCTCAAGTTACCCTTCGCCTTATGGGGGTACAGAACATCCATTAGGACTTCCTCAGAAGCAACTCCATTCTTCTTAGTCTATGGGAAGGAAGTTGTACAACCTATCGCACTCGAAATACCCTCCTTAAGAATAGTGTTAGAAAGTAAACTTTCTAAAGCTGAATGGGTACGCACTCGGTACGACACTCTGGTCCTCCTAGATGAGAAACGCTTGAAAGCCTTAAGTCATGTCCAAGTCTACCAAAAGAGAATTGAAAGACATTTCAACAAACATGTCAAAGAAAGTAAAATCAAGGAAGGTGATTTAGTCCTCAAAGCACTGTGAAAAACCGTCATGGATCCTCGAGAGAAATTCCACCCGAACTAGGCTGCGCCCTATATTGTCAAGAAAATACTCCCTGGAGGTGTAGTTGAACTAATGGATATGAATGGTGACAACTTCTATAATCTCACCAATCTGGATCACCTGAAGAATTACTATGTCTAAGCTATGAAGCTACTGGAACTACGTTTGGCCTGATTTCGAAAGGATACGTAGGCAGCTTTGACCTGGGATTCAACCCTTTTAAAAATAAAACCCCTCATTCCTCTACAGCACTTTAATGGCCGGCTGAAGTAAGCGTGAACAATGTTTGTCTTTAGTGGTCCACACCATCATAACAATTACAACAAAGCTTAGCATCATAACATCATTATATTACTAGCATTATTCTAAAAACATTCTAAAGCATGAATTTAAGCTAATTAATCACCAATATTTTTAACAATACCTAATTAATCATAACGCTTCTAAACCTCAAATTACTCAAAATTTACAACTCTAAACATGAAATTGAAGCTTAAAAACAACAACAAATCATCCATAAACAACAATATATAAGTTTTAAATCATAAATTTAATTCGTGATAAAATTACCCAAAAAATTAAAGGAAAAATTGATTTAAATAATCCCACCTTTTACACATTTGAAATTAACAGTCTTACCTTTGGATTATCTGACAACAATCCCACCTTTATACTTCATTTTCTTTTATTGGTCCTTTTTACCGGTAACCTGAATTTCAGGTTACCATAATAATTTTTTCATTTCTTTTTGTTTTTTAATTAATAAAACTGATTTAAATTGAAAAAAAAGCACTCAAACACACAATTTTTTCATTTCTTTTTGTTTTTTTAATGAATAAACTAATTTCATACAGTTTCCTTTTTTTGTTTAATGATTTTTCTTTAATAAAAAAAAGCACTCCACCAATCATGTAATGCCACGTGTATAAATTACCTACTAATTAAGTTATTAACCGGTAAGGACCAATAAAAGAAAACAAGCCATAAAGGTGGGACTGTTGTGAGATAATCGAAAGGTGGGACTGTTATATTCAAATGTGTAAAAGGTGGGATTATTAAAATCAATTTTTCCAAAATTAAAAATCATGAAAAATTCATCAAAATTAACAAAACATGGGTTAAAAAAGGTTATACCTTAATTGATGGTAAAGGAACAAGAAATTGATTTCTCTATTCGAAACTTCTACTTGGCCACTGGTTTGTGGGTGATTTGCCAAACTCGTTTTCTGAGACCTGGCACAACATAACTTATACCTACATCAAGGAGTTTAAAGACCTCCTTATACCAATCAAATCATCAAAAAAAAAGGACTTATACCAATCAAATCATCAAGTGTATAACCAAAATCCTTTTTCTGAGACTTAAGCACATACAATAATCTTTCAATTTGGTTATTAGTGAGGTCATAATTAACTAGAATTGGATACATCTCATTCTCATCTAAGAAAGCATGTTTCAAGTTAGTTGGGAGGGGTTTCATTTCAGTCTGTGTTACCTCCTTGATGGAAGATCCTTGTAGAGGTAATGCATGATACCTTTACCTTTCCTCTAGAGTCATCTTCTCACCATTTAGATTATGGGCTATGGCATCAACTTCTGAATCTCCTTCTCCTGTAACAACATCCAAGCATTAAATGGCCTCCAGAAGATCCTTCTTATGAGACCGAGGCATGTCATCTAAAACAATTTCATTAACAACATCAACTCACAAGTGGAAAAATGGCTATTAGTAACTCCTCCTTAGTATCGTTTTTAAACAAAAATGATACCAATATATCTTTATTAGTATCGTTTCTAACAAAACCGATACTAAAATATCTGTAATAGTATCGTTTTTGATAAAAACGATATTAATAGACTATATATTAGTATCGTTTTTAATAAAAACAAAACTAATAGAGAATGTATTAGTAAGCTTTACAAAAAACGCCACCAGCTTTCAAAACGATATCAAAGACTTACATTAAATTTATAATTTCTTTTTTTTAGCGTTGTTTTTATTTCCACAATTTTTGTTCATGCATTTCAGTTTTAGTTTAGTTTAGTTTTTGATCTATTTGTTGGGGTGAGTTTTTTGGTTATCAGGTGAGTTGTTCATTTTCATACTGGATTACAATTGATGAATGTTTTTTATTATTATTATTATTATCTTGTGTTTTTTGCGAATTGAATGTAGTAATTTCTCGATTCGACTCTTGTTCAATCAAATCAATTGAATGATTGGCGTGTTTTTTTCAGATTTAATAATCTGTGAGATTTGAATCATGTGGCTTACCGGCAGTAATTTGGGTTATATGCTTTTGATTGTTTAATTTGGATGCATAAATTATTCTGGTGGATTGTTTGAGTCACTGAGTGAGTGACTGAGTGTGTCAGTGTGTGATAGTGTTAGTGAGTGACTGTGGTTGAGTGAGCGACTATGTGAGGGACTTTGTGAGTGACTGACTGTGAGGGATTGTGTGACTGACTCACTGTGAGGGATTTTGTGAGTGACTTTTTACTCTTTTGGGTCATTATCCAAGATGATACGAACAAGAATTTGTGAGGGATTACTTTTTACTTTTTACTAATTGAAGATTGACTGCTGGCCACATTACTAAGTTAGGTTTGTATTTGTTTGGGTTTTGGGGATTTAGTTTTTTTGGGGGATTTTTGGGGGGTTTAATCTGAGTGTTGATTAGATTATATTTTAGATTTTTAGGGGTTGAATCAGGTTTTCAATTAGTTTATGTTTCTGATTTTCGATTTGATAATCTTTATATTCTGTTTTGTGTAATAAGGTTTCGATGTTTAAGACACTCGCTAGCGAAGGGTTACTTGGGATCTGTTTCTGTCGGTCTTATCAGGTAATCAACTTCTTTATTTGATTAGTGCTCCTTTGTTCAGATTCTTAGATCTAATTTTATTGTAGTTGCTGATGAGGTTTTCGAATTTTCAAGGGCTTTAACTCTGTATTGCATTTCCATTTTTAATTTTTTTTGACTTGGTTATGAATATGAACCTCTGATTGAGAAATTTGCACTACAAATGTGATTGAACTATTTTAATTTTGGATTTGTTTAAAGGTATGTCTGAATGGCAGTCTGAATCACTTAAACTCGTGCTAATAGTTTCTTTAAAGCCATTACTCGCATTCTCGAAGAATTCGACCTCGCTTCTCGCTCTAATTCCACCCTCAAATGGTACCTTTTATTTTTACTTTTTTATATTTAATTATTATTCACTTTTTTATATCCGATTTACTGGAATTTAATTTAATTTTCATTATTAAAGCTAAAAAAACCTAATTTATAATAGAGTTTCGAGAATTATATGTGTAGTTTTGATGTTGTAGGAAGTATACTACTGTTAGGGGTCTGTTGAGGTGTTGAGGCTTCAGTTGTGCATGCATCTCTTCGGCATTGGGTGTCATGGGTGATACCCCTTTGTTTCTGCATTTTTTTTTTGGGTCGAAAATGTTCTTCACATAGCTATTAAGGTATTTGACACTCAACTATTACAAATGCACTTACTTTGCATTTAAAAGGTATTGTGAAGTCACATACTACTGAAAATTTTCTTTTCTAAACGGGGTTAAATATATCTTTTCTAATTAGCCTTAATGCCTTTGTTCAAGCATAATCAAGTGAAACAACATTATATGTGTGGGGTGAACCAAGATTCCATTTTTGTTTCCAATTTATACAAAAAAAGATTTAGGACTTTATGAGGATATAGATGAATAATACAACTATAAGTAAAGTTACCAAAACTATGATTTTAGGTTTTGTTGGGTACTAAAGGTGTAGCCACAAAAACTATATAACAGAAAATAATACAGTGCCTGAAACTTTTGATAGGTAAATTCTGTTAAATTTGAGAATAATGACTAAAATTAAACTATTGCAATCTAAGCTACATACAAAATTTAACAATAAGCTAAGGCCTAGACATTGTCGTCTGTAATTCTCTTAACTTGGGAGATTTGTTTCAACCTAATCAATGATGAATTAGTGTAAGGGAAGGGGAATCATTCCACTAAATTGCTTAAACCCTCTTCCGTGTGAGTTCTTGGCTGGTTGTCAGCTTAACTAAATAGTCCCTCCTATACTGACTTAAGAGGCTCACAAACAACATCATAGGTTCAAAGACCTAGTGAACTGCCAAAGATTGATCTCTTGTCTAACAAGTAACAACCCAATCCCATCGTGAAGTCACACTAATGGTATTAAGCATGGAAGGTATGGTCCCGTTAAGCTTTTATTTCACCGTAAATTTCTCTTCATGTTTCGGTGATTGAACTATTTTAATTTTTGATTTGTTCAAAGGTATGTCTAACTGGCAGTCTGAACCACTCAAAACTCGTGCTAATAGTCTCTTCAAAGCCATTACTCGCATTCTCGAAGAATTCAACCTCGCTTCTCGGTCTAATTCCACCCAGAAATGGTGGAATTTCAAACTTTCTAATATGTTCAAGTAGCAGTTTTATATCTTTCGTGACTAATAAGTTCAAGTAATAGCTTTGTATCTTTCTCTTCTGACATATTATACTTTGTAAGTTTTATTTATGTGGTATTCCTTTTACAACTTGCAACTTCCATTTATATATGATTACACTGTCATACACTCATCCAGTATTCCATTGTTCACCTTACTGTTTTTTCCATTGACAGTAGTTGGTTTTTGGTCTATACTGCTCAATTGTAACTTGGTTTTGGTTATTTTTATTTCCTTACAGAGAATTTCAGGGCTCTTTGCATCGGTATATTTATGATTTACCTCTGAAACTCTGAAGTTAATTTGGTTATTTTGTTTTTCTATGTTGTGACTTAGTTCATGTTTTAACTTACAAAAACATGAGTATCACAATACATTTTATAAAGATGATATAATCATAGATCAACAGTATGCAGCAGTATTTCATGACTTGTAGATTAGTAGATTGACTTAGTTTATAAGAACTCATTCAAACTTAAAATTTTAAGTTGAGTTTTTTAAACACGAATACATGCAGTAGTATCAGACTATATGTGATGTATTATTGGGTAGTTTCAGCACTGTTGTAGGGCTGGGTGTGTTTTGGTGGTACTTTGTGCGTTTTTTGGTGTTATTTTAGTGGTTGTTTTGGTTTTGTTTGTAGGGATGTTATCATGTAGTTTTTTGTTGATTTTAGATGCAAGTTAAGGGACTTTTGTTGTCTACTATGGTCTTTCACATGAGTATAGTTTTGCTGCTGTCTTCTGTTATCTTTTGTTGGTGCCGCTGCAACTGCTGTTGTCTTCTGCACCGTTGCTCCACTTGGTGAAAACCCAATACAATTAGGACCCACCTCTTGAAGGTTCATCCTTCTCAAGGAAGATATTGCAATTGTATATTTTATAAGCATTTAGACTTTTTACAACTTAGTTGTAGGTTTTTATTTGTAAACTTTTTAACAAGTTTGTCATTATTAACTTGAATGAGCTAGTTTTTGGTTATTGTATTACTATTGTCAACTACTAATTACCATTGTAATAGTTTAATTTAATTTAATTTAATATTGTTAGTATTAGTTTAATTATTTGTCATTATCATTAAAACCATTTTTTTTTAATAATTACTATAGTATTGTTTCCCAGGAAAAACGATACAAATAGCTTTTTTTCAATATGAAAAAAGAGCTATTAGTATCCTTTGTTGAAAAAACCATACCAATAGCTCTTCTATTAGTATCCTTTTTTTTTAACAAACAATACCAATTGGCCTTCTATTAGTATCGTTTTCTCAAACAAACGATACTAATATGCCTACTATTAGTATCCTTTTTTCAAACAAACGATACTAATAGCAGCCATTAATATCTATTTTTACAAAGGATACTAATAGCCTCTGCTAGTAGTAACCGCCGCATTTTTAACCCTTCAAAAACGATACTAATAGGCCCAAAAAAACGATACTAATAGCACTTTTTTCCACTAGTGATTCTATAACATGATTTTTCTAGCATGGGATTTTTCATTACATTGTTAAGATTAAAAGTTACTTTATCATATCCCACAGAAAGAATTAGACTTTCATTTTTAACATCCATAACAGAACCTACAATGTGTAATAAAAGTCTACCAAGTATGATAGGATTATGAGCATCCTCATCGATATCTAATACTACAAAATCAAAAGGAATAAAGAACTTTCCAACTCTAATAGGTACAACTTCCAAAATACCATTAGGGTAGTTTACTGTCCTATCTGCCATCTACAAAGTAACATTAGTAACTTTCAAATCTCCCATGTTAAGTTTCCTGCAAATAAATAAGGGCATAGCACTAACACTAGCCCATAAATCGCATAAAGTTTTCTCAATAAGTAAATGACCAATGCTGCAAAAAATTGAAAAGCTCCCTGGATCGTTCAATTTTGGTGGATATTTATTTTGGAGTATACCACTGCACTCCTCAGTAAGTGCAAATTTAACTTAAGTTTCCTACTCAAAATATCTTTCAAAAATATAGTGTAAGTAGGAATTTGAGTAATCAACTGAATAAAGGGCATAGCACTAACACTAGCCCCTAAATTGCATAAAGCTTTCTCAATAAATAAATGACCAATGCTGCAAAAAATTGAAAAGCTACCTGGATCGTTCAATTTAGGTAGAGATTTATTTTGGAGTATACCACTACACTCCTCAGTAAGTGCAGTCTCCGTCACATTTAACTCAACTTTCCTACTCAAAATATCTTTCAAAAATATGGCGAGTAGGAATTTGAGTAATCAAATGAATAAAGGGCATAGCACTAACACTAACCCTTAAATCGCATAAAGCTTTCTCAATAAATAAAAGACCAATGCTGCAAAAAATTGAAAAGCTGCCTGGATCGTTCAATTTAGGTGGAGAATTATTTTGGAGTATACCACTACACTCCTCAATAAGTGCAACCGTCTCCGTCACATTTAACTCAAGTTTCCTACTAAAAATATCTTTCAAAAATATGGTGTAAGACAGTGACTTGTAAATTCTTGACTGTTTCTACAAATTTTCAAAAGTGATTATCATTTTTACTCCTGGTTACCCTGTTCGAAAAAGGTAACGGCACCTTAGCGGGTGGCAATGTGTCTTTTTATTGGCTTTATTTACTTTTGGTATCTCACTCTCCCTCTCTACAGCTGCTTCTTCAAGGTCTTCAAATACCACCGAACTAGTCTTCTTCATCCCATCTCCAATGTTGTTGGTGTCATCAGTAGGCATGCTTGGACCTTCGTAATAAGTACCGCTCATTGTGGAAAGGAAATTAAAATGATCTCTCGGAGGATTTGAAGGAGTAGGTTGAGGAGGAAGTTTCCCTTGTTGCCTTTGAGCTGAAAATTGAGTGATTTGTGCAACTTGAGTCTCCAATTGCCAGTTGTGAGCTTGCATTGCTTCCATAGTTTTCTGCATCTGCATCATCATAGTCTTCAATTACGAAAGCTCCCTGTTGGTTGGTTGTGGTGGTGCTGAAAGGGGTGCTGAAGGCGGTGGCCTATTAAAACCAGGTGGTTGTGGTGGTGAAAATCGTTGCATTTGTTGATGTGGCACAAACTGCTGTGGATTCTGTATGTTGCTGGTGTGCGTGTAGGAGAGGTATTGATAGTCTTTACAACCCGGATTGTATGTATTAGAATATGGATTATTCTTGTAAGCTTGAAATGCACACAATTGCTCCACATAATTATGGCATGTTTGAACATTATGATAAAACATTCTGCATGAATCATAAAATACATCATTGCATCCCGAAAGTGCAGCCATTGCAACAACCGTCATTGGTGAAAAATATGTAATACTGATCTTATCTAGCTTTTGACTTATTGCATTGATCTGTGAAGCCAAACTCTCATACTTATCATGTACAACATGTTTTCCTCCTCTTTTAGCATGTACTCTGCTCCTAAACAATCACATTTTCACAATATCGAAACATTGACCAAGCAACATACAAGACTACTCACGAGGAAACAAGATCCACTAATGACCAAATGATAAAAAAAAATGCATTAGCAATTTTAGAGAAGCTGAAAGTAACAATAAATAAAACCACAACTAATCAATCTAATTTCCTAAATAATCACCAATTAACAAATAAGTGAGTGAATTAGTTTCCTTAACGTAAGTATTCAGAAATAAACACCGTCCAAGGCAACATACCAGCTTACTCATATATAAGAAACATAAACTAGGCAACCTACCAACTTACTCATATGAAAGAAACATCAACTAATATAATCAGATAGTAAAAAAAATGAAGTAATAGTTTAGAAGGAGCAACGGCAGCTTCGATTCAGGAGACTTAGAGCCACAAGCAGGGCAACATCGATTGAGGAGCTGAACAAAGAAATCTTGTTATTAATCAGTAAGTAATGTTATTAATCAGAAATATATATTAGTAGTTTAACACCAAATTTGAAAATGGTTTCTGCAATTACATTAGAACACTAATAGATCAAATTTCTTCTGAATTTCATAACATCTAGTTTGCTTTATTATAGTAGTATGCACTTTCCAACTCAAATAATCCTTCTTAATTTCATAACATCCAGTTCTAGATCGAAATGCTAGCCAAGCTTGAAAAAAATAACTCAGTTAAATTTCAATAACAACATTTTTAAACGTGATCACACAATTAACCAACTAAAATAATCCTTGACATAAAATAGAAAACGAAACAAAGTTGAACAAATAGTTTAAAGAGAACAACACAAATAATTCATAACTATCATACAATCAAAAACAAATCACAACTACTACCAACATTCATAATTAAGACACATTCATAAAAGACGATAAACTCAGATTATCGTTCAAACATAAACCAGAAAAGAAAACCAAGCTAAACTGTAAACATGCATATCTTTGAGTGGTGAGCCTTTGACCAAAGAAATAAGAAACTCAAAATGAATAATGGCAAACTATAATGTATTTGACTGGAAAAAGCTAGTCAACATCCAAAATGAATAATGGCAAGCTAGTCATACTTGGTCCATTCAATCAATAGCAATCAATAATCATACTCACTATGTTCCTCACTCACTCAATCATACTCACTTTCTTACTCAATCCCTCTTTCTTACTAAAATCATCAAACAATCCAAAGATAACCAACAGAACAACAACTACTATACACTCCAAAATCAAAATCAAAGTAGAAAGTAGAAAACCAAACTCAACTAATAATAATACACATTTGCATAAGGCATGGCCCCAAATTAGTGAGCTTATCACTTACTGTCATACAGTATTAGTTATTCTACTTAGTCAATTGACGCATCCTTCAAATGTGTGCACCCAAGTTTCTACCTGAACATATCATTTTGTCACATACCCACGTCACATGCTATTCTACTGCAACAACATTTTCTAAATTATGTTTTTTCTTAACTTATTTACTTTAAACAGAACCAAAAATTAATTCTTTCTAAATGATTCAATAATAAGAGAATGCATTTTTGTGGTGGCTTGAAAGTTACTTAAAAGATACTAATCAATCTAACAAATTAAATGAAGTACAATTTACTCTTACAATGGCTGCATATTGGACCTCTTTATGTTTTAGTGTACATAAGTGGATAGTTACCTTACATTTCCCTTTGAAACCTCTTGTTTTTTTTGCTGTTGCACGATGTACTCACCTGGTTCCTCCATTAAATATGGGGTACTACTATGTGTGTCAGTACAATAGTACCTCCATAAACACTATTAGATCACGAAAAAAACAAACAAATATTAGTAATCGGTGTCCAAAGCCAACTAAATTCATCAATGAGTGGAAGATCATAAGAAAGCTTTGCATAAATTATATTCCAGCTTCATCATTGTCAAAACCCACAAACAACACAAGGTCAACTAATAATAATAATCATGCAGTTTCATGATTACATATTCAAGCAATAAATCAGAAGTTAGGCAACAATTACTTGAAACTTGGGCATCATTAAGCTAAAAATCAAGAAACCAGAAATACAAACACAACTCAAAATATTCGAGTAACAAACTGAAACACAAACACAGACAAGAACCCTAACTCGAACTCTAAAACCTACGAACTCTATCCATAATAAATCTCCAAAATTTAATCAATCAATTTAGAAAAGCAATTAAAAAAAATTAAGAAAAATTAGGGTTTTCATTAACTAACCTGTAGATCTATACCAAAATCAGAATAACAACTTGCGAATCCAATTTTACCAATGTTAAATTTTTCAGATTTCATAACATGCATAAAAATAGCAATCAGTCAAACACAATTTAAAATTGAAAATAAAAAATAAATACCAAAAATAAATTACCTAGCTTAGAATTTGGGTAGTTGGATTTGAGATATTCAAATTGGGTGTTTTAAATGCAGTGGTTTTTTGCGGTTGAGGTGTTGCCGGTGTTGTTGGTGAAGTGAGATTTAAGAGTAATATGAGAGGGTTTTTTTGTTTGAGAGATGAGAGGCTGAGAGAGAAAGAGAGGTGGGAGGTTGTGAGTTGAGAGAAAGAGATGAGATAACATGAACATAAAGGGTGTTTGTTTGTACCGTGTATTTAATATTTTTGTAAACAAAATTGTTGATTAGTATCATTTTTTGTCAAAAATGATAGTAATAGGAAAGCGTCATTACAGGAGAAGTGCGCATTAGTGTCGTTTGTTTCTGAAACGATAATAATACGTTTCTATTAGTATTGTTTGTAGGAAAAACCGATACTAATGGAAACCTATTTGTGTCGTTTTTTCTAGAAACTATACTAAGCAAACAAACGATACTAATAGTACTTATTAGTATCGGTTTTTCTAAAAAACGATACTAAAGGGGCGTTACTAATGGCTATTTTTTCACTAGTGAATACATTACATGTTCATAGATCCCCTAGGAAATTGACCAGTCACACATAATTATGAAAACTAAAACAAAAATCAAATAATAAAACATATTTCATGAACATAAACAAAAATAACAAATAAGAAATCTATGAACTAATTACTAAAATTAAACTAAACTAATCAACAAAAGAAATCAAAACAACTAACTGATACGCATATCAATGAGCAAAACTTCGAGGGTTTGGGTTTGATTAAAGGTGGAAAACAAGAAGCAACCTTAGGGGAGTTAGTGGCTATGGAGACACAAGGCTTCTTGGGTTGGCTAGGGTGGATTTCTACGTGTGCATGGTGACATGCACAAGCTTATTCACGTAAATGTAAAGCAAGTATAGTTAGTAGTTTAGAAGTGTTGAGCTATATGGGTTTTCTTCCCACGTCATTTGATAGGGTTTTACCATATGGTGTTTTGTTATTTTCTTGATTAGTTTATGAGTCAAGGTTGATGGAATCAAGCATGGGAAACACAAAAATGGAGGTTTCTTGAAATAAAGATTGAATCTTGAAGAGTTTCTTGAAGTTCTTGAAATCGGAAGTCCAACAAAAATCAACGAGAATCAAAGCAAGTTATATGGCGGGATTTTGGACAGATTTTTGGAAGATTGGGCAACGTTGTCAACACGGTTTTTCAAGTTGTTTGACTTGGTCAACCTTGGGTTGTTATTCGGAAATATGGTCACTAGATTTGATTTGCAAAATATCTAAGATTTAGACTAGAAATCAGATTACAAAATATATGGTGCAAATATTGTATCCGGTTTTGATAAGATTTTCTTGTTATCCTAATCTTAGTTTGTTATACCATATATCTAAGGTAGTTAGGATATGTTTAGGATTCTGAAATATTGTGTGACATGTTTAGCTATAAATAGGATGTAAAATACATCAATAAAATTCAGATTAGATTGATTGAAAAACACTTTGTTTTCCGGTTTTTATTGTTTCACGAAGTAAACAAAATTTTGAGAGTTTCTTGTGAGAAATTCGATTGAGTGAGTGGTGCTTTGTGCTTTATCTCACGTGAGGATAGTTCTTAGGATTTGAGGGTGCTTTGCTTTAATCAAATTCTACCAATTATTCGCCTTAGAAGTTCGAATTTGTGGTGCGTTGCTTTATCAAATTTGAAGTCTAAGTTTCTTTGTGTGAGTGGCGTTTGTTTATAACAAAATTCACATCAAGTTTTGGTGCTCTCGTTGAGAGATTCGTTCAATCTCAAGTGTTCAATATCAATTATCATGGCTCAAGAAGGTGGAGACGAACATCCACAAGGATTCACGAAAGGTTTGAGCTTGGCTCAAGCAAAAGAGCTACGTATGCAAGGGGAGATTGACGAGTTAAAGGCTCGTTTAGATGAAGTCCTAACCATCATGGCTTCTACCAAAAAAACTCCTACTAAATCTAAACAAGAGGAGGGCTCATCATCAAGTGAAAGTGAGCAAGAAAGTGTGAGGAGTGTACGTAAACCAAAAAAGGGATACTCATCAAGTTCTAGTGACGATGAGGAACCAAGATCAAGGCACAAACATAAGGGAAAGATGAGGGATGATGATCGAAATCTTAAACTCGAAATTCCTGAGTTTAATGGAGGTATGGATCCTGAAAAATTTCTAGATTGGATTCGTAGGGTTGAGAGGATTTTTCGTTACAAAGAATATGATGATCATAAGTCCTATAAGTTGGCGGAATTAAAACTCACTTCCTATGCAAGTTTATGGCTTGAGGGTTTACAAAGAAAGAGAAGGAAAGAAGGTAGATCAAAAATATCTTCATGGTCTAAATTAAAAAAGGAGATGAGGAAACGTTTTGTTCCTCAAGATTTCGAACAAAACAATTTCATCAAGATGCATACATTAAAACAAGATAGAAAAACGGTTGATGAATACATTGTGGAGTTTGAAAAATTGATCATGATTTGTGATTTGGAAGAGAAGGAGGACCACAAAGTGGCTCGTTTTGTGGCTGGTCTAGATGAAAATATAAGGGAGAAGGTCGAATTACAACCTTATTGGACCTTTGATGAAGTTTGTAGAGTGGCAGCAAGGGTTGAGAAACAAGTTGCACGCAAAACAAAGACATACTTCAAAACCTATGATTCTAAAGAAAAGCGTGATACTTTTCCTCAAAAACCAAACTTTGATAAGGTTACTAAACCACCCTTCATCAAGGATAAGAGTTCATCTTCAAAGCCCCAAAGTAGTGATTCACGCATTGTTTGTTTCAAGTGTAAAGGGCAAGGTCACATTCAAAGAGATTGTCCTCATGCTAGGGTCACAACAACTCGAAATTGGGTAGATGGGGAAAGCCTTGAAGAAGAGGAGGAGATGTATGGGGATGAGGGAGAGGAAGAGTATGGCAATGATGAAAATATGGAGGAAGACACGGAGGAAGTCCAACCAGAAACACAAGGCCAATCCTTGGTGTTACGTAGGGTATTACAATCTCAAAGTGCACAACCTTTGGAGAGTCAAAGGGATAAAATTTTTCTCACAAGGTGTAATGTTCAAGGCAAGCTTTGTGATGTAATCATAGATACTGGAAGTTGCACAAATGTAGTATCTACGTTGTTGGTGGAAAAGCTCGCAATTCCTACAAAGATACATCCTCAACCATACAAGCTACATTGGCTTAGCAACACAAGCGATGTTAAGGTAAACAAACAAGCCTTGATTGCGTTTAAAATTGGTAAATTTGAGGATCAAGTACTTTGTGATGTTTGTCCTATGGATGCTTGTCATATATTATTGGGTAGACCTTGGCAATATGACCGTTTTGTGAAGTTTAATGGGAGAACAAATGTCTATATTGTGCGCAAGAACCCTAATGAGAAATCATATGCATTAAAACCCTTGATGATTTCTAAACCTAAGACAAGCATGGGTAATTCTAAAGGTGTTTTGTTGGTGGGTGGAAAGGAGTTAGAAAGGGAGTTGAAAACAAGTTCTATGTCTTACATGTTGTTAGCCAAAGAGGTACAAGACGAAGCCCCAGAAATTCCTAGGGTTTTGCATCCTATGTTGAATGAGTTTTCAGATGTGTTTCCTAATGAGTTGCCACCAGGATTACCACCAATAAGAGGGATTGAACATCAAATTGATCTTATTCCTGGGTCTCAAATTCCTAACAAGCCTGCATATAGATGTAATCCAGAGGAGACAAAGGAGATACAAAGGCAGATTGAGGAATTAATGGAGAGGGGATACGTGAGAGAGAGCATGAGTCCATGTGCTGTGCCTACATTAATAGTACCTAAGAAGGATGGGACGTGGAGAATGTGTATTGATTCAAGGGCAGTTAACAATATAACCGTCAAGTATAGGTTTCCTATACCTAGATTGGATGATTTGCTAGATGAATTACATGGTTCTCAATTATTTTCAAAGATTGATTTAAGGAGTGGATATCATCAGATTCGAATGAAGGAAGGTGATGAATGGAAAACAGGTTTTAAAACAAAGCTAGGGCTTTATGAATGGTTAGTCATGCCTTTTGGGTTAACTAATGCACCTAGTACGTTTATGAGGTTGATGAATGAGGTCTTAAAGCCATACATTGGTAAGTTTGTAGTGGTATATTTAGATGATATTTTGGTGTATAGCAAGAGTGTTAATGATCATCTAAGCCATCTAAGGAGTGTGTTTGGGACATTACGAGAACAAAAGCTCTATGCTAAGCTCGAAAAGTGTTATTTCATGGTACCAAGTGTGACGTTTTTGGGGTATATTGTGTCCAAAGATGGGGTTTCTGTTGATCCATCTAAAGTGGAAGCTATAAAATCATGGCCAACACCAAAAAACGTGACTGAAGTACGTGCTTTTCATGGGTTAGCCTCGTTCTATAGGAGGTTTGTGAAGAATTTTTCATCTGTTGTTGCTCCTATAACCGAATGCATTAAGAAGGATAAGCCTAAGTTTGAGTGGACTAAGGGGGCACAAGAAGCTTTTGAATTGATTAAGAAGTTGCTTTGTAACACACCCATACTAGCCTTACCAGATTTCTCTAAACCATTTGAAGTAGAGACGGATGCAAGTGGGGTTGGAATTGGTGCTGTTCTAGTCCAAGGGAAGAGGCCAATTGCTTACTTTAGTGAGAAGTTGAATGGTGCTAAACTGAACTATTCTACATATGACAAGGAGTTCTATGCCATTATTAGAGCTTTGGATCATTGGAGTCATTATTTAAGGCCTAATCACTTCATATTACATTCTGATCATGAAGCTTTGAAGCACATTAATGGTCAACAAAAATTGAATCCAAGACATGCTAAATGGGTTGAATTTTTGCAATCTTTTCACTTCTCTTCAAAGTACAAAACGGGGAAGTCTAATGTTGTTGCTGATGCTTTGTCAAGAAGGTATACTTTGCTTGGTGTTTTGAACTTTAAGTTGCTTGGGTTAGAGTTGATAACTCAATTTTACGAGCAAGATGGTGATTTTGGACCAATAATGGCGCAACTTTCAAAGGGGTCTATGAGTTCCTATGTGCTACATGATGGGTTTTTGTTTAAAGGTAATCTATTGTGCATACCTAAGTGTTCTATACGTGAGTTGCTAGTAAGGGAGGCTCATGGAGGAGGTATTGCTGGACATTTTGGCATTACAAAGACACTAACCATGTTGCAAGAACATTTTTATTGGCCAAAGATGATTGTTGATGTTGAGGCCATAATTGCTCAATGTGCTACTTGTCAAAAGGCAAAGGCAGCCTTTCATCAAGGTTTTTATACTCCATTGCCAGTGCCAGAGGGACCTTGGGAGGATGTTTCTATGGATTTCATTGTAGGGTTACCAAGGACAGCAAGGGGAAAAGATGCAATTATGGTAGTGGTTGATAGATTTTCAAAGATGGCTCATTTTACACCATGTCACAAGACAGATGATGCTATGAATGTGGCTGATTTATACTTTAAAGACATCATAAGGTTGCATGGGGTTCCAAAGACTATTGTAAGTGATAGAGACACAAAATTCATGAGCTACTTTTGGAAGTCACTTTGGAGGTTAATAGGCACGAAACTTTTGTTTAGCACATCTTATCATCCTCAAACAGATGGCCAAACAGAAGTCACTAATCGAACACTAGGGGTGTTGTTGCGTGGTTTGGTTAGTAAAACACAAAAAGATTGGGATTTGAAGCTTGCTCATGCTGAATTTGCTTATAATAGGTCACCTACTTATGCTACTAAGCACTCACCTTTCGAGATTGTCTATGGAGTTAATCCTAAGTTACCAATTGATTTTGTAAGTATTCCTAAAGGGGAGTTGGTACACAAAGATGCCAAGACTAAGGTTGAGTATATGCAAAAACTTCATGCAGAAGTAAGGGCTCGAATTGAGAAGGTTAATGATATTTACAAGGCACGAGCAAACAAACATAAATCACAACATGTCTACAAAGAAGGGGATTTGGTTTGGTTACACTTGAGGAAGGAAAGATTTCCAAATCAAAGGAAGAATAAACTTATGCCTCGTTGTGATGGACCGTTCAAGATCATAAGTAAAGTGGGGGATAATGCTTATAAATTGGAATTACCAGGAGAATATGGAGTCCATGCTACTTTCAACATTGGTGATTTAGCTCCTTATGTTCCTGATGACCAACTTCGAGGTTTGAGGACAAACTCTTTTGAAGAAGAGGAGGATGATACGCATATCAATGAGCAAAACTTCGAGGGTTTGGGTTTGATTGAAGGTGGAAAACAAGAAGCAACCTTGGGGGAGTTAGTGGCTTATGGAGACACAAGGCTTCTTGGGTTGGCTAGGGTGGATTTCTACGTGTGCATGGTGACATGCACAAGCTTATTCACGTAAATGTAAAGCAAGTATAGTTAGTAGTTTAGAAGTGTTGAGCTATATGGGTTTTCTTCCCACGTCATTTGATAGGGTTTTACCATATGGTGTTTTGTTATTTTCTTGATTAGTTTATGAGTCAAGGTTGATGGAATCAAGCATGAGAAACACAAAAATGGAGGTTTCTTGAAATAAAGATTGAATCTTGAAGAGTTTCTTGAAGTTCTTGAAATCGCAAGTCCAACAAAAATCAACGAGAATCAAAGCAAGTTATATGGCGGGATTTTGGACAGATTTTTGGAAGATTGGGCAACGTTGTCAACACGGTTTTTCAAGTTGTTTGACTTGGTCAACCTTGGGTTGTTATTCGGAAATATGGTCACTAGATTTAATTTGCAAAATATCTAAGATTTAGACTAGAAATCAGATTACAAAATATATGGTGCAAATATTGTATCCGGTTTTGATAAGATTTTCTTGTTATCCTAATCTTAGTTTGTTTTACCATATATCTAAGGTAGTTAGGATATGTTTAGAATTCTGAAATATTATGTGATATGTTTAGCCTATAAATAGGATGTAAAATACATCAATAAAATTCAGATTTGAGTAATTAAACACAAAGTGTTTCCGGTTTTTATTGTTTCACGAAGAAAACAAAATTTTGAGAGTTTCTTGTGAGAAATTCGATTGAGTGAGTGGTGCTTTTGCTTTATCTCACGTGAGGATAGTTCTTAGGATTTGAGGGTGCTTTGCTTTAATCAAATTCTACCAATTATTCGCCTTAGAAGTTCAGATTTGTGGTGCGTGGCTTTATCAAATTTGAAGTCTAAGTTTCTTTGTGTGAGTAGCGTTTGTCTATAACAAAATTCACATCACTAACCTAAAGAAATTAAACTAAAACAATAAAACAAAAACTAAAGAGAAAAAGGGAAAGAAATTACCAAAATAAAACTTGGATTGAAATTGAATTAAATTGATTTAGAACGTAGTTATGAAAACTAAACTAAAAATTCAAGAGAGAGAAAGTCATTAGAGAGCTAATTAGGATTCCTATAATTCTAAAAAATGCTAAAAATTAAGTGAAGTCCGTTCATAAGAACCCATGTCTTCTATAATAACAATGGGCTTAATATAATAAAGCCCACGACCAAATCCGGAAAAAAAAAAAAAGCATTGGGGCGCAAATGAGGCGCCTTGAACACGCAGCGAACAAATCGACTTTCCTCCCTACAACTACAACTCGTCTTTGTTGGATTTCGTGAAAGGTATGTTCTATGTTACGGGCACATAGAGCAAATGGCCTTTAAAGGTTGCGCCCGAATGAATTAATCTGAGGCCTATTTTGATGATCTCCTAATTTCTTCGCTTGATTCTTTTAACTCTCGTTCGTATCTTCTCGTAACTTGGCACACATCCCAAGGCAAAGCCATTTCGGCTTGTTTAAGCCCATTTTGACTTAATAACTCTTTATTATGCTCCTACAACACATGGAAAAAGCCAAAAACCAAGCAAAATAACCGAGGAAGCATAGAATTAAAACTAAAAGCACTAAAAATCAACTAAAACCATTCAAAGTCATCCAAATCACAAAATCAACACCTGTAGACACCTATATTTGGTCCCACCCAATTGCTAATGATTATCGTGTACCACGTCGCAAACATGTCCTATTCCTGAAAGCCAATTGTTTGAAAATAAACAAATAAATAAAACCCGTTGTCGAAAGGGTTAACCGATGATGAGTTATAACGGTTGAAATACTCATAAAATAATTTCATAATTTTCATTTTCATTTTATTTTATATTTTCTCATTTTTAGCTTTATTTTCATTTCACTTTTTAATTTCATTTTCGAAAATATTAGTAAAGAAGTTTATTTACCTTAAAAAATTTAACTTAAGGGCAGGGCCTAAGTCCACTTATGTTACATTTTTTGGGATCTTGGAATAATTATTTCATTAACAAGGGACAAATAAAACTGTTTTAAGTGAAATAATGTTAAATAGCTTATTATTGATGATATAATGTTATATAAGTTTCAGCATAATATTGACTCTTCCATATATTTTGCTGTATATAGATCATCTCTTGTAACAACGATAACTCAAATTTTAACTTGTGTCCATTCCTTAAGAAGGAAAAACTAAAAGAGAGTAGTTCTCTAGGCCGGAAAAGGAACATGAGAATCGTTTTCAAATCTTAAGAGAGTAAGGGTGTTATTAACACCAAGAAATGTATGAAATCAGAAAGATTGGGCATTTATGTTATTGAAATCACTTTAACTAGTTCTTCATCATGGGTATTAGGTACCGGATCTAGTTATCACATTTTTTCCGTTTTGCAAGGTCTTAAGAAAACTAGGGAGTTGGCAAAAGGAGAGGTGGATTTGCGTGTTGGCAATGGTGCTAAGATCGCAACTCTAGCCGTGGGATCATATAGCTTACCTTTTCCTTCTGGTTTGACCTTAGAATTAAATAATTGTTATTTTGTTCCAAAGATTACCATAACATTATTTCAGTCTCATGTTTGGATTCCGAGGGGTTTTCATTCATAATAAAAGACAATTGTTGTTCCATATATTTAAATGAAATGTTTTATGCCAACGCTAAATTGATAAATGGTTCATATATATTGGATCTAGATAAACATATTTATAACATAAATTATAAAAAGCAAAAATCAAATGATTCTAAACTCACATGCTTATGGCATTGTCGTCTTGGACATATAAATCCAAAGCGTATTCAAAACTCCAAACGAATGGAATTCTTGAATCATTCAATTATGAATCCTTTGATGTATGCGAACCATGTTTGATGGCCAAGATGACAAAATCACCCTTTAAGGGAAAGGGAGAAAGAGCTAGTGAACTCTTAGGATTAATACATTCGGATGTATGCGAACCTATGAGTAAAAGTGCTAGAGGTGGATATGGTTACTTCATTACTTTTACTGACGACTTAAGTAGATATGGTTATGTTTACTTAATGAAGCAAAAGTCTGAATCGTTTGAAAAGTTCAAACAATTCCAAAATGAAGTAAAGAATGAACTTAGCAAAAGAATCAAAGCATTCGGATCAGATCGAGGTGGTGAGTATTTAAGCCAAGACTTTCTTCATCATCTCATAAATGGTGGAATACTTTCCTAATTAACTCCTCCGGGAACACCATAATTAAACGGTGTAACTAAAAGGAGAAATCGAACTCTATTAGATATGATTCATTCAATGATGAGTTTTACTGACCTTCTAATTTCCTTTTGGGGATATGCTCTCGAAACGGCTGCTTTTACACTTAATAGAACTCCATCAAAAGTTATAGTAAAGACACCATATGAAATATGGACCGGAAAAACTCCTAGTTTGTCTTTTCTTAAGATTTGGGGATGTGAAGCCTACGTAAAACGTTTACTTTCTGATAAGCTTGCACCCAAATGTGATAAATGTTTCTTTGTGGGTTATCCAAACGAAACAAGGATCTATTACTTCTACAATTCAAATGAGCAAAAAGTGTTTGTTGCTCGAAATGGTGTCTTTTTGGAAAAAGAGTTTATTTCCAAAAAGTCAAGTGGGATAAATGTTTTTATTGAAGAGTTCGAGACGATCAACAGATGGACGTGGTTCACAACATGTCAGAGGCGACCAAACATGATGAAAGTCATGTTCAGGAGGTAGAGCATTCCACGCATCAACCTCCTTCCGTCCCACATGAATCTAATTCTTACGAAAATTCACAAATTATTGTGCAAAATTCTCCTATTGCAGCTCCGCATTAGTCTAGTAGGCCATGGGCTCCTTCAAATAAATATGTAGATTTCATAATGACTGAGAGTTAAGAGATTTTACTTTTGGAAAGTGAAGAACCTACCACTTAGAAACAAGCTATGATGAGTCAAGACTCCGAAAAATGGCTCAATGCCATGAAACCTGAGATGGATTCAATGTCTGAAAATCAAGTTTGGAACTTGGTTGATTTGCGAGATGGGATCTCACCCATTGGATGCAAATGGGTTTTCAAATTGAAAACAGACAAGGATGGGAACGTAAATGTTTTCAAAGAAAGGTTGGTTGCAAAAGGTTTCAAACAAATTCATGGTATTGACTATGATGAAACTTTTTCACCAGTTGCTATGTTGAAATCTGTCAGGATACTCTTAGCTATTGCAGCTCCTCATGTTTATTAGATACGGAAAATGGATGCCAAAACCGTGTTTCTAAATGGTTTTTTAACAGAAGATGTGTACATGACACAACCAGAAGGTTTCGAAGATCCAAACAATCCTAGAAAGGTATGCAAACTTCATAAGTAAATTTATGGATTGAACAAGCATCTTGGAGCTGGAATCTTCGATTTGATGAGTCAATCAAACAGTTTGGTTTTCTTAGAAATGAAGAAGAATCCTATGTGTATAAGAAAACCAGTGGGAGTAATGTAGTATTCTTAGTCTTGTATGTGGATGACATACTTCTCATTGGAAATGACATACCTATGCTAAAATCTGTAAAAGATTGGCTCGGAAAGTGTTTTTCTATGAAAGACTTAGGAGAAGTAGAGTACATTCTTGGAATAAAGTTCCAAAGGGATCGATCTAGGAAAATGATAGGTTTAAGCCAAGGAACTTATATTGATAAGGTTCTGAAAAGATTTAACATGGATAACTCTAAGAGAGGTTTCCTACCTATACAACATGGCATTACCCTTAGCAAGACTTAGTGTCCATCGAATCCTCATGAGCTTAAACAAATGAGTTCAATTCCTTTTGCTTCTGCAATAGGATCAACCATGTATGCTATAATTAGTGCTCGCCCAAATGTTACACATGCTTTGAGCATGTGCAGCTGATTCCAGTCAAACCCGGGCATGGAACATTGGTAAGAACATCCTAAAGTACTTGAGAAGGAGTAAGGATGATTTCTTAGTATATGATGGAAAAAATGAGTTAGTCATCGAGGGATATACCGATGCGAGTTTTTCCAAACGGACAAAGATGATTCTAAATCACAATCTGGTTTCATCTTTCTTCTTAATGGAGGAGCAGTGAGCTGGAAGAGTTCCAAGCAAAGCACAGTAGGTGATTCTACGTCAGAAGCTGAGTACATTGCTGCTGCAAAAGCTACAAAGGAAGGTGTTTGCATTAAGAAGTTTATTAGTGAGCTAGGTGTGGTTCCAAGCGTTGCTAAAGGCATGGACCTATTTTATGACAATAATGGTGCTATTGCTCAAGCAAAGGAACCTAGGTCACATCAGAATTCCAAGCATGTACTTAGGAAATTTCATCTTATACGTGATATCGTGAATAGAGGAGATGTGAAAGTATGCAAGGTACACACGAATAAGAATGTAGCTGATCCATTGACTAAACCACTCCCAAATCCGAACACATGAGAGTCATCCTAAAGGCATGGGAATAAAGCACATTGGTGAATGGATGTTATTTTGTAATATTTTTAATTGCTCATGATTATGAAACTTGATATTATTCTTATATATTTTGAAATATCAATTTCAAATATCGATTATTTAATCTTAGTTTAGTATTGAGTAAATATCTCCAAAAGTATCTTGTGATATTCAATAGGTTTATCAAATATGTGATTTGATAATTGAAACCCTATTAAGTGAACTGAATTCACATGTTACTTTATTATCCCTGGTCTAAGTCATTGAATTGGACATAAATGGCTTGTTTATATAACTAGTATGTAAGTTGATTGATAGCGCAGTTTCAAGGGCTATTGAAACATCGAGATGTTTAATCAATTACATAGACGCGCATTGTGAATGTATATTGGATTGACCTAATTGAAATTCTTTAGAGTGTTTTGAATTTCATTGATGTCATATTTAGTGGATTCCTTAGACATGAGTATGACACTACAATCATGCAATGATTAGTATGTTTTTAACATTGTCAAACGTCGCGCCGTAAAAGGAGATTATAAAGGCAATGATTGGAATTGCTAAAAGTTTAGTGGGAGTTTTGGTTATACAAGATTGTATAAGTCCTCCTAACAAAATTATGATTGGTGTCTTAGGCTTCTTGAAGAGGAAGAATTGGAAAATACATGTCCGTGCTCAAATGGATTATGATTAATCATTTGTTTAGCAATTCAAACTCGGATTTCAAGAAAGGATTTGAGTATAAGTGTGATCAAGACATAGAGATGCAATTACATCAATCAAACCCGACATTAAGAGACTTAAGGAATTTGAAGATTGCACACTTGTCTTGGACAAGTGGGAGTTGAAGGAAATGTGTCCTCGTCAGATGTGCAATTACTAAATATAATATGGATCAAATTATGGAGAGAATTAGTTCATTTAATTGGGTCGTCATTTCACCGTTGCTAGACAGTACTAATGGCCATTGGACTTAAAATGCAACCCGAAGCTCAATTAAATGGATCCTGT
Organism: Suaeda aralocaspica; assembly: GCA_016808085.1. Classification (NCBI taxonomy): domain Eukaryota; kingdom Viridiplantae; phylum Streptophyta; class Magnoliopsida; order Caryophyllales; family Amaranthaceae; genus Suaeda; species Suaeda aralocaspica. The sequence continues at coordinate 7,564 of PYUH01003983.1, read as the reverse complement.
AAAGGTCACACAAAATGGTATAGATTTATTATGGACAAAAAGCCCATTGTGGGTTTATGTCATAAAAACGACCAATAGGAAAAGAGGAGATTTTATGGGCTTAACCTAATGATTATAATGTGATTATAAATAATGGGAATTAGGTGTTTTGATCGATGTGATAGAAAACTGATAACCTAATTATAAAGTCATAATATTATCTCTCTTCCTCCTATACGTGTTTTTGCATTCCAACAAAGACGAGTCTTTTACTTCTTGTTCCAACTAGCATTGATGGTAGATCAATCTGTACCTGTGGACTGAATAGAGGAGCAGCGTTTGCAGCTCTAATCTCCAGTGTTTGTAGTACTAGTATTCGTGGAATTTACGCTACAAAGGTATAATCTAAACTATTATGTGATCATTTAAATGTTATGCATGATGGTCCTATTTTAGATGTTAAGAATGTGATTCTTGAAACTCCTCTAAGTGCATCTAAATTCCTACAACACAAACACATAAAAGCATTTAAAAGCCTCAAATGAGAAAAACCCTAGCAAGTGCAGTGGGAAAAAACCCATAGACAAAACCACCAAGAACCCGGATGTGAATAGTAGCCTTATATTCACATCATCCATACATGTATTGCTATTCACACTTGTATCACTTGCTAACCTTTCAAATATTTGATCAATAAAAGGGAGAGGGAAATAACCCTTTTTAGTGGCGACATTTAATTTTCTGTAATCAATGCACATACACCAACCTGTAATAACTCTAATAGGAATTAGCTCATTCCTTTCCATTACGCACAACAGTTGTCCCTCCCTTCTTAGCGACTACATGAGCTAGACTTACCCATTGAGAATCTGGCACAACTTAAATGTTACCTGCATCAAGGAGCTAAAGGAACTCCTTATTCCCACCTCCTACATGTTAGGATTTAATATATGTTTTCTGTGTATACAAGGTTTATGACCTTCCTCTAAATAAATTGTGTGCATGAAAAAATCAGGGCTAATACCAGTCAAATCATCGAGTGTATTACCAATAGCCTTTTTATGACATTTAAGTGCATGTAACAATCTATCAAGTCAATTATCAGTAAGATAAGAATGAACTGTGACTGGATATAATTCATTCTCATCTAAGAAAGCGTATTTCAAATTATAGGGGAGGTGTTTCATTTCAGGCTGTGTTACCTCCTTGACATAACATCTTTGTTGTGGTAATTCAAGGAATCTTTTGATCTCCACTAGAGTAATCTTTTCACCATCTAAGTCATGGGCTATGGCATCAACTTCATAATACCCTTCACCTAAAACAGATTCCAAGCATAGAGCGGCCACCTGAAAATCCTTATTAAAAGATCGAGGCATATCATCTAAAAAAATTTCATTCACAAAATCAATTCTATAACATGATTGCTCTAGCATAGGATTTTTCATGGCATTGTTGAGGTTAAAAGTTACTTTATCATCTCCTACCAAAAGAGTTAAACATCCATTTTTGACATCAATGACGGCACCTGCAATGTGTAAGAAAGGTCTACCAAGTATAATCGAAATATGAGCATCCTCATCAATATCTAACACTACAAAATTAACAGGAATAAAGAGTTTTCCAATTCTAACAAGTACCTCTTTTAAAATACCCTTAGGGTACTTTATTGTCATATTTGCCATTTGCAAAGTAACATTAATAACCTTTAAATATCCCATGTCAAGTTTCCTGCAAATAGATAGAGGCATAACACTAACACTAGCCCCTAAATGACATAAAGCTTTATCAATAAATAAATGACCAATGTTGCAAGGAATTGAAAAGCTACCTGGATCTTTCAATTTAGGTGGGCACTTATTTTGAAGAATAGCACTATACTCCTCAGTAAGTGTAACAACCTCTCTCACATTCAACTCACATTTCCAGCTTAAAAAATCTTTCAAAAATTTAGTGTGAGTAGGAATTTGAGTTATCAAATCAATAAAAGGAACATTAACTTGCAAAATTTTTAACTATTTCTAAGAATTTTCGAAAGTGATTACCATTCTTACTTTGTTTACCTTGTTTGGAAAGGGTAACGACACCTTGTATGGTGGCAACGTATGCGCGAACAGGCAAGTCAACGGTTGGAGCTTTCTTGATGGTGACTTCCTTATCCTTTGGTGCTTCAATTTCCTTTTTTGTAACCGCTTCTTCTTCAAGGTCTTTAATTACCACTGAACTGGTCTTCTTCATTCCATCTCTAACATTATTGGTGTTGTTAGTAGGCATCCTTGTACCGTCATACTAAGTTCCACTCCTTGTTGAAATAGAATTGCAATGGTCTCGTGGTGGATTCGTAGAGTAGGTTAAGGAGGGAGTTATCCTTGTTGCCTTTGAGCCGAAGATTAAGCGATTTATGCAACATGAGTCTCCAATTGCTGGTTGGGAGCTGATAGCCTGTCGAAGTGGCTACCAAAGATAAACCATACAAGGATCACTAGCCTACTAGTAAGGGCAAGTAAGGATCGAATCCCACGAGATAAAGGTTTTTACAATACGGCAGTCTAAGGAGTAAGTTTAAGTCGGTTTTATTTTAGAAGAAGAATTGTCACTAATGTTGATTTTTAATTTGATTTTAAGAATTTAAAGACGACAAAGGTAAGGGATACACTTGAACAGGCTATCGCACACCTATCAAAAGTAAACCAAACGACACTAACTAATGTAGCTAGGGTAGTAAGGATCGAATCCTCAGGGAAGCAGTTAAACTCTATTAGTTCTAAAAAGCTTAAACTGTGTAAAGAGCCTTGGTCGAGAAGTATTGACTAGCTAACTGACTATTGACTAATTACTAACTAATTACTGGAAATGACGAAGGATTAAACCAATAAACTAAGCCTAGGGTCATTCGGGTCACCAAGAACAACTAATGGATTCACTAACAAAGATCGTTCAATCTCACATTAATCGTCAATAGGGCTCACTAATTCTCTCAAATCTAGACTCCCCCCTCGAAACTCATCTAGCGGCTCTCGCTCATGCTATACTAATTTCGCCTATTATTCAGTGGTCTTATTGTGGTAATTTTTACTCTCGGCATCAAATTCAACAATTACCAGAATTACAACTAAATCTTCGCCCACAATTCAATTGTAAGCAAAAGAAACCATAATAGGAAATTGACTACTAATTATGGGATTGAAACAACCTAATTTAATTAAGCATTGATTGATCAAGGTTTCCCAACCCTAGAAATAGACTATCCACTCATATTATGAAAATTAAAGCAAGAATAGTTTGTTAAAACCCTATGAATTCATGACGTAATGAACAATTACGATTAACATAAACAAATACTAAATTAATTAAACTAAGAAGACTAAAAAGCATAAATTAACTAAAAAACGAACAAAACAGAAGAATTACAAATGAAGAACGAATCGAGACTTGAATTGAATTGAAATCAAAGTATGAACAAAAACCCTAATTTCCCCTAATTAATTTGAGAGAGAAAAGTGCTTACTCTATATCCTAAGAGAGTAATTCTAAATTATTGAAAAAGCATAAGTTGTTTTGCCTATAAAACCGTGCCTAATGTACCCAAGTTGGGCTTACAAAGCCTAAGTACGAAGAAAATAAAAGAAAACAAAAAGTGGAAAAAAATCGTCTGATGCGGGCGCATAGGAGGTTTATAGCGCCGCATCAAGACCTCCAGAATGCCCTTTCTGCTGTTTTTCTCCTTAAATGCGCCCCCGCATAGTGTTTTTGTGCGCCCGCAAGAACGGTCGAAGCTTTATTTGTTTGCTTTTTTTCTTCTTATTTCTTCATAAGTTCTTTAAGACTTGTTTATATTTCTTAGCACAGACATTCCATGCATCTTCACTCTATCCCGTCTAAGCTTTCCGGCTTCGTTCCGAGCCTCGGTTTCCGTGCCTGAAATTACAAAACATAAAACCAAACGAGCAATACAACCGTGGATGATAAAAATCAACTAAAAGCTCTAAAATTGCCGGAAATCAACCAAACTTAGCGAGACACTTCAAATTAGCTAAAAACATCAATGAACCAAAAAACGAGCCAGATTAACAACCACTAGCATAAATTTGACCGAAACAGGGTGGAAAAACACAACTATAAACACCACACATCAATCAAATTTCCACCCAGCCAAGCCTTTGCTTTCTGTCCCGAGCAAAATAACGAAATGACTTCATTCCCATCCTTCAAACAAACATAATTTCAAAAGTACTCACCCTTCATCTCATAACCCAAGACATCACAACACTCAAGAGATCTGTCCTGAATGTTACTAAGATCAAAGCAAGTCAAAGCTAACACATTCCCTAAGCAAAAGTCAAACAAAGCCAACCAACAAGTTAATGAATCGATGAATAAATAGCTAAGGTTGTCACTACACACAATTGAGACTAATAGTGTAGCTCACCCTCACCAACCAACCAATAAGAAATGAATGCATATGCAATAGTGTTTTCAATCAAGTTTTGAGGAGCCCAAATCCACATCTCACACCTCATGCAAGTGTTTAAGGGTAAACACTCAATCCTAAGGTCGACTCGAAATGCAGTTAATACTCTACGACCTTGCCCAAAGATTCTTCCACAATCAACCAAAGCATGCACATGAAGATCAAAGAGGACTTTATAAGCTTGTAACGTAAGGCTAGGGTGAAGGGTAGGATAAATTTAGGATATATCGAATTACGAATTTTTGTGTTGATTTACAATTGGGTTAGATGTTCCTAAACTCCGCTCTCCTTTTGCTCGTACTTGTATGTGTTGGAATCAGCTGTTTAGCTTAGGGTCTTTTTATTGCTTTCTAGTGTAGTTTACTGCTTTCGTAGGACCGTTACATGGTTTGTACGTCCCTTAAGCCGGGAGTTTAGGTTTGTGACCAAAAAAAATGTACTGCTTTCCTAGTTTAATGTAGTTAGCTGTTCAAAGAGAATTCTTGTTGTGATTGGCTGGCTGCTCGTCCCGGTTTTTTCGTTGATTTGACTTTTCATGTACCTATTGGTTTAAATCTTCTGAAATTCATGATTCTTGTGATTGGATGAGTTTACTTATGTGATTGCCGGGCATGACTTAAATTGCTAGCCTTCCTTGCATTGTCAACTCTGTCTAACCTTGCTTGGGTCTTGGACTTGAACTGTTGTTAGCGGGAGGATTTGAGCCCTTTTGATCTTATGGCTACTAAATCGTATTCTTTTCATGGTGCTTAGTTCCTGGTGCATTTATGATCTTGAGTTTGCTTTGGACTTTAGTAACTTTTAATTAAGTTTTGTTGCATGTTGCGATGATAAGAGGCATTCAATTGATTTTAGAGCCTTCAATACATTATTAGGATTTCATGCTGAACATTTTCTTTCCCTTGATCCCGTGTTTTTCTTAAGTTATCCCTCACAAAATTAACCCACATTACAACCCTTTTTAGCCTGGTATTTAATCACATATTGTATGCCCAAGCTCGGCTTGGGGGAGTCATGTTGTGGTTTGTTATGTGTGTTGATTGTTGTGATGTGTATTTTGGAGGATTAGGTGAAATTGAGAAATTTTGATGTGCAGGAGGTTCTTAAGTTTCACATTAAGGCTCTGCGTACCAATGACTGGAATTGTGTTTTAAAAAAAAACAATATGTTGGTTTTAAGTGTGATTTGGAGTCGCGTTATGTACGTGTGATAGTTTGGTCTTAATGGCCAACTTAAGAGTCGTGAAACAAATGAAAAAAAAGAAAATAATAAAAAAGAAAAAAAAAAGGGAAAGAAAGAAAAAAAGAAATTTGAAAAGAAAAATGAAAAAAAAAAGGAGAAAAACAAGTTGAATTTGAAGAGATGAATGAAAAGCTTGAATCTGGTTTATATTTGTGATTTGAATGAAATAAAGTTGTGAGTGAATGAAACATTGAAAAGTTTGGTTTGATTCG
>PYUH01003982.1:893420-937690 GCA_016808085.1 Suaeda aralocaspica | reverse complement strand
TTGATGGGCCGCTTTTGCAGTCTCTCGAACCGGGCCTGTTGTTGGCGGCGGTTTGGTGGTGCGGGGTCTCCCGAACTAGAGCCGGCAGGTTGTTTACCCCTGGAGGCCGAAGTAGAAGACTCGGTCCTCTGTGATTTCCTCGAAGTTCTTTGAGAGCTCATGGTTCCTGAAAATTGAAAATGAAAGCATTAGAACCATAGGAAAAATCGGGATAAAACACATAGCAGAACATGCTCATGCAATGACACAGCTTTTAATTAGATAAAATTTGAGTAAAAATTTCGGCATGACCCGTCTATTTTATCGATATAGCCAAAAGCCGTGAGGCTAACAACAATCACCAAAACCAATGTTTTTCGACATAGCACCAAGATTTCCACATATTCCAAAGTTTTCAACATAAGTTCAATAGAGCACAAATCTCATGAAACCGCAATTGCAACATTACCAACATTTTAAACCTCACTACTAATTCGAAACACCATAATTTGTCAAGTAACAATCATACTAGAGGGAAGGAAAAAAAAGATAATCAAACTTCTATGGCATTGTCAATCACAAATTAAGTCTGAAAATTAGCAAGTTAAAACTATAGTACGATCAACTCAAGCATCTAAACATTGTTCACCATTGTAAAAATAGGGCATAAATTTTTTTTTTCTAAGTCATAAACTTGAAATTGAAGATTAATAACACTTAAACAAGCAATTATCAACATCACACAAGCGTAAAACTCAAGAAAAAGTGTATTATAAACTTATAACTACGAACCCTATAGTGTGAACGCCATGAAAATTCAAGAAACTTGTTAAAACTTGCTTAAAGTTGGATTTATACCTTAATAGATGAAGATTGATTGGAAGTAGAGTAAAAAGAACGCCCCAAATAGTCCCAAATTAACCAAAAAAAACGCCCCAAACTGCAGAAATTCGCGCGCCCCTTATAGCCCCGAACTGCAAATTTTTTCAAAAATTGATTGAGGGGTTTTGTAGAGGGAGATGAGAGGGTGCTTGTGTTAAAATTTGGGTTGATTTGGTGAAGTATTGAGTGAGATATGAGAGAAAGAAGTTTTTAGGGGTTGAGTTTTAATGGAGGTTAGGGGTTTGAGGAAGAAGAAGGTATGGTGGGAAGTGAGAGAAAGAAGATAAAAAGAGAATAAAAGAGTGAAAGAAAAAAAATAAAATAAAAAAAAACGGAAAAATTTTAAAAAAACGATGCAAATTCGGGCCTTGATGCGCCCGCATAAGGAATTTGTGCGCCCGCATCAGGTTCGAATTTCAAATTCCTGGGGCTACTGGGGGTAACATGCGGGCGCATAAATTCCTTATGCGGGCGCATGTTACTTTTTTTGTAAATTGTTTGGGGTTCTGTGGGTAAAATGCGGCCGCATAAAATATACATGCGGGCGCATCTTGCCTTTTTCAAAAGTTTGGGTGCCTTCTGGGGGTCAGATGCGCCCGCATAAAAGGCTTATGCGCCCGCATCTGCCCCAGATTTACTCGACTCATGCTTATTTCCTTCCTCTAAACATTTTTGTTACTTATCTCGACCTTCACTTAGATTTTTAGCTACGGAATGCAACCGAAAACCTCTAGTTACTCAACTACACCTAAATGCACGCAAAAACACAAAGACACAGCTAACTAAAAATTACGAAAATAAGCTAAAACACACCAAAAGCACATAAAAAGAGTTTAGGAGGGATAGAAAGCTCGGGTTGCCTCCCGAGAAGCGCTTGTTTAGGGTCATTAGCTTGACCGTGGCTCCGGAGTGGTCAGTGTGAATCGGGATTGTAGAATTGCACCTCTTCTACTAATCCAACTGCATCACCTTCATAATAGAGCTTCAATCGTTGTCCGTTGACCTTGAACTTTTCACCTTTATCATTTTGGACTTCAACGAACCCGAATTTGCTCACCATAGTAACCGAAAAGGGACCGCTCCACCTGGACTTCAGTTTTCCAGGAAACAATCTGAGACGGGAATTAAATAAGAGTACCCTATCACCAACTTGAAACTCCCTTCTCCTGATTCTTTTGTCGTGCCACCTCTTAGTCTTTTCTTTATATATTTTTGCATTATCATACGCAGCTAAACGGAATTCATCGAGCTCATTTAGTTGAAGGAGTCGTTTTTCTCCCGCCAGCTTGGCATCCATATTCAATTCCTTGACTGCCCAGTATGCCTTATATTCTAACTCAACCGGAAGGTGACATGCTTTACCATAAACTAACCGAAACGGAGAAGTGCCAATTGGGGTTTTGAAAGCCGTCCTATATGCCCATAGAGCATCATGGAGCTTGTTGGTCCAATCCTTTCTCGATTTTGCAACTGTCTTCTCGAGGATAGACTTGATCTCGCGATTAGAAACCTCAACTTGGCCGCTTGTCTGTGGGTGATATGCTAGTCCTGTTCTATGGTATACACCGTACTTTTTCAGCAGCTTATCTAACCTTTTCTCATGGAAATGCTTCCCCCCATCACTGATGACAGCTCTAGGGACTCCGAACCTAGGAAAAATAACCTGCTTAAACAACCGCAAAACCGTATTAGAATCACAATGGGGGGTAGCAAGAGCTTCCACCCATTTAGAAACATAATCCACAGCAACTAGAATGTAACGGTTTCCATTAGAAGATGGGAAGGGTCCCATATAGTCAATACCCCAAACATCAAAAATTTCAACTTCCAATATACCTGTTTGCGGCATTTCGTGCCTTTGTGAGATGTTACCTGTTCGTTGGCACGAATCACAAGACATAATAAAAGCTCTCGCGTCCTGCAAAATCGTGGGCCAGTAGAAACCCGATTCTAAGACCTTGAACATCGTCTTGGAGGGTCCAGCATGACCTCCATAGGGTGATGAATGGCAATGGTGAAGGACACCATATACCTCCCATTCCGGAACACATTTCCTGTATAAACCATCTGCACACTCACGAAACAAGTTAGGATCATCCCAAAAATATCGTTTAACATCGTGCAAAAATTTCTTTTTCTGCTGATAAGTCAAATCGGAGGGTAAAACACCTCCTACAACATAATTAGCAAAATCAGCAAACCAAGGTGAATGCACACAAACAGCAAACAGATGTTCATCAGGGAAAGAATCGTCAACGGGGGTAGAGATCTACCCATCGTCATACCGTATTCTCGATAAATGGTCAGCTACCACATTCTCTGCTCCCTTCTTATCGCGAATTTCGAGGTCAAACTCTTGAAGCAGCAAAATCCATCGAATAAGTCTCGGTTTGGCTTCCTTCTTTCCAAGTAGATATTTAAGAGCTGCATGGTCAGTATAAACAATAACTTTCGAACCTACAAGATAAGCACGAAATTTATCTAAGGCATAAACTATAGCAAGCAGCTCCTTTTCCGTGGTGGCATAATTAACTTGAGCTTCATCTAAAGTCTTACTGGCATAATAAATAGCATGCAAGACCTTGTCTTTCCTTTGACCTAAAACCGCACCAACTGCAAAATCACTAGCATCACACATTATTTCGAAAGGTAAATTCCAATCAGGGGACTGTATAATGGGTGCAGAAATTAGTGCACTTTCGATCATATTAAAGGAATCAAGACACTCGTCCGTGAATTTAAATTCAGCATCTTTTAGCAGTAATTGGGTTAGTGGTTTCGCAATTTTGGAGAAATCTTTAATAAACCTGCGATAAAAACCAGCATGACCCAAGAAACTTCTTACCCCTTTTACATTTATTGGAGGTGGCAGTTGCTTAATTACCTGTATTTTTGCCTTATCCACCTCAATTCCGCGTTCGGAGACCAAATGTCCCAAAACTACTCCTTCATTGACCATAAAATGACACTTTTCCCAATTTAAAACCAGATTCACCTGTTCACATCTTTCGAGAACTTTAGTCAAATTAGTCAAACATGAATCAAAATCAGAGCCGTAAACACTAAAATCATCCATGAAGACTTCCATAATAGACTCTATAAATTCAGAAAAAATGCTCATCATGCAACGTTGAAAAGTAGCAGGTGCATTACATAATCCAAAAGGCATCCTACGATATGCAAAGGTACCATAAGGACATGTAAAAGTCGTTTTCTCCCTATCATCAGGATGGATGGGGATCTGAAAGAAACCCGAATATCCATCGAGATAACAGAAATACTTATTCTTAGCTAATCTTTCCAACATTTGATCAATAAAAGGAAGGGGGAAATGATCTTTTTTAGTTGCAACATTCAATTTCCGGTAATCAATACACATCCTCCATCCTGTGACAACTCTAGTAGGGATTAGTTCATTTTTCTCATTACGAACAACGGTTGTCCCTCCTTTCTTAGAGACTACCTGTACGGGACTTACCCACTGGGAATCAGGTACTGAATAGATAATACTTGCATCTAGAAGTTTAAGGACTTCTTTCTTCACTACCTCCTGCATGTTAGGATTCAAACGTCGTTGACCCTGGATACAGGGTTTGTGGCCCTCTTCTAAATGAATTCTATGCATACAAAAGTCAGGACTAATACCGGTCAAATCATCAATAGTATAGCCAATAGCTTTCTTATGAGCTTTAAGTACACATAAAAGTTCATTTAATTGATTATCATCAAGGNAAAAGTTTATTTAATTGATTATCATTAAGAGAAGCGCTAACAATGACGGGGTACAACTTCTTATCATCGAGAAAAGCATATTTCAAGTGAGAGGGGAGGGGTTTCATCTCAGGTTGGGTTACCTCTTTAACAGAACAAACCTCTTGAGGTAACTTAATAAATCTCCGGTTTTCTTCCGAGTTCGATTCCTCACCAGTAAGATCCTGGACTAAAGCATCAGTAATGATTGTACCATCACCTGCATCAACATCAAGACAAACAACAGCCTCCAGAAGATCTTTTGTAGTAGATCGAGGCATATCATCAAATACAATTTCATCAATGACATCGATAGCATAACATGATTGTTCCATCATTGGACTTTTAAGAGCAGCATTAAGATTAAAGGTAACTTTATCATCTCCTACAGACAAGGTCAAGCTACCATTTTTGACATCGATAACAGCACCTGCAGTATGTAAGAAAGGTCGACCAAGAATGATCGGGATGTGTGCATCCTCATCCATGTCTAACACAACAAAATCTACAGGGATAAAGAATTTCCCGACTCTCACCGGGACATCCTCTAAAATACCTTTAGGGTATTTCACTGTCCTATCTGCCATCTGCAAAGTGATGTTAGTAACCTTTAAAGCACCCATATCAAGCTTTTTACAAATAGATAAAGGCATGACACTAACACTAGCCCCTAAATCACATAAAGCTTTATCAATAAAAAGTGGGCCAATATTACAAGGAATAGAAAAAATTCCCGGGTCCTTTAGCTTCGGTGGTCACTTGTTTTGCAATATGGCACTGCACTCCTCCGTGAGTGCTACGGTCTCCACTACATTCAATTCGCGTTTCCTGCTCAAAATGTCTTTCAAAAACTTAGTGTAAGTAGGAACTTGGGTGATTAAATCAGTAAATGGAACAGTAACTTGCAGATTTTTAACAATAGCTAAAAATTTACTAAAATGGTTATCGTTCTTACTCCTGGTTACCCTGTTCGGAAAGGGCAACCTAACCTGTGATTTCGGGATAGTATCAACCGGTGTATCATCTGCCTTCTCCTTAGGTGCTTCAGCCTCCTTATCTGGAACTGCATCTGAATCTGCAATCACCTCATCTCCGGTCTTCTCAGCTCCACCTGAAACATCAGAATTAACATTATCAGTAGGCATTTTCGGACCTTCATAAGCAGCTCCACTCCTCAAGGTGATGGCATTGACATGGTCCCTCGGGGGATTCTGTGATGCCTGTGATGCTGGGGGTGTGGGTTGTGATGGAAGGTGGCCTGGTTGCCTTTGAGCAGTTGATTGCGCAATCTGAGCTATCTGAGTTTCCAAGTGCTTGTTATGAGCCTGCATTGCCTCCATATTTTTCTGCATTTGCAACATCATATTCTTCAACTCCGAGATTTCTCCACTAGGTTGAGGTGGCATTGGCGGTGCTGGTAGTGGTGGTCTGCTAAAACCTGGTGGGTGTGGTGGTACATATCTCTGCATCTGCTGGGGTGGCTGCTGAGGTGGCATGGCTTGCTGAGGGTTCTGGACATTGCTGTTGTTCTTGTAGGAAAAGTATGGGTGATCCTTCCAGCCCGGATTGTATGTATTAGAATATGGATTGTTTTTGTAGGCTTGAAAGGCACATACTTGTTCTACTGAACTAGTACAAGACTGGGAATTATGACCGAAAGAACCACATGAATCACAGAAAGGATCAGTGCATCCCGAAAGTGCAGCTACAGGTGATGGTGGGGGAGCTGTAGTACCAATCTTATCGAGCTTCTGACTTATGGCATTTATCTGTGCAGCTAAACTCTCATACTTATCATCAACTACATGTTTCCCACCCTTTTTGGAATGCCCTCTAAGGTTACCAAACTGTGAATTATGAGTGGCAATTTCATCTATCAACTCATATGCAGCATTGACTTCCTGGTTCATAAACCGACCATTAGCAGCAGAATCTAGCAAGGCCCTACTCTCATTTCCCAACCCATTGTAGAATGATTGAACTAGGAACCATTTCTCAAGCCCGTGATGAGGACACATTCTCAATAACTCCTTAAACCGTTCCCAAGCATCATATAATGACTCATCTGTCTCCTGATTGAAGTTAGTGATTTGGCTTCTCAATAAGGCAGTTCTCTGTGGTGGGTAGTATTTCCTCTGAAAAGCAAGAGCTAAATCCTCCCAACAATTAATGGTGGCCATATTGAGATCATTCAACCAGGTTCTAGCCTTGTCTTTTAATGAAAACGGAAACATTCGCCTTCTAATGTAGTCCTTAGAGACATTCATTTGCTTGATAGTATCACAGTATTGAAGGAAATTCTGTAAGTGTAAGTTCGGATCTTCCTTCAATGTCCCTGAAAACTGATTTCGTTCAACCATGTTCACAAGAGCCGGTTTCAGTTCAAAGTTAGCAGCATCGGTATCGGGTACTGAATAACCTCCAGCCATAGACTCCGTACTAGGCAAGGAATAGTCTCTCAATGAACGGGCCGCAGGTGGCGGTGGTGGTGGAGGCGGTGGTCCTCTACCCTGTCCTTCTCCTTCGGCAGCCATTTCAACTTCTAAATACCCTTCAAACAGCGGATTGAAGGTGAACTCGAAAAACTGAGACAAGTCAGAAACAGTTTCCTCCACAGATCGGGGAAGAAAAATTCGGCGTCTACTACGTCTCAACCGTTTCAGAAACACTCGCTCGGGCTCAGGGAAGATGTAAGTATCAGGCTCGTGGTCGTTTTGCATAAACCTATGAACCTGCACACAATATAAACTCCGAGCAAAGATAAGAAATAGCCCCAAAGAACTGAATAGTTCTTTGAGACTAAGAAAAATAAAAATAAAACAGTAAAAACCCGACTAATAGAATTAAAAATTGCCTCCCCGGCAACGGCGCCAAAATTTGAACAGGCTATCGCACACCTATCAAAAGTAAACCAAACGACACTAACTAATGTAGCTAGGGTAGTAAGGATCGAATCCTCAGGGAAGCAGTTAAACTCTATTAGTTCTAAAAAGCTTAAACTGTGTAAAGAGCCTTGGTCGAGAAGTATTGACTAGCTAACTGACTATTGACTAATTACTAACTAATTACTGGAAATGACGAAGAATTAAACCAATAAACTAAGCCTAGGGTCATTCGGGTCACCAAGAACAACTAATGGATTCACTAACAAAGATCGTTCAATCTCACAACTATCGTCAAATTAGGGCTCACTAATTCTCTCGAATCTAGACTCCCTCGAAACTCATCTAGCGGCTCTCGCTCATGCCTAGACTAATTCCGCCTATTATTCAGTGGTCTTATTGTGGTATTTTTACCTCTCGGCATCAAATTCAACAATTACCAGAATTACAACTAAATCTGCGCACAATTCAATTGTAAACAAAGAAACCAATAATAGGAAATTGACTACTAATTATGGGATTGAAACAACCTAATTTAATTAGTCCATTGATTGATCAAGGTTTCCCTAACCCTAGAAATTAGACTACTCACTCATAATTATGAAAATTAAAACAAGAATAGTTGTAAAAACCCTAATTGAATTCATGAAGTAATGAACAATTAAACTAATTAACATAAACAAATAACTAAATTAATTAAACTAAGAAGACTAAAAAGCATAAATTAACTAAAATAAAGAACAAAAACAGAAGAATTACCAAATTGAAGAACGAATCGAAGACTTGAATTGAATTGAAAATCAAAGTTATGAACAAAAACCCTAATTTCCCCTAAATTAATTTGAGAGAGAAAAGTGCTTAATTCTATATCCTAAGAGAGTAATTCTAAATTATGAAAAGCATAAGTTGTTTTGCCTATAAAACCGTGCCTAATGTACCCAAGTTGGGCTTACAAAGCCTAAGTACGAAGAAAATAAAAGAAAAACAAAAAGTCGGAAAAAATCGTCTGATGCGGGCGCATAGGAGGTTTATGCGCCCGCATCAGACCTCCAGAATGCCCTTTCTGCTGTTTTTCTCCTTAAATGCGCCCGCATAGTGTTTTTGTGCGCCCGCATAAGAACGTCAGAAGCTTTATTTTGCTTTCTTTTCTTCTTATTTCTTCATAAGTTCTTTAAGACTTGTTTTATATTTCTTAGCACGCATTTCCATGCATCTTCACTCTTATCCCGTCTAAGCTTTCCGGCTTCGTTCCGAGCCTCGGTTTCCGTGCCTGAAATTACAAAACATGCCAAAACCGAGCATAACAACCGTGGATGATAAAAATCAACTAAAAAGCTCTAAAATTGCCGGAAATCAACCAAACTTAGCGAGACACTTCAAATTAGCTAAAGAACATCAAATGAACCAAAAACGAGCCAGATTAACAACCACTAGGCATAAAATTGACTCGAAACAGGGGGAAAAACACTATAAAAACCACACATATCAACACTGCTCACTTCTTACATGAAGGCATAGATTCCTAGGTTAAACCGAACATAGAGGGGGATGTCAAGGGGAAGTCGTTCTCAGAGTCATGTCTACTCTCTCGAGTTAGCATGACGAGCGGAATTATGAACACAACCTATTCTCATGGCATGAGCATAAAACGGCTCCTAAGCACTTTTCACAAAGACTAGTAACGTCCCTTAACTTGAACACCTATTCTCATGGTTTTCAAACTAATCAAATACGGGAAGTCTTCACTCAACTCCATCTCTCGATCCTTCGTTTAGGAACCTAAGACGACATCTATGGAAGCAAATCATAGATTACGTGATTTAAAACCCAATGTAACGACTCTAGTTACCCCCAAACTCAGTCTTTACTAAGAACCTACTTATGTCATGAAGGAGGTTAGGGTTTCACACACACCTTAGCACTAAAAACTACTCACTACACATTTTATTAATATTAATTAAATACATATTTTTATTCATGATTACAAATTATAGCAAAGAAATAAGTTATGACAATGGATTATAAACTAAACTAAGCAAAAGTTATAAAAATGGAAGAGCTTTGTTTGATTATCAATGTTCTTACAAAGAAATAAGTTATGCAAGTGATTTAATCAAACTACAAAAGCAATAGAGAAAATGAAGACAAGGACAAGGTTTAATCTTGAGAGTATTTAAGACATAAAGTAATAATGCAAGGACAAGATTAACTTGAGAAGAACACTTATGAACTTGAATTAATATAAGCAATAGAACAAGGACAAGTTAACCTTGAAAAAGAAAGCTTAAGAACTTGAAATAATGAAAGCAATGAAGACAAGGACAAGTTTAACTTGATGAAAGCTTTAATAAACAAAACTTCAAAGTATGAAAATAGCTATAAGAATTATAACTGAAATGGGAATTGAAGATGAATCAAGAATTGTACCATGAAGCTTGAATAATTGTAATTAAAGAACCTTGAAGCTTTACTCCAATGATGCCCCAATACAATGATGATTAACTAAGAACAAGTAATCAAGAAGCTTTGAATATCAACCAAGAACAAGTAACCAAGAAGCTTTGAATATCAACCAAGAACACCAAACTAAGAACTCCAAACTAAGAACATGAACAAGAAACCAAGAACTTTGACTAACCAACATTGAATTAATTAAGGAAAGATTGAATTACAACTATTGAATTTATCATCAAGAACTAAACACTAATCAAATACAATTAATCTAGAGAGCAAAATGAGAGTTTCTAATTGTCTTATACTAACTTCTAGCTATTTCTAACAAAATCTAACTCTTTTAAACAATTTCTAACTCTCTCTAACTACTGAAAAAACCAGGTATAAATAGTAGCGTTTAAACCCAAAGCAAGTGGGTAAGTTGAAGAAGAGAAAACTGAAGTTCGCCAGAGTAGGGGGTAGCGGCCGCTAAAAGAAGGTAGCGGGCGCTAGGCTAGGGTAGCGGGCGCTACCCCCTGTTTTCCTTTCTTTCCTTGTTTGAGGCAGTGGCTTTATTTGTGAAAGTGAATTGCCAAGCACCTCTCATTCTTCCTACGTCGTTGGACCAAGCTAGCGATATCGTTAAAACCTTGAGCAAAAGCCGAAACGATCTTGACAAAGGCTTTAACATTCGATCGAACTGAACAAATCTTCGTAAAGCATACTACTCCTCTCATTTCATATAATGTCTCGATTTCTGAATCAACTGGGAAATCTTACAAAAATGAGATAAAACACAAAATAGAGTAATACAAAGAATAATAAGCTAAAATATGTGGGAAAGGGAAAAGAGAAAAAAAACTATATAAACAAGGAAAACTGAGAAAGAAGGGAGAGAAAACTAGCTAAACTAACTAAGAAAACTACGGAAAAAGTAAGCAAATAAACAATACATCAAACTCTGTAACACCCTGGTTTTCTCCTTCCTAAAACTACTAACATTTCCGGAAAACATTTATAAAATAATCGAGCCCCAACTACTTTAGAAAACCAAAGCATTACCGCCACCGTGAAAACGGCTAAGGCATTTACCAAAGTACTACAGCGGAAGACTTAACTTTTAAAAACAAACCAAAACAACTTAATTAAAATAAACTTCAAAACCAAATCCCATGATACTTTATAACAACTTGGAACCGACATAACGGCCCTTCAAACCAAATAATATTTAATATCTTTAAAACAACGTTAATCCATCATGATATAATAAATAGCATAATAGTCACTTAATTTTTAAGCAAATACTAAAACAACATGAACACTCTTCACTCAATCCCAGCATGATCGACTAGATGCCCACCTGAAACCTGTTGCTTACTCTTTATTCAAGACTTCTACTCGCCATAATAAATGGGTCGTCGTAGGGCCAAACAAAGATTAGCCATGCACACAAAGCACGTAATCAGCAAAGCTGAGTACATAAGCATTAAAGACAATGCAACACACTAGCATGAATAATCCTAGGCAAGAGCATCAAAGTAAAACATCAACCATACCTTTACCACAATTGCAACATCATAAGACTCTAAGACTCTTACTTCAGAATTAATTATTATATAATTGGATTTCGCATCGAACGGGCTCCTTCCTATAAAATAAATAATTGCCCAAAGGGCACCAACTTGGGAGCAACTCCAAGAAGGTATTACTATGCCACCTAGTGGCGGAATTCCAGCGCATATAAGATAAAAATCTAAAAATAGAAGTACAACGTCTTGTACCCCTAACTAGGAGTTGAATCCTCTGTTAGACAACTCCCCCCACTGTTCATACTCAAGGTATATACGTTCCAAGAGTTTTGGTGCGAATCCTCTTTCACTTTACGTGATTAACCATTTTATAACTTGTGATGACTCTCACATAACAAACATCATAACATGCATAACATCACACAACATTTCATAACATAACATGACATGAACACCATATTAATTATCTTCATTAATAAGTGAACATATTTTATTCCTTTTATTAATCCTCTCTAGACCACACATTAACTGTGAGTGGTTAATTACTTCCTTAACAGTCCACACATAAACTGTGAGTGGATAACTTCCTTTACTAGTCCACACATAAACTGTGAGTGGATAATAATAATAAATTGCTCAATTACTACTAATCATGTGAATAAAATTCACTAACTCTTCTTTGCTCAAAATATTTAATAACATAATCTTTCATGCTCATTTTTGACTACTAGTCAACTTCTTTTATTAAACATGCATTCCAAACATCCTTGATGTTATTATTAATAATATATATATAATAGAATGCATAAATAAATACTCATGGATTATCATGTAATCATGCATACTTGAACATGCTCATATAAGTCAACAAAAGTCAACAAGAGTCACATAACATACTTCATATCATATAGTTTCTAACATGAAACTTATATATTCAATCTACTACTAGCATGATCCTAGCATGATATTCTACTCATGAATCTTTAGTACTTACGTACCTTGTATAATAGCGGTGATTCGCCACTACTTCTAGAACTCACTTGATTCGAATCCTCCTATAAAACATAAGAGGAAAACTATATAAGAAAAACCTCTTTGACTAAACTTTACAGCAACTCTAAACTACTTTTTACTAGTGGATAAACATCCATAACCTTCCTTACTATGTCTCTATTCAATTCCATAACTTGTCTCTTTATTTTTCTTTTCGAAAACTTCTATTTTTCATTACTTTCCAAAAATGGCAGCTTTACTTTAATTATTTCAAGCCTCTTAAAACCTCTTTAAAACACTTATTTTTGCATAAAAACACCATATTAATATCCTTATAGGTTTATGGTTCGATTCTATGCATTAGAATTTAATTTGGAAACTTGTAAGTAATAACACTTAATTTTACTTCTTATAAACATGCCTTAATAAAAATTACAGCATTATTTATTTAATTAAAAATCCTTTTAGACCTCTCTAAACTTCATGAAAAGCCCTAAAAACAACATGGATTGATCATATAATGTAATACTTAACTTATATGATTAATTCATGCTAATTACATACTTTAAAACATTAATTATGAATTTTATAAAATCTGGACAGCTTATAAATCATACTTAAAATCATCTTTAAACTTCATAAATCATACTAAAAATATATGTAGTGATCATAGATTTCATATATGATCATACTAGCGTAATATGAACACTTAAAACTTGTTTTAACATGTATTTAACAAATTTTCAGATTTGTTTTAATACTTTAAATTTGTTAAAAACCAATCTAAACATCATAATTTAATCATACAATCATATATAATTAAACTATGATCATACCACTTCAATCTAGATCATAAAAATAATTTAAAACAATAAAACTTCATACTTTCTCAAACCCTAATTAAAATTTCATGATCAACTTTTTAAATCTATAATTACAAATCATAAAAACATGATTATAAATCATAAAACATTACTAAAACATGATCATAAACATAATTTATAAAACATGCTTAAGAATTAAATTAAATTAGAAGAAAAAGTTTTTTTTTTTTTTTTTTTTTCTGTACCTACGAAAATCGAGAAGGCAAAGGGGGAGGAGATGGCGGCGACGGCCGGCCGGCGAGGGGCAGCAGCGGCGGAGAGGTGGCCGGCGACCTTCGGTCCTCTTCGTCGCTTCTCCCTTCGTTTTTTTTTTTTTCTCTCTTCTTCTCTCTTTTGCTTTTGGAAATCCTAACTTGAATGCTTGGGAAATTCTGAATTTTTGGTTTAAAAGGGGGTATTTAAAGCCCCAAAAGGATTTAGAGTTGGTTTAGGAAAAGCCCAAAAGGTCTAATTGAAGTGGGATTAGTTTTGGGCCCATAATTAAACTAATCATGGCAACCCATTAAAAACACTTTTAAAAGCCTTACAAAATATTTTCACACATTTTAAGACCTTCATAAAAATTATTTTATGACCTTATAAAAATTTATTTCTTTAAAATAAAGTAAATAAAACTCCGTAATTAATTAAATTCCTTTAATTAATTATTTTCAAATACTTTTATTCCTTTAAAATACTTAAAATGTACGTATAAATACTATTTTAATTTTATAACGTGTATAAAATTACGGGGTATTACAAACTCCCCCAAGCTAGATCATTGCTTGTCCCCAAGCAATCTTAACCTTGAAAAACAAGAAGAGAAAGATGAATCCCTCAGGGAAACGATTAACAAAGATTTAAACAAATTCTCAGAAATGAACTAAATCCTTAACACCAAGGAAAGTAAGGGAAGCATAGTTCTCAAGAACTACTTCGAATAGCAAACTAAGTAGATTAAAGTGAACTTGTGAGTTTTAAATAATAATACATCATATACTCCATAATATGCAATGATCGTATAGAATACTCCTTGAGGGAGTTTATAAAAGAAACAAGAGCATAGAAGAGATAAGAAGTGGTTTAATCACTCACATCTTGCGTAAAATACCCTCTTAATATGCTTGCCAAGTGACTTTATTGATCAAGTAACCTTTGAACTTTGCATCTCGGTCACAAATGGACTTTGAGGGTTGTAATGGGGTTGAGGTAAGGTGAAAGTTGGAAAGTTTGACTATTTTGAGGAGGTAAACCTAAGTGAAGCATTTACAACTCAATAATGAACTTTGCAACTTTTGACAATGAATGAAGACCTCAACACAACAAAACTCGATCTTCCACTATAATCTAATGATCATGAAGAATAGAAGTGGAAAAATCGACTTAAAGACCCATTTTGTAACTAAAAAAAAAACCGTCCTAAAAGGAATAGGACAACACAGACATATGACTTTTCATCATTTTAAAAGATAATCTTTAAAGAAATGATGAAGAAAAGCCATTTACTCACTTCAAATGATTTGAACAAGAACCAACTTCTTATTGCTAACTAAGCTTATTTACAAAAGCCTTAGATTTTTTTTTAATCTTTTTTTCAATTCCACAACACATTTTTTCTTTCTTTTCTTTTTCTCTTTTCTCTTTTTTTTACTAGAACTAATTTATACAAGAGGACAAGAATGACGACATGCTTCACTAACTACATAGGGTGACAACGGTTATAGGCCGAGGTTCATATGTGGGTTGGTGAACAAGTGTCAAAGCACAAAGAAGGGGAACAAAGAATATGTACATATGTGGAAATAAAAGAAAAGAAGCAAACCTAAGAAGAGTTGGATTCTAAAACAATATATACAAAATGAGGGCCATGTTCATATAACTGAGAGCAAAGTAGGCACGATTCCCAAAGTCACAAGGCAAATTCTTGA
Source organism: Suaeda aralocaspica (assembly GCA_016808085.1). Lineage (NCBI taxonomy): Eukaryota > Viridiplantae > Streptophyta > Magnoliopsida > Caryophyllales > Amaranthaceae > Suaeda > Suaeda aralocaspica. Next base: position 922,451 of record PYUH01003982.1, on the reverse strand, counting down.
TATAGGTATCCACAACAAGGCAATTATCAACTGCTCTAGAAAGAAAATAAGACCAAGGTGATGGTTTATATATGCATGAAGGCTCAAAATCTCACCAAGGTTCAAAGACGATCATTCATGCGGTGTTTTGACAGAGCCAAAGGAGTTGAGAAACCGATATTCACTACACTAGTTCAAACAATTATCTAACATGGTCTAATTACTAAAGAAGTCAAAACTCGAGAACTACCTTTCTAAGCAATTATGAATATAGCATTGAGCATGCACAAGCATTGATAAACGCGAATAATAAAATTCATAGATCCAAACCTAAACACTCAAGGTTAATATATTTAAGAAGCTCGAGGGGAAACTCAATAAACTTAAATTACTACAATTATTACAATAATCTTGTTTTTCATTTCAAAAGACAATAAATTTCTACAATTAAATTATATTTCAATTACATCCTAACGAAACAAATCGAGGTCATCAAGGTCCTCGTCATCATCATCAACCATGTCCTCACTCTCATCACTTCTAAGCTCCTCGCCGCTATCACCTTCGTATTCATCTAAACTCGAAATGACCTCATCATGGTCGTCATCACCCTCGGTGACCTTGTAGTCTGGGATCTCGTTCGAAGAATATAGACCTACGGGAACAACTAATGTTTCCTCTTATAGAACATTTGAGTCGACCGGTGCATCAACCTCTGACCTAGCTTTTGTCTTGAACACAGCCCACCATTGCAATTTGTCCCTCTTAAGGGTAGGATAAGGTGCATAATACACCTGACTGGCTTGGTAAGACACAACGAAGGGGTCGTACAACGGGAGTTTCTTAGTGTGATTGACATTTACAAGTATATTTCAAATGAATGTTCATGCCCTTGTCACAATCAAACTAACTGTAGTTGAACAATATCGTCTTATACTCTACGACACTCCCGTGGTAAGACAATTGTAACACCTCTTCCAAAGTGTCGAAGTAGTCAACCCCTCCTTCACTCTCAACACAAATCCCATAATCCATGGTTGACTTGTTCCTACCGTAGCTTTGTGTGTGGAAATTGTACCCATTGACGTAGAATTGATTCCAAGTTGTCACTTCTTTCGAGGGGCCCATTACAAGAGCTCATGTGACATCATCAACAGACTCTGTCCGAAGCACCTACATTTTCCCCATGAGTTAGTAAATAAAATGATGGTATGTAATTAAAAAAGTGGGGAAGTAAGGGATTGGGATTCGTTACTTGTGTCCGTAACCATGTTGGATATTGGGATTTGCATTTAATCCAGACGCCATCCCTCTGTATTTGGGGCTTTGACTGCCCTATGTGATCCTCAAATTTCCTATTAAAGTGCGCAAGTTCGAGGTTCGTTAGCTAAGCCGGCATGCAATATGGTTTTGTAATGTAAGACAGTTAAACTACGAAAATTACCTTTCATAGTCACTTAGTATGCCACAGTTTGCGAGGATGTACAGATGGGCTCGGACATACTCCTTGTCTGTCAACCAACGTGAACTAGCACTTGTTGCTGATCGACTACAATCCTCCCTTAACAATTCAGGGACATAGACACCATGTTTGCTTTCCACATCATGATAAGCATTTCTACCCACGTCCCTCGATTTTGTATCAACTTCTGACTGAAAATACTGTGAGCAGAAATTGGATATCTCCTCAGACAAGTATGCATTGCAAATAGAACCTTCGACCCTTGCCTTTTTCCCTACTTTACGTTTCAAGTTGTTCAGGAACCTGTGAATAAAGGAAACATGAGCAATGTCACTTCACAAGAAATGAGTAACGGGGTATAAACGACTACAACAACTAACCTTTCGAATCTATATTGAACGGGACCTCTAATATATGCTTCACGTGGCAAGTGTAACGACAAGTGCTCTATGGAGTTAAAGAATGCCAGGGGAAATATCTTTTCCAACTTACATAAGATCTCGGTAATGTTGTTTTGAAGGCGGTCCATCTCACTCAACTTGATAGTGGGAGCACACAAGTCACAGAAGAATTGGCTAATTTCGGTGATTGCCTTCCAAATATGAAGAGGGAGCAACTCTCTTTGGCAAATAGGCAACAACCGCTCCATAAATACATGACAATCGTGACTCTTCATTCCATGGAGCCTATTTTGTTTTTTATCAACACATCGGCTCAAGTTCAAAGCATACCCATCAGGAAACCTCAAGTCTCGGATCCATTCACATAACATATTCTTATGCTCCTTGTCAAGTGCGTAAGGTTCCTTGGGGATCAACTCATTACCCTTACCATCATCAATTAGCTCCAACTCTCACCGCCTATAGACACTCTCCATGTCTTCCCTTGCATTGACAGTGTCAGATGTTTTCTGTTTCACGTCCATGACAGCGTGGATGAGTTGCTCGAAGAAGTTCTTCTCGATGTGCATGACGTCTAAGTTTTACCGAAGCAGCAAATCCTTCCAATACAGTAGGTCCCACAAACAAGATTGCTTCACCCATCCCATTTTTTGCTTCTTCAATCGGTTCAAAGCATCAGGACCATCAGTTGCTCTCAGTAAGTCCTTCACACACTGCCACAGTTCCTCACCTGACATGATATGAGGAGCCGAGTCATTTTCAACTTTGTTCTTACAGAAAGCTGTCTTATTCTTTCGGAAGGGGTGGTCGGGTTCTAAAAACCGACGATGACAATCAAATCATGATACTTTGCCACCATGTTTTAGCCAAGTGGCCTTGCTTTTCTCCATGCAATATGGACACGCCTTTTTACCAAACATGTTTCAACCTGACAACATACTATATGCTGGAAAGTCACTGATAGTCCGCAACATGGTTGCGCGAAGATTGAAATTTTGCTTCTTTGAGATGTCATAAGTCAAGGACCCAACCGACCACAACTGCTTCAACTCATCAATCAAAGGTTTCATGTAGACATCCAAGTTGTTCTTCAGATTTTTTGGCCTAGGGATAAGCAAGGAAAGGGAAATGAAAGGTTTTTTCATGCACATAGACGGTGACATGTTGTAAGGTGTAGTGAGAACCGGCCAACAAGAGTATTGCTTTCCAAATTTCAAAATAACGGAAAAACCATCAGTGCACAACCCAAGTCTAACATTTTGACCCTCAGATGAAAAGTCCATAAAGGTCCTGTCGAAGTGCTTCCAAGCTTCACTGTCACTTGGGTGAGCCATGTTCCCTTGCCCTCGACGATTCTCCAAATGCCATGTCATAGCCTTAGCAATGTTTCTAGTGGCAAACATCCTTTGCAATCGTGGTGTTATTGGGAAGTACACCAGAAATTGGACAGGAACCAAACTATCATGCGAAGTCTTCTTTTACCGATTAAACCCACAATGACGACACTTATCTAGCTCAGCATCGTCCTTCCAAAACAGCATACATCCTTTCGGGCATACATGTATCTTCTCGTGAGGAAGCTCTAATCCCCTAAGTACCTTCTTTGTGTCATAATAGGTGCTACACTTAGTTTTCTGGGTGGTGGGGTGTGAATCACTCAGTAGTGACCCAATACCATCTACGTACCTGTATGGCAAGTTGTACTCGGACTTCAAATTAATCATTCTAGAAGCCATCTCCAACACCGACATGCTGCTCCCATCATACAACGGCTGCACGACTGCCTTGAGCAACTCGAAGAACATCTTAGCTTCAGCATTTTGTTCTTCTGCAGCCGAAGTTGCCTCCGCAAAGAATGATGGTTCCACGTTGTTCCCAAAAGCATCGACAACCATTTCCCGATAAGGATTCAGCTGAGTAGGAGACGAGGTGGACCCTGTACTCGCCCTTTCACTGTGACATAACCATTCATAGTAGTGAGGTGTCAACCCCTTCTTATACAAATGTACCTTTACGTTAGGCACATCCAAGTAATTTAGTTAGCACACCGAAAACAAGGACATCTTATCTTGTCCCCGACATTGAGCTCGGGGTGCTGCTCAGAGAAGGTAACAAACTCATCCACCCCTTTGATGATCTCATCCCGAAGTTTGTTAGGTCCTTATCTCATCTCTTGTACATCTACTCAAGATCCTTCCTTTTCATTTCTATTAAGCCTATTGTAAACGCAACTAACCCATATCAGTTCAAAGCATTTAAACATCCTTCAATGTCTTCACTCCTATCTTATTTCGATTATGCATATTGTAAGCCCTTAATTAATGAGTTTTACTTGCCTAACTGTAAACCAACAATCATCAAACCACATTCAATTTTATTTTAATATAACAAAGCTATGGGGAACGGTTTTGTTGAGTTTTAGGTGTCCTAACGTCGTTTTGGGAATGAAAATGGCCGAATATAAGTCATTATTGCCCATAATGAGTTTTAATTGCCTAATTTTCAACCAAGAATCATATTTGTTGATTTTAAACCACATTCAAGTTTATTTTCATTATTCAAAAGGTATGGGGAACGCGTTTGTTGAGTTTTAGGTGCCCTAAGGTCGTTTTGGGAACGAAAATGGCCGATTATAAGTCATTATCGCCCATAATGAGTTTTAATTGCCTAATTTTGAACCAAGAATCAAATTTCTTGATTTTAAACCACATTCAAGTTAGTTTTCATTATTTAAAGGTATGGGGAACGGGTTTGTTGAGTTTTAGGTGCCCTAAGGTCGTTTTTGGAACGAAAATGGTCGAATATAAGTCGTTATCGCCCATAATGAGTTTTAATTGTCTAATTTTCAACCAATAATCATATTTCTTGATTTTAAACCACATTCAAGTTTATTGTCATTATTCAAAGGTATGGGGAATGGGTTTGTTGAGTTTTAGGTTCCCTATGGTCGTTTTGGGAACGAAAATGGCCGAATATAGGTCATTATCGCCCATAATGAGTTTTACTTTCCCAATTTTCAACCAACAATGATATTTCTTAATTTCAAATCACATTGAAGTTTATTTTGATTATTCAAAGCTGTGGGGAACGGGTTTGTTGAGTTTTAGGTGTCCTAAGGTTGTTTTGGGAACGAAAAGGCTGAATATAAGTCAATAATAATTCAAATAAAAGTAGTATAATTATACACCAATCTCTATACACTTTAATATTTAAAGTACATACCAAGATGACCTGCGTGCCTTTGATTCTTTGCTCTTTGAAGGTGGTAGAAGAACATATCCCGAGTTCAATGCACAACAAAAACAATCAATTAGAATGAAATTCCATAAATTAAACAAGTAAAAGGCTAAAAACATATCATTGATAAATGAAGATCGAATTCATCATTTCCATTAACTCAAAAGTCATTACACGATTTCAAAGTGAATTATGAATGCAGTGATGGGTCCTTGGGTCCTTATCACTCCAACCTAACCCATTCTTAAATGTCTCCCCTCACTAGTAAAAGCATGCCATGTTTTCAACTCTAAGGAAATTTCGGTAGCATCTCCCAATAGTTCTCCAAGTACACGATGTAAAAACACATATGTACCTAGAGAACATTAAGGGAAATGAGAAGCCAAAATCTTCCTTAGAATTGAAAACAATCCACGCATTTACATCCTAAGTAGTGAGTGAGAAACATTCAATAACAGTCCCAAAACGGGGACTATTCAAGATGTACTCCTAACGACTAAGCCTTGAATGAGTATCTAGGCCGATGATGCATACATATATACATAATTAATACCATACATACATACATACATACATACATACATACATACATACATACATACATACATACATACATACATACATACATACATACATACATACATACATACATACATACATACATACATACATACATACATACATACATACATACATACATACATACATACATACATAATCATAAAGAAAACCCATAACTTGAAAAATTGTAAAGAAAACCCAAAAAATTAAAATTAACCATACTTGAGGGAGAGAGGGAGGCGCGCCGGCAGAGGAGTGAGGCCGGCGGAGGGAGGCGCGCGGAGGAGGACAGGGGAAAGAGAAAGAGAGAAAGAGAAAGGAAAAGAGAGAAAGGAAAGGAGGTGTCGACGGAGGAGTGACGCCGGCGCCGGTGGTCGTGGTGGGGAAAGGGTTAGGCTTAGTGGGCTTGAGGGAGGGTTTGAGGGGAAAGGGTTTCCGTCGGGTTTTTTTTTTTGGCTTTTGATTGAATTTCAGAGGAAACAAATAGGGGGAGTTGAGGCGCAAAACCCCAAAAAAAATACCGACCGCTTAGATAGCAGTTGGTAAAATCCAACCCCTGCCGACTGTTTAAACAGTCGGTATTATTCCCCCGACCATAAACGACCATGTAAACGGTCGGTAAAAAATTCAGCGACCACCAACGGTCGGCGTCGGTCGGTAATTTCCGACCACAACTTTCGCGTTCGGTAAAATCGGTCGGCCGAGGACGAATTTCTTGTGGTGTGTTGTTGTAGACTTTAGACATTTACTTACTTTTGCTTGACAACTTTTTAGTGGACATACTTAAAACTTTTGCTAAAAAGTCGAAAAAACTTGCAAAATTGAGGTAAAAACGTGCGAAATTAGATCACACTCTACCCCCCTTAAGAATCGAGTTACGTCCCCGTAATTCTACCTTCTAACCTAAAATAACTCGAGATACTTTTCTCTCATCATATCTTCAGCCTCCCAAGTAGCTTCTTCGGTTTCTTGGTTAGACCACAACACCTTCCCTATTTTGACACTTTTCCTACGAGTATCCCTAACCTTACTATTAAGGATCTTAATTGGCCTAACTTCATAGGTTAAACTCTGGTCTAACTCTATTGTTTCAGGTTGTTACACATGTGATTCTTCTGCAACATATTTTCTTAGTTGAGACACATGGAGGACATTGTGAACTTTGCTCAACTCTATTGGTAATGCTAACTTATAGGCCACTTTTCCAACTCTTAGCAAGATCTCATAGGGTCCTATATATTTCGGGCTTTATTTCCCCTTCTTTCCGAATCTCATTACTCTTTTCATTGGTAATACTTTAAGTAACACCTCATCGCCAACTTCAAACACAACATCCTGGCCTTTTTGGTCCGCTTGAATATTTGCTTGTATTACTCTTATCTTATATGTGGTTTCTTCAATCAATTAAGGTCCTAGAATCACTGTCTCACTTATGTCACTCCAACATAAGGGACTTATGCACTTCCTTCCATACAAAGCCTCAAAAGGTGCCATGGCAATACTTGCATGGTAGCAATTGTTATATGAAAACTCAATGAGATCTAAGTGATCCCCCCAATTCCCTTGAAAGTCCATTACACAAGCTCTTAGCATGTCTTCCAAAGTTTGTATGGTTCTCTCTGTTTGTCCATCGGTTGTTGGATGGAAAGTTGTACTAATTTTCAACGTTGTACCAAAGCTCTCTTAGACACTTTTCAAGAATTTCGAAAGAAACCTAAAATCCCTATCTGATGCAATATCCTTTGGAACTCCATGCAGCCTCACAACATGCTTTATGTAAGCCTTTGCAAGTTGTTCCATCCTCCAAGTCTCTTTCATTGGTATAAACACCGCTGACTTAGTAAGCCTATCCACCACAACCCATATGGTATCATTTTGATTCCTCAACTATAGCAAGAAAGTTACAAAGTCCATTGATATGCAATCCCATTTCCATCCTGGTATTTCAAGTGGTTGGACCTCTCCTTGTGGTCTCTTATGCTCAAATTTCGCCTTTTGACAAGTGAGACACTTGCTCACAAATTCAGCCACTTCCCTTTTCATGCTAGGCCACCAATATACCTTCTTCAAATCTTTATACAGCTTATCGCCTCTAGGATTCACTGAATACAGGGTATTATGACCTTCCTCCATGATTCTCCGTTTCAAATCCTCACATTTCTGTGGTACACACCACTTTCCTTTATATCTTAAGCTTCCATCCTCATGGATCTTGAAGTCCATAGCCTTTCCTGCTTTCAATTTCCCTTTTATTCTATCCAATTTCACATCTCCCTCCTGATTCTTTTTAATTTCCTCATTGTTGGTTGGATACTAAGATTAAAAAGTATTCCTTCCAACTCTCCCTCCTTAACTATCTCCAATTTCAATCTCTCTATATCCTTACATAGTTCGTTAGCAACCACCAAAGCATTCACTCCATGCTTCGTTTTACGGCTTAAAGCATCCGCTACCACATTGGCCTTACCTTCATGGAATTGGATATCTAAATCGTAATCCTTGATCAACTCAAGCCATCTACTTTTTCTCATGATTAAATCTTTTTGAGTGAAAAGTACTTTAAACTTTTGTGGTCCGTGTATATCCTAAACTTTACTCCATACAAGTAATGCCTCCATATCTTTAAAGCAAACACGATCGCTGCTAGCTCAAGATCATGGTAGGGTAGCTTGCCTCTTATGGCTTTAAGTTCCTTGAAGCATATGCAATCACCTTTATATTTTGCATTAACACACATCCCAAACCATTTTAGAAGCATCACTATAAACATCATAAGAATCACTTCCATCTGGCAAAGTCAGCACTAGAGCTGTAGCCAAATGCTACTTTAAGGTTTGAAATGCCTCTTCACACTTATCATCCCACACAAACTTGTAGTCTTTCTTCATTAGCGACGTCATTGGTTTATTTACAAACCTCCTATAATACCATGCTAATCTTAAGAAACTCCGTACATCCGTTAAATTCTTAGGTGTAGGCCACTCCTTTACTGCTTCTATTTTGGTTGGGTCTACTTCAACTCCCTCTTTTGACACGAAATGTCCCAAGAATGCTACTTTCTCCAACTAGAACTCACATTTCGAGAACTTAGCATACAACTTATTCTCCCTTAATGTCATCAAAATTGTCCTTAAATGTTCTACATGCTCCTCTTTACTCTTAGAGTACACCAAAATGTCATCAATGAAAACAACCACAAACTTATCCAAGAATCGTTGGAAAAACCTATTCATTAAGTCCATGAAAATTGCTAGCGCATTGGTTAACCCAAAAGGCATAACAGTGAACTCATAATGCCCATACCTTGTACGAAAAGTCGTTTTCGGTATGTCCTCATTAGCAATTCTCAACTGATGGTATCGTGACCTCAAATCAATCTTTGAAAACACAATTGCTCCTTTCAGTTGATCAAATTAAACAAGTTATCAATCCTCGATAAAGGATACTTATTTTTTATTGTCACCTTGTTCAACTCTCTATAGTCAATACACAACCTCAAGCTCCCATCGTTCTTCTTTACAAACAGTACTGGTGCTCCCCAAGGTGAAGCACTAGGCCTAATGTAACCCGTCTCCAACAACTCCTGTAACTACTCTTTCAACTTACTCATTTCCGCAGGTGCCATCCTATATGGTGCTTAGAAATATGTGATGCTCTTGGAACTAAGTCTATGGTAAAGTAAATCTCTCGCTTCGAAGGCATCCCCGAAATCTCTTCCGGAATCACGTCCAGAAAGTTCCTTACTACCTCAATATCTTTGGGCTTAGCAGACTCAACATGATCTACATCCCTCACACTACAAGGTAAATTGGAAAACCTCTCCTCACCAACCTAGCAAACCTCATTACTGATACTATTTTGTTGTGTTTTGGCCTTCCTACCCTCTAACAGCTCACCTTTTTACCCTTATTGATTAACGAGATCTTCTATGGCTCACACAAAATCTCAGCCTTATGCTCACTCAACCAATCCATCGCCAGAATGACTTCCAAGTCACCTATATCAAACTTATTTAGGTTAGCCTTAAACTCCACTCCCACAATTTCAATAGGAACATCCAGAAATCTCCTTGAACACTATACTCTTGTCCTGATGGTAACACTATTGACCTATCTATTGTATCTAATTTTCCCAACACAGGCTTTAACCTTTCTAAAATCTTAGTGGATACAAAAGAATATGTTACACCAGAATCAAACAAAACTTTAACAGGAAAAGAATGAATAGAAAAAGTACCAGTAATCACATCTTAACTAGCATCAGCTTCACTTCGAGCCATCACATTTAGCTTTCCAGTATTTGAGGTCTTAGCCTGACCTCCTCCATTCCCACTTCCATTCTTATTTCCGGCTTGAGGCGTAGCCTTTCCTCCCATATTTCCTTGGAAACCCTTCTGCTAACCCCCAGTTGAGTTCCCTTTGAATTGAGAACCTTGTCCTTCCTTTTCCTTATTCTTAGAGAAGCACTGATACTTGCGGTGTCCATGTTTGTTACACAACCGACAAGTCACTGGTTCCCAGCACAGTCCTTCCCTGGATGATTGTTAGGACATTTCTTGCAAAAGTACACACGCCCTCCTTGACTAGCCATCTGAGCTCTATTCCCATTTCCATTAGTAGGCTTCCCAAAGTTTCCCCTGTTACCCTAGAAGTTATTATTGAAACGGGATTTCTTAAATCCACCATGACTCCCTTGTTGTTTGAAGTTTCCTCCACCATCCTTCCTTTTCTTCCTCGTCTCACCTTCCTTCAGCACCTTTGTTATACATGTTTTATGTTGTGTTTTTCCCTCATTTTCGGTTGATTCTTGTGCTAAATAGTTAATTCTGTGGCTTTGTTTTGATTAAATATCCTCTTTCGATATTAAGTTATGTTTTGGAGCGGTTTTAGCATCTTTAGTAGACTTTTAGAGCTTTTACAGTTATTTTATGCTTCCTCGGTTATTATGTGCGGTTTTCGGTTTGTTTTATATGTTACAGGAGCGTAATAGGGAGTTTTGAAGTCAATAGAAGCTAAAACGAGTCAAATGTACTTGTCTTGGGATGCATGCCAAGTCACGAGAAGCTACGAACGAGACTCGAAGAAATCGAGCGAAGAACGCAAGAAAATCATCAAAATGTTGCTCATTATAATTGATGCGGTGCAGCTCCTAAAGTGATGTTGATCTATGCGCCCGCAACATAGATCAGAATTTCCACAGATCGCAAACCACGCAGGCTGCGAGCACAGTGAAGAAAACCGTTTTGACTGCTGCAGGCGCAGGTGGCGCGGGTTTTGTTCCGTTCGACTTTTCGCTCGGTTTTTGCTCGTGGGTTTTGTTTATTAAAAACCTAATTATTATAAATATTCTAGATGTATGGGGAACTACCCTAACTAGTTTTCAGCATATTTTTAGACTTAGGAATCCTAAAAACACTTCTCTCTCTAGAATTTTAGAAGCAATTACTTTGTTCTTGACAATTCGATTCTCAATATATGCAATTCAATCTTTCCTTTTGTAATTTCTTTCCCTTTAATTTTCAATTCTTTTTAGTTTATGATTCTCCTTAGTTTGTTAGTCTTTGATTTAGTTTATTTATTTTGTTAATTTAGTTGTTTAGCTTAATTTCTTAGTAATTAAATTCGTTTTAATTCTAGTTTTAATTAGTTTATGGATTTGTTAATTGAATTTGTTCTTGTTTTAGTTTCTTTAGCCATGTTTGAATATTCTTTTTCTCTAGGGATAGGGGATCTATGATCATGTTGTGAATTTATTTTATGTTAATTGATTAATTCTTGGTTTTTTATTAAATTCCTATTATTGATTTCTATCGATTGTAATTAAATTGAGGCCAGATTTAGTTGTGAGTTAGGTAATTGTCGAAATTGAGGCCGAGAGGTAAGATTGCCACAATTATACCACTGAATATTAGGCAAAAACGAATTTATGCGAGGGAGAGTCGGTAAAGGAGTTTTGAGCGAGTCTAAGTTCGAGAGAATTAGTGAGCCCTAGTTCAATGAATTGATTAGTGAGTGTTTTATAAGTTTGTTGATTGATCATAGTGAACCAACTGCCCTAGGTTTCTATTATAATATTTTAATTCATAAATTTCCCGTCATTTCATTAGTTTTAGTCATTGGTTTCTTAGTTTTAGTAGTCTTTACAGAGCTTTCCACAAAGGCCCCTTACACAGTTTAGACTTTCTAGAACTAATAGAGTTTAATCGCTTCCCTAAGGATTCGATCCCTACTTCCCTAGCTATATTACTAAGAGTTGTTTGGTTTGTTTTTGAGAGGTGCGCGATAGCCTTGTTCAAATTTTGGCGTCGTTGCTGGGCAGGAAATTTTTAATTCTATTAGTCGTGTTTAAATTGTTCCTTTTGTTTTTTATTTTTGTTTTATTTCCCCACCTCAAGGAACCTTCACTTTTTTTGAGGTAGTTCTCATTTTTGTTTTGAGTTTCGATTATGTGCAGGTATTAAGTTGTATGCCGGTTTGGATTGATCCTGAACCGGAAAGATCGTTTCATAAGCGGAGTCTTAGAAGGAAGTGGAGATTGCGGAGAGTCATTCTTTCCAAACGGATACTGACTGATTTGACGCAACTTTTTGCTAAGTTGAATATTTCCAATAGTTACGATAAGGAAGAGATGGACGAATCACAGTTCAACGAGAACAACGTACCACAAAATGATGCACCATCGCCACAGCCACTGCCGCCGCCACCAGCAAGGTCCTTAAAAGACTATTCTCAGTCGAGTTCTACAACAGTGGGAGTTGGTTATCGAGTTCCTGATACAGAGGCTCTGAATTTCGAGTTGAAGCCAGCTTTGGTGAATATGGTAGAAAGGAATCATATTGCATGCACATTGAAAGAAGATCTGAATTTGCATTTGAATAACTTCATTCATTACTGCAATACAATTATATTAAGCAAGCTGGTGTAACTTAGGATTATATACGACGTATGATGTTCCCATTCTCATTGAAGGACAAGGCTCGTTCTTGGTTAAATAGTCTAAATATGGATGCTATCAATAGTTGGGATGAATTGGCTCTTGCTTTTCAAAGGAAGTACTATCCTCCGGAGAGAACTACACAACTTAGGAGTCAAATTACGAATTTCTACCAAGAAACCGATGAAACGCTTTATGATGCATGGGAGAGATTTAAGGAGTTGTTGAGAATGTGCCCTCATTATGGTCTTGAGAAGTGGTTTTTAGTGCAATCTTTTTATAATGGTTTGGGTAATGAGAGTAGAACACTGCTTGATTTTGCTGCTAGTGGTCGATTTATGAACCAAGAAGTTAATGCTGCATATGATTTCATTCAGGAGATTGCCATTCATAATTCTCAATTCGGTAATCCTAGAGGACATGCTAATAGAGGAGGAAAACATGTGGTAGATGACAAATATGAGCGTTTGGCTTCACAAATCAATGCAATCCATGAGAAGCTAGATAACATCAACACACCATCCTCCAATCCAATGACGGTAGCTGAAATGGTTGCACTTTCGGGAGCTATTGATGTCTTCTATGATTTATGCTGGTCTTTCGGGCATAGTACTCAGACATGCCATAGTTCTATGGAGCAAGTATGTGCATTTCAAGCTTATAAGAATAATCCATTCTCCATCACATCCAATCTGGGTTGGAAGGATCATCCATACTTCTCCTACTAGAATACTAGCAATGTTCAAAATCCGCAGCATCCGCATTTTGCACCACAGCAACAGCAGGTTCAACGATTTGCTCCACCTCACCCACCGGGTTTCAGTAGGCCACCACCTCCAGCACCTCTCCCAACAACTCCACAGCCAACTAGCAATGAGTTTTCGAAATTGAAGAATATGATGATGCAGGTGCAGAAAGCCATGGAAGCTATGCAAACCCACAATCGACAATTGGAAACTCAAGTAGCACAAATTGCTCAATCATCAGCTCAAAGGCAACAAGGCCATCTTCCTCCTCAACCTGCTCGATCAAGCAATCCACCTCGTGATCATTGCAACTCCATTGCAACAAGGAGCGGTACTTACTATGAAGGCCCTAGCATGCCTAATGATGATGCTAACAATGCTGCAGACAGAGCGAAGAGGACTAGTTCGGTTGTCATTGAAGACCTTGAGGAAGCAGCTGTAGAAAAGGAGAATGAAGCCTCAAAGGAGAAAGAAGCATCAAAGGAGCAAGCTCCAGTAGTTGATCCAGTTACTGATACGATTCCTCCCTCAAAGGTGTCGTTGCCCCTCCCAAACAGGGTAACCAGGAGTAAGAATGATAATCACTTTCGAAAATTTCTTGAAATAGTTAAGAATTTGCAAGTTACTGTACCTTTCACTGATTTAATTACTCAAGTTCCTACTTACACTTAATTTTTGAAAGATATTTTGAGCAGGAAACATGAGTTGAATGTAACAGAGACAATTACACTCACCGAGAAGTGCAGTGCGATCCTTCAAAATAAATCTCATCCTAAGTTGAAGGATCCAGGCAGTTTTTTCAATTCCATGTAATATAGTTCCTTTGTTTATTGTAATATAGTGTTATGCCCTTATCAATTTGCAAGAAGCTTGACATGGGAGAGCTAAAAGTTACTAATGTTACTTTGCAGATGGCGGATAGAACTGTAAAATACCCTAAAGGTGTTTTAAAAGTTGTGCCTATTAGACTAGGAAAATTCTTTATTCCTGTTGATTTTGTTGTTTTAGATATTGATGAGGATGCTCACATCCTTATCATTCTTGGTAGACCTTTCTTACATACTGCAGGTGCCGTCATTGATGTTAAAATTGAAGTTTAACCCTTTCTATAGGGGATAATAAAGCAACATTTAATCTTAATAATGCAATGAAAACCCCCATGATAGGGCAGTCATGCTACAGGATCGATATTATTAATGAGATTGTTTTAGATGACATGCCTCGATCCCTTAAAAAGGATCCTCTAGAGGCCCTTTTATGTTTGGATGCTGATGCAGGCGAAGGAGATTCGGAAATTGATGCCATAGGCTCTGAATTGAACAGTGAGAAGATGACTCTAGAGGAAAGCCAAAGGTACCATTCATTTCCTCAACAATCATGTGCTGTCAAGGAGGTAACACAACCCGAAATGAAACCCCTTCCCCCTAATTTAAAATATGCTTTTCTAGATGATGATGAGGTGTATCCAGTCATAGTTAGTTCCAAGCTTGCCGATAGTCAACTTGAATGGCTACTAACTGCGCTCAGAACTCATAAAAAAGCTATTGGTTATACACTTGATGATTTGACTGGAATAAGTCCTGATTTTTGCATCCATAGAATTCATCTAGAGGCAGGCCATAAGCCTTGTATACAGGGACAAAGGAGACTTAACCCTAACATGCAGGAAGTGGTGAAGAAAGAGGTTCTTAAACTTCTTGATGCATGTATCATTTATGTTGTGCCAGATTCTGAATGGGTAAGTCCAGTGCAGGTAGTCCTTAAGAAGGGAGGAACAATTGTTGTGCGTAATGATAAAAATGAACTTATTCCTACTAGAGTCGTTACAGGTTGGCGAATGTGCATTGACTATCAAAAATTAATTGTTTCCACTAAAAAGGATCATTTCCCTCTCCCTTTTATTGATCAAATGCTAGAAAGGTTAGCAACGAACAAATATTTCTGTTATCTAGATGGTTACTCTGGTTTCTTTCAAATACCTATCCATCCTGATGATCAATCAAAAACGATATTTACATGTCCTTATGGTACTTTTGCTTACCGTGGAATGCCTTTTGGTCTATGTAATGCCCCTGCTACCTTTCAACGATGTATGATGGCCATTTTTTCTGAGTTCATAGAGTCTAGTATGGAAGTCTTCATGGATGATTTTAGTGTCTATGGTACTGATTTTGATTCATGTTTGGCTAATTTGACTAAAGTGCTTAAAAGATGTGAACAGGTGAATTTGGTTCTCAATTGGGAGAAATGTCACTTTATGGTGACAAAAGGAGTTTTCCTAGTACATCTAGTCTTTGAAAGAGGTATTGAAGTTGATAAGGCTAAAATTCAAGTTATTGAACAATTACCTCCACCAGTAAGTGTAAAAGGTGTTAGAAGTTTTATAGGTCATGCAGGGTTAGTTCTACAGCCAATTTATTAAAGATTTTTCTAAAATTGCTAAACCCTTAACTCAACTGCTATTAAAAGATGCTGAGTTTAAATTCACTGATGAATGCCTTGCATCCTTTAATTTGATCAAACAAGCAATAATCTCACCACCCATTATTCAATCATCTGATTGGGAATTACCTTTTGAAATTATGTGTGATGCTAGTGACTATGTTATAGGTGCCATGTTAGGTCAAAGGAATGATAAGATTTTGTATGCTATTTACTATGCTTGTAAGACTTTAGATCCAGCTCAGATTAACTATGCCACAACTGAAAAAGAACAGCTTGCTATAGTATATGCTTTGGATAAATTTCGTTCTTATCTTATAGGTTCAAAAGTTATCATCTATACTGATCATGCAGCTTTAAAGTACTTACTTGGGAAGAAAGAAGCAAAACCGAGGCTTATTAGGTGGATTTTGCTCCTTCAAGAGTTTGATCTAAAAATACGTGATAAGAAAGCTACAGAAAATGTGGTCACAGATCACCTATTTAGGATTCGGTATGATAATAGGGAGATCTCAACCCCCATTGGTGACTCTTTTCCTGATGATCATCACTTAGCTTTGATTTCCAATACTCCATGGTTTGCTGATTATGCTAATTACGTAGTTGGAGGACTTTTACCTCCCGATTTTACCTATCAGCAACGGAAAAAGTTGTTACATGATGTTAGGCGTTATTTTTGGGATGACCCTAACTTGTTTCGTGAGTGTGCAGATGGCTTATATCGCAGGTGTGTACTAGATTGGGAAGTCTACAGGATCCTTCATCATTGCCACTCTCCACCTTATGGAGGACATGCCAGGCCCGCTAAAACGATGTTTAAAGATCACAATCAGGTTTTTATTAGCCTACAATACTTTTAAGAATGCTAGAACTTTTGTCATGTCTTGTGATTCGTGCCAACGAACAGGTAACATATTCCACTATGCGCCCGTATTTTAGATCAGAAGCTTTGCACTTTTCTGCAGAGGCGACCTGCAGGCGCAACCCTCACTCACCCTTTCTTCGTTGCGGGCGCAGGTAGCCCCTGCGGTCACCTGTCTTTCTTTTTCAGTTTTTATTCGCGTGGGGCATGTTCCTTTTATGGTCGTTACTTTTACTCGCCCCCCCCCCCAATAATATTATTATTATTATTATTATTATTATTATTATTATTATTATTATTATTATTATTATTATTATTATTATTATTATTATTATTATTATTATATTATCATTACTATTATATCTTTTATTATCATTCTTTTATATTTTAATCTCTTTTATTTTTAAATCTCATCTAATTTCTCTCCTCTAATCTATCTTCTTCTTCCTCCTTCACACCATTAAAACCCCAAAAAATCCAACTTCAAACCCCCATAACTCAGTCCATACTACTCCAAATCACTCCAAATTTTGACATAACACTCCTCTTACTACTCTAAAAAATCTCTTAGAGTTCAAATTTGAAGAAAATCAACGAATCGCATCACCTAGAGTTCAAACTTTTTGAACTAATTTTGGCTTGATTTTGGGTTTTCTACTTCAATTTTCTTGCAAATTCTTGCTCTATTATCATCTACTAAGGTTCTTCCTTTTTATCCATCTTTTATGAAGTTTTATGAAGTTTTCATGAATTTATAATTTTTGGGTATTTTTATTACGAATTTAATTTTTAATTCTAAACTTGATTATTGTTGCTTATAAGTGCTTAATGGTTGTTTTTATGCTTCAATGTCATGTTCAGAGTTGTTAATTATGAGTACTTGGAAATTTTGTGTTAAATTGTTGAGTGAGAGTTTTCATGGAATTTTTTTGATGATTGTTCATGAATTTGTTGAGAATTAGAAGTGTTAACTATTAAATTCATGCTTAAAGTCTTTAGAATAATTCTTATGCTTACTTTTGGTTCTAGCTTCATTCATGAATACTCATTAGCAACTTTATTATTGAACTTTAATGCTTATAAATTTAGTTAAGAGTTGCTACTAGCCTTAGCTAGTTAATTTCTTATTTCTCTCAAAGTATTATTGGAGTTGTTTGGATGATTATAGTTGCTTAATGGTTGGATTAATATTATAGTGGAAGTTGGTTTTTGGTGTTCACTTTGATGTTTCCTTTGAATATGAGCTTGAGAATGTTGGTTTTTGGATGCATAGAATATAATTAATGCTTATGGAATGGATGTTGTTGGTTTCACTCATGGCTTTATTTATTGAGAAATTTGTAGTCCTGATTGGTTTAGTTGCATTTACAAACGGGTCATGCTGAAATTTCCGCTCAACTTTGTTCGTAAATTTAATTTTATGATGACTACAATGCCTTGATTGTTTCATTGGTCATGACATTACACTTCTTACATCATATGATTCTTTATGCTTTCATATTTCCATGACTTTGGTTTTGAAACTTGCTTCAATAGAATTCTAATCCTTGTTTTTCATACTTATGTTTTGTAGGATAATGAAGAAATCTATTGGAAAATTGTTTGGCGGAGGCCCCAACAAATCTCAGAAAACCGGGGCGTCCTCTTCGGCTTCCAAGGGGAAGCAACCATCATCCTCTAGAGCACCACCTCAGAACAGACAAAAAAGGCAGAAATGGTACGAAAAGCTCTCCAAGAGAACAATTAGGTCCACACGGTTCTTCCACAAGCAAACATGTGACAAATTCGATATTACAGACCAAGTGATGAGAATGGCTTACCGTATTGGATGGGGAAACTGTATCAAAGCTACTATGCCCGGTCCTGATGGTCAAACCCAGCAGGTCCCACATACATATACAGAGAGCTCACCATGTTACTCAGGAATCTCCCTCGGCTTCAAGAAAGACACACATCAGCTTCACCATCTTTGGACAGCACTATGAGATGGATGTAGATGAATTGAATGAGAGGTTCTTATGGAATTTTGAGAATGCGGTATGGTCCACAACGGAGCATGAGTGGGGACCGTATTTTGAGGGAACTTGGTGGGAGCGGATTACAGATGGCAGTTCTACTTTTACTTCTACCACAGCCAAAGCATTGGAGGTCCAGCATCCTGCCCTTCGGTACATCCTCAGATATGTAGTTTGCCCTTCGGTACTTCCTTGAACTAGAAGTAGTTTCTTTCACCACCATGTCTTCATCTTCCTGGCTAACTGGGCTTGGTGTGGGTGGGGTCTCCCCACTTGCATTCAATTCCTGGTACTCCTTCTCTTTCTGGCAATGTAACCCTCCAGATACCTCCAATCATAACCCCACTAACCAACTGCATCTTTATATTTAGTGTAATTTGGAAGTCCTCCAGCAAAGTGAAAATCACTAAACTTCGCCTTAATATCCAGGTAGGGTGAACGGTCAGACAAACAATTAACAATTAGGGCCGACACATGGCAGCTTCAACACCGTACTCATATACCAACAATAAAAATGTTTCTTCCAGACGTACTGAGGTGGACTCTCATAGTCCTTATTTTCTAATGTCCCCATTTGTGTGTCTTTACTAGGCATGCTATACGACATCATGCACAACACTTAAGACTAATGGACCATCCTTCCTACAATAAAACCAAACTGACAGTTCTACAATAAATGTCTGGTGGCTAACATACAATTTCTTTTACACATAACTACTCGCATAAGCAACACCTCTTGAACATGAATTTAAATGCATGAAAGAACGGAAATAAAGTCTATCCTACATGCCCAAACTTCCTACCCAATCTCACCACATGATATTAAAGCAATAACAGATAATACATACCTGAATTCCCTGCATACCTGCACACATAATTAATTTTGAAAACATTTGTTTTTCAAAACTTTCTATTTTTAGAAGTTACTACTTTTGGGAAAATTCCATTTCCACAACTTTCCAAAACAAGAGATTCCTCTTTCCCAAAATAAAACTTAGGGTACCCCCAAAAATAAAATTTATTTTATTTCAAAACTAAGCTCTGGTAACCACTTTGTAACACCCAGGAACTTCCTAACATTCTACTCTAATTTTTTTTGGAAAACATATCATAAATATTAAAGATATATAATTATGAAACTCCTAAATGAAAAGGAAAAGCCAAAGTATTACCGCCACCGTGATAACGGCTAACAAGCAAAAGTCTTAAAACCAAAACCAATTTAAACTTAAACTTCAAAATAATCTCAAAACTAAATTCAAACCAACAATCTTGGAACCATCTTAATGGCCCTTAAAAACAAAAACTAAAATTTTGAACAGAAACATCCAAATAATAGTTAGATAAATCCATAAGAAAGTAAATTAAGAAACTACAAAACTACACTGCAAGCACTCTCACTCCAGCCCAGCATAAAATGACTTATGCCCACTTGTACCTGTAGCTTTTCTTATTCTAGACAAGTACTCGCCAAAAAGTGGGTCATTGTAGGGCCAAGTCTAAGACAAAGCCATGCACACAAAACAAACAGTAAACAAAGCTGAGTACATAACTACTAAAGACTATGCAACAAGAACAACATAGATTAAAATAAAAGCATACATACATCTTATCGTTGACAACTCTTCACATGTGCATAGACTCAACATGAACAAACTAATTATTATATTTAAACTTTGGATTTCGCATCAAACGGGTTTCCTTTCCTTCAAAATCACCCTATTAGGCACCAAATTGGGAGCAACTCCAAGAAGGTATTACCTATGTCACATAAAGTGACGGAATTCCAGCGCATTAAAAATATAAAAGAGTACAACGTCTTGTACTCCAATTAGAAATCATAGATCTTGGTTCCATACGACTCCCCCCATTGTTCATACTCAAGGTATATACGTTCCAAGAGTTTTGGTGCGAATCCTCTTACACTTTACGTAATTAGCCGATTTAACAATGTTATGACTCACATACAACATCACATAAAAACATGCATACAACCAAGCAAGCGATATTAATTATCTTTGATTTAAAGTGATTCTAAAAATAATCTTATGTGTGTCCTTTAGTTAAACTAAACTTTCTTTACCACACATTAGTTGTGAGTGGCTAACTATTTACTTTCACCTTGACGACACATTAAACTGTGAGTGGCAACATGTATGAAATAATTGCTCATTAACTTCTATTAATCATGTGAATAAAAATTCACAAACTACTTTTCTTGTTGATTAAGTAACTAACCAACTTCAATAACTTCCTTTCTTTATTCATAAGCTATTGGCCAAATTAAACTGCTCATAACATTACAATTAAATCCTGTAGAATTTATATTGCTAAAAACATGGAATGTCAAAATAATATAAAATCATACTTTTAATAAAACTTGTCATGCATGTCAATTTACAACCAAATAAGCACAACAACATAACATATCATAAAAGATCAAACAAGCATGAATTCTAATTCTCATGTTTGTCCTTAGTACTTACGTACCTTGTAAAGTAGTGGTGATCCGCCACAACTCCTAAAAGTCGACTATTTCAAAGTTTCCTACATAGAGAAAACCGAAACTAAATTAAAACCTTGTTGACTAAGTTCTACAACAACTCTAAACTAACTTTATACATTGGAAACTTGTCCAAAACATTCCCTATATGTTCTCTATTCAATTCCATACTTTACTTTAGTTTTTCTATTGCGAAATACTTGATTTTCGGCAATTTTCAAAAAATGGCAGCCTTGTAAACCTTCTTAAAAACACTCTAGAACCTTTCTAAATATCATATTTTGATCATAAAACACTATAGTCATGTCCTAAGATCAATATACAATACTTAGATGCATTAAAAATAATTATAATCTTACTATATTACATGCTACTATTTTGATTTTTGGGCATAAACAAGTGTTAATAAAAATTTACAGCTTTGTTTCTTCATCTAAAACTCATAAAAAAACATCATAAATTCATCATAAAACTCTTTTACAATCTACTAACATCATTATAAAACAAATCTATGCTTTAGAATAATTTTTCATAAGCCAAAACATGTTCATGATATTTATTCTATTGATTTTCATGATTACAAAATTTGGACAGCAATATAATTCAAGTTTAAAGTCTTTAAAAATCAATCTAAACTTCATAAAATCATCATAAATTCACCCAACAACAATTCATGATCATAACATTGATGTTTAAAATCATTAAAACTCAAAAAAATCAAGAATTTCATAACTTTACAAACCCTAATCTAAAACTTCATGAACAACAAATAAATTCATGCTTTAAAATAAAACATAACTTCATATAACATGATTGAAACTTGTAAAAACATGATTAATCAAAAATATAAACATGAATTTGCAAGATTGAATCAAAAAGGAAGAAGAAGAAGAATTTTTTTTAAAAGATCCGAAAATACCAAATGAAGGGGAGGAGCAAGGAGGCCGGCGGTGGCAGGGGCCCGGTGATGGCGGCGTGGGCGGCAGCAGAGGGCTCCGGTGGGGCTCCGGCAAGGCACAAAGTGTTTTTTTCTTTTCCTTCAGTAAAACCGAGCACAAACTTTTTTTTTTGTTCGAACTTCTCCCCCTTTTTTTTCTCTTTCTCTCTCTAGATTTTGGAGTCCTAAATCACCAAGTTGCAAAATAAAATCTGAAAATTGGGTTTTAAGGGGTATTTATAGGCCCCAGAGTAGGATTTGGTGAAATACCACAATTATCCTAAATATTTGAAATTACTTTTATGCCCTTGTCTTAAAATAATTTAGGAAACTCTAAAAATTTCATTTTTAGAAACTTTTCAAAATATTTAAAAAAATAAAATATTATTTTAATTAAAATTTATTTAAATTGTTTAATATTCTTATTGAATATAATTTCTCAATAAAAATATTAAAACATATGTATAAAATACGAAAATAATTCCTTAAAATACGTGAAAATATGGGGTATTACATCTTATGCCCACTATCTAATATAAATAACCTTTGTTATTAGGACAATTTTACCTTCTTTTTGCACTTTTTCATAAATAATCCTAGTTTAGAATCCTAATTAATCCTTAATCAATTTCTCTCTCTAGATTAGATTATATTAGTTTGTTAAACACTTCCATTCAATCAATTCGTTTCAAGTTTTTATTTCTT
This sequence comes from Suaeda aralocaspica, assembly GCA_016808085.1. Taxonomy (NCBI): domain Eukaryota; kingdom Viridiplantae; phylum Streptophyta; class Magnoliopsida; order Caryophyllales; family Amaranthaceae; genus Suaeda; species Suaeda aralocaspica. Next base: position 899,668 of record PYUH01003982.1, on the reverse strand, counting down.
TGGTATTCTCTTTCTCTTTCTCTTTTCTTTTTAGTTTTATTATTTCAGTTTTGTTTCTTAGTTTTGATTATTGTTTTGTTTACGTTGATTAGGTTTAGTTTCTTAATTAATTTTTAATTAGTAAATTTATTTAATTGTTGTTTATTTAAGTTTATGATCATGAATTCTTATTTGGTTGTTGTTATAGATTTTATATTCATGTGTGAGTAATTTAGTTTCTAGGGCTAGGAGATCCATGGACATGTTAATTAACTAGTTTAGTATTAATTGCTTAGTTCCTAATTAGTAATTAAATCCCTATTATTGATATCTATTAATTGCAATTGAGTTGTGGCCAGAATTTGGTTTAAGTTTGGTAATTGTCGAAATCCACTACAAAAAAACACGTTTTAGGGACGGATTGAATCCGTCTCTACTTCTTCAAATTCCGTCGCTATATAGGGTTAGCGACGGAAGTAGTGACAGATAAACACTGTTCCTAAAAACTTCGTCGCTAATTTAAAGTAGAGACGGATTACAAAAAATTCGTCTCTAAATTAGGGACAGAAAGAAATCCATCCCTAAATTTAGTGACTAATTTTATTTTCATTTTTAAAAAAAAAAAGTCTTTTTTTTACTAAACAATTTGAAGTTGTTGACAAGATTTGAACATGTGACCTCAAAGTCACAAAGTGACACTCTTACCAACTTCACCACCATACAACTGATGGTATTCTATATACAAAATTAATATATTAACTATAAGAAATGTAGGGACGGATTTTTAAAATCCGTCCCTAAATTTAGTGACAGATTTTGAAATCCATCACTACTTTAATATGGTTGGATATAGTAGTGACGGAATTAAAAATCCGTCACTACATTTAGAGACGGATTTTAAAAATCCCTCCCTAATTTTAGTGACGGATTTGTAATTCCGTCACTACTTTAACATGACTTAAAATTTAGAGATGGATTTTAAATCCGTCTCTAAAGTAGAGACCGATTTGGAAATCCTTCTCTAAATTAGAGATGGATTTTTGAATCCGTCCCTAAATTATTTTAGTGACGGATTATCTCTAAACCATCCCTACTTTAGTGGCGGAATTAAATCCGTCCCTAATAATCCGTCGCTATATCGACATTTTTTGTAGTGATCGAGGACGAGAGGTAAGATTACCACAATAAGACCTCCCAATAGTAAGCAAAACGAGTTTATGCGAGTGAGAGCAGATAAAGGAGTTTTGAGGGATTTTATTTTCGAGAGAATTAGTGTGCCCTAATTTAATGAATGTTATTGAATTAATTGATTTTTATTTTATGAGTTTGTTGACTGTTCATGGTGAACCTATTGCCCTTGGTTTCTATAACTGAGTTAAAATATTTTCCATTGATTTTTTTTCTTAGTTTCTAGTATTTAGATAAGAAATTCAACCAAGGCCCATTACATAGTTTTTAAATTTTTGGGTTTTTCTAAGGTGTACGCATGTGTTTTTTTAAATTCTAAGTTGTACCCACCTTTTCAAAAAATTCTCAGCTATAACCACAAAATTAATTTTTTTAATCACTGTTAACCAGTCCGTTAACCCCTGTTAACAGCATGGTTAGTAAAAAGAAAACCTTGATTATTTGTACAAAAATAAAAAGGCAAAAGGGAAGGAAATGTTCCCTCCAAAGTATATACCTACATTACCTACTATTCCTACTCTGCCCTTCCAGCTTCTTCTTTATATGCCTAAATTCTTATCATTTGCCTGCAAATTATATATGTCAACAACATTATTTATCCACTGGTTGCTTTGCAGACTCTGGATTTTCTTCTAGATTTTATGAAAATTTGGCTTTTTTTTTCTTCATTTAGTTAGTTGCAGTTGTGAAAGGGAGTTGTGTTTATGTTGAAATGTATTCTGTTCTATTAGTAATGAATAAAAGTGGTTCCTTTTAACTTGATTGTGAAATTTTAACGTTTACTCACAAAATAAAAGCTGCCAATGTTGCTTAAGTAACACAAAATTGATCCAATAAGTTGCATTGCTTAATAATTTGATATGAAATTCAGTACACATGGATTGTTGCCCACATAAACTGCTATTACCACTGATGAATACATAACAAAACCCAATTGCAATGCAATGCAATTTCAATTGCAAGTCAGTGTTTTCCTAACTGATATTAACACCAAAAACCAAAAGTACAATTTGAAGGTTGAAGCCACTTTATAGAAGCTGAGTCCTAGCAAGTATCTTTGTTTCTTTAACTGTCTGGAACATTAGTTGTAGAGGTTGAAGGTAAGCTCATGAGCTGTGGCTGCGAAGCTATGTCAGTGTACACTGGTTGCATAGGTGGTTGTGAGGACGATAGCATGTTGTCAATGAGGTTATTATTTAATGAGTGATTTGATTTTTTCCTCTGCTTTCCTTGTTTTCCCCTACTGTTTGATGGCTCAACTGTAGGTTGTGAGGGTTGTGATGCTTGTGAAGCATGCCCGACGTCGGTAATATCTACATGTTGTTTTGCATTACCAGCAATCATCATCTCAACTAGGCTGAAATCAAACTCATCATTGTTCATGTTCTGTTTCCTTGCCTTCTTCCCTCTATAAGGTTGTTTTCCCATCTTGCCTTGTTGTTCAGCAATCTCCCTAGCAGTATTACCACCCTTGCAAGTGTTGACATTGTGACCAAAACCTTTGCAGTTGCTGCAAGTTACAGTTTTGCTCCTTTTACCCTTTGCCTGCTCACCTTCTTCCCTCCTCCTATTCCTTGATGGCTTGCCAACACTCCTCTTCATGATTGGGGGAATCAATGTAGGATGACATGAATTATGGGGCCACTGATCTTGATCAGGTACTGGTGTGATGTTGCCATTGTATGCTTCTTTGTACCTTGCAACTGAAAACCATGAACTGACAAAAGTTAATGGATCTTTACCTTCATGTAGAATAGCTTTGATGGCATGCTTGCATGGTATCCCTGATATCTGCCATCTACTACATGCACAAGTGAATGAAGTCAAAGGCACAGGTAGCTTTGCCGTTCCATCATGTATTTCATATGTTCCCCTACTAGATGGGTAAGCTTGGCAAAACCTTGAATCTTTGGTCAATGCCCTCACTTGTTGGACAATGTTTGGGCATACACCAACATCAGGCCAATTCTCAGCCAAGCTTTGTCTTGCAGCATGCCTGACCATTGCTATTCTCCTTACACCTGATATACACACAAACCAGTAATTAGAACCATGTTTTTCAAGCATTTTAAGTAACACATATTTGTGACATGAAATGAATCTTACCTTCCAACAAAGTTAAGATAGGATATGTCCTATCAATGCCTATAGTGCTGTTGAAACTCTCAACAAAATTGTTTGTGTTTTCATCACTGCATAACATGGGATCATATTTCCATCTGGTCCATCTATCCAAAGGTCCAACATCTCTAAACCACTTCACAGCTCCTAGTCCTGCATTTCTTTGTACTTGAATGAGGGCTTTCCTGAAGCTGTATGCTGAGTATGCATTAGTGACTCCCCAAAATAGTTTGTGCATCAGCAAACCAGGATACTCTATCTTGAAGTTCTTGCACAAGTGCCTTGCACAATACCTTCTATCAACTGTGGGCCATACAACATCCAGAGATGGGTCAATACCCTTTTGCCTATCTGACATGATTGTCCAATCTTCCCTCCCACCTTCTGTAAGCAGATTTTTCATTTGTGAAAAGAACCAAGACCAACTAACCTTGTTCTCTGAGTCTACCACAGCTACTGCAACTGGGAAAATCTCATTATTTCCGTCCAGTGACACAACTGACAAAAGAATTCCCCCATAGTTACCCTTTAAGTGGCAACCATCCACACCAACCAAACCCCTACAACCATTAATGAGACCCTTGAACTGTGCACTGAATGAGATGAAAATCCCAGTGAATTGCAATGCTTTTTGTGGACTTTGAAGTGTTCTCCAGGTACAGAAAGCAACAGATCCAGGATTGGCATCCTTCAAAATCTCACAATATTCAGGCAAATGTGTGTAAGATTCATCATGCCTACCCTGTATCATTTTCATAGCAATCGCTTTCATTCTATACAGAGTTGATGTAGCCATTCTAAGTCCATATCTGCTCCACAAGAGTTCATTGATTGTGTGACCTCTAATGTTAGGGTCAGCCCTTATGTCCTCAATCAACTTCTTAGCAGCCCAATCACAATTACACATTGGGTTGTTCACTAGGTTAAGATCACAACAATGTGTCTTTTTCAGGCTTTTTATAGCCCAAGTGTAACCATCACCCAAGACAGCAGCATGTATTTTCCAATCACACCTGACATCAACACATATAGCAGTGTATCTAGTATTATCAGCCCTTTCAACAACTAAAGAAAACCCTTCTTGAATACAAAAATCCCTCAAAGTATCCTTAAGATGATCCTTGTCCACAAATAACTGCCACTCCTTCAAATTAATCTGACCATGTGGAACATCATCATAAACTTCACCATTTTTGTATAACTTACTCAGGTAACCACACTCACCAGCAACAAACTCATTGGTCCTAAATGGCTCCCAACTACAATCAACAAAATTATGGTTCAATAACTCATTAATATCTCCCTCCTCAAAATCTATGTCATAATTCTCCTCAGATTCAACATCAGTGTTATGATCAGGTTGGTACTCACTGTCACTACTACTACTGCTACCTATGATATCAGCATGTTGTACACCCTTTACCTTATTCTTTTTTCTTAAGCCAACTCCCTGTTGTGGTGGAGGTTGTGTTTGTGAATCATTTTTCTTTACATCCCAGATACCCCTGTTTACTGCTGTTGTTTTAGGAATCTTTTTGCCATGAGGAAATGACGATTGTCTGAGTGGACCCCTCTTTTTCTTTTGATCAATACATGAAAGCTGAATTGATGTTGTAGGTTGTTGGGAGTGGCTACATGAAAGCTGAATTGATGTTGTAGGTTGGCTTCTCCTAAGGCTTAGTATAGGGCTCAATGGTAGGTTATTCACAACTTCAACAAGGGGTTGTGATGGTTGTTTGAGCTTATAAATTGGTAGTTTTTCAAGTCTAGAAGCAGAAGTTTGGGGTTGGTTTCTAACTTTTTCTGCCAAAGTCCAAATAAGATTCGGTTCTTGCAGGCATCCAATCCAAATATCAATAGTCTTTGAACTTAATACCTCAAACATTTTCATCAAGGCCTTATCATCAGTTAGTTGGTGACTACATTCCCTATAACAATATTGCAACACAGGGTATGTAGGTAATTCATAACCCTTTTCCCCATATTCTTCACACATGTCCTTCAAAACATCTATCAGTTGACATTTATCAATATCAGGTATCACTAAATTCACACATTTGCCCATAAACTGCAGTTTCAAAATTCTCTCAGCCATTCTTCTGCATGTAAAATAAAATAAGCACAACAATTTAAATTTAAAACCCTAATTAAAGTTCAACAGCAAAGTAGGGAAAATCAATCATCAGTTTCATATCCACACAACATTTCAGAATAGATGAAGAACAATAACAAGTGTAAATAACAAAATTGATATCAAATTGTGAATTTCAAATAAACAAATCATGGATTGCAATGAATACATAAATTCGTCAAAAAGGAGGAAATTTTACCTTGATTAAACACTTAAAGCCTCAATTTAGGACTCCAAACGCAAAAGAGGTCGCAAAAGCAAACCTTAAACACTAGAAATTGGACTTCTTCCAGATTTTTGGATTCACTGCCATCTTTAAAGTTTGACTTTTATTAAGCTAAGTGGTATGGAATCCAATTGAAAATATCAGCCTTAATTTTTCAGAATTAAATTCAAAGTTCAAATTGTTGAGTTAGGGTTGTATGGAACAGAGCAAATGGTAATCAAATAAGAAAGAAGACGGAAGACGTGTTTTGAGATTTTTTTTTTAATTACAAAAAAACCACCTACTTAACCCCTGTAATGCATTAATTAACGTCCGTTTAAAGTCGCACCTAACACTGGTTAACAGTGATTAAAAAAATTAATTTTGTGGTTATAGCTGAGAATTTTTTGAAAAGGTGGGTACAACTTAGAATTTTAAAAAACACATGGGTACACCTTAGAAAAACCCTTTTTAGAACCAGTAGAATTTAATAGCTTCCTTGTGGATTCGATCTCTACTTCCCTAGCTATATTAGTGAATGTTGTTTGCTATATTTTTGAAAGGTGTGCGATAACCTGTTCACTTCCTCAATCGAGTTTTCTTAACCCCCACCCCCCCCCCCCC
>PYUH01003982.1:802338-892752 GCA_016808085.1 Suaeda aralocaspica | reverse complement strand
CCCCCCCCCCCCCCCCCCCGCGGTCTGCCATTCTCATTAGACAAAGTAGTGACCGAAAAAGATGACCCCATTGCATGACTTTGTTGATGGGATGGACAATGCATAATGATGAAACAACTTGTTCAAAGGGTCTCTAATTAATACGCCCACACAAAATACTAGCATTGGCAGGATCATAAGAACGTCTTACAATCCACTCAACATACTTTAACTTATGCCTAGGATCCAACACACAAGCTATGAACATTAATGGGTTTACATTAGTTGCTTTTGACCAATACTTATCAAATTTCATCTTTATTTGCTTAGCCATCCTTTGTAGCCTTCATTTTCATGATTAATGTAACCACCGATCTCATAACCTATGTAATAAATTTCCTCCACAAGGGCGTTACTTGTCGTATAACGAGATCCAGACAGTTGCAATGCAGGTTCGTAGAATACCTCAAGAAAAGGTGAAAAAAAAAAGCAACGGTATCCCAATCACTATTATCGGGTGCACCACCCACTTTCCTAAGCTCTCTCAAGTAAGAAATGCATTTGTGGGCTTTCCAAAAAAACTAAAGCGGTCTTAAGGTTAATGTAAGTAGAATTCCATCCTTCTCAACATCCAAACAGAGAAGACTCTTACTTTTAATGTTTTTTTCCTTAACGCAAGCCTAGAAAGTTTCAAGTCATGATGAAGAAGATCTTACATACCTCACAGCAGCCCGAACTTTCAAAATTGACACATCCACAGCTTTGAACCATCTCTAACAAACAAGTTCAAAATATGTGCTGCAAATCTCATGTGTAAAAATTCAGCATTCAAAACACATCCATCCCAAAGATTGAATATTTTTTTCAAATATTGTATTGCTAGATCACTTGATGAAGCATTATCAACGGTTAATAGTCAAAATTCTCTTAAGACCACATCCCAATAAGCATTTCTCAATAGATTTACCAATAAGCTCTCTCGAATGACCACTAACAAGACAAAAGTTTATAGTTCTCTTATGTAATGTCCAATTGTCATCAATAAAATGAGCTGTGAGACACATATATGATAAATTTTGACCAGAAGTATAAGTATCGGTGGTTAGGCATACTCTTGAAGACAAGTTCTTAAAAAAGTGTTTCAATTCTTTTCTTTTATCAATATAAAGACCATAACAATCTCTAGTAGTAGTAGTACGTGAAACAGGAGCAAAGTCAGGAATGGCAACTTTTTACAAAAATGGAAAAAATCGTCACGCTCAATAAAGCTAAATGGAAATTCATCAACAATCAACATCTTTGTAAGTGTCTTTCTAATCTCATATTGATTAAATGACCACAATTTTGGGACACTAATGTTCTCAATGGTTCTGTCACCATTTACTCTAGTCTTACACTCAAAGCCCAAAATGGTTTGCCTTTTATCTAAGTTAAATAGAGCTTTCTTACAGCTATTAACGTGACGTTTCGTTGTAGTTGTTTTATTTCTAGATGCACAACTAATAAGTGAACAACAGTAAATAAATTTAGCATGTTCATCATCAAGTTTCTCAAAATGATCCCAAACATGTGATTTTAATTTACTCTTCCCTCCCTTATATGGTTTCTTTCTCTTTCCTTTACTCTTATTATTTTCGAGAGTCTCTTTCACAATTTGAGGTTAGTCCAACACACATTCATCAGAACTAACATCCATCATCTTATCTCCCTTCGAAGTTGTTTCTGCCATTATCTAGCTACAAATACAAAAACAAACACAAACTTAATTCAAAAACAAAATAACAGAATATGAAAACATACACTTTCAACATTAAATAACAATTAAATATAGTAAACAAAAAAGAAAACGATTGAAATTGAATAAGAAAAAAAAACAGAATAAAAACACAAGAAAAAATAGGACATGAAAAAACAGAATAAAAAACCTTGGAAAAAAACGAATTAAATCATATAAATAATAATAATAATAATAAAACAGAATAAAAAAACCAAGAAAATAAACAAATCGGATAAATAAAAAACCGAATAAAAAATCAGAAAAAATACGAGGAAAAAAACGAGAAAGAACAAAATAAATCAAAATAAAAAATTACAAAATTCAAGAACAAATTAAATTAAAAAAATAAACAAATCAAATAAAAAAAAAGGATAAATTAAATCTGAACAATTAAAAATAATAATAAACAACTAAACAAGGAAGAAAAGAAGAACAAAACGAGAAGATGAGAATAAGACATACATCACGAAGAAGATCGAGAATGTCGTCGGAGTTATGTGGCGGAGTGCCTATTGTGAGAGTGAGTGAAGATAAACCTTAGATTCAATATTTGTGAGTGTGGAGGATCATGTGAAAATTGTTTTCACCGTGAAAACCACAAAAAAAGGATACAATAGAGGTACAAAGGGTACACATACTTCATTGATGACATTTTCATAAATAATAAAAAAAATTGTTGTAAATATACCTATACCACTTTAATCTTAATATGTACCGCCTTAAATCTTATATGTATCCTTTTTTGTAGTTTTCACGATTTATAGCAAACTTAAGATTTTTAGTGAATCCTTACTCGTGTTAGTTTTATAGTGAGAGAAACAACCCAAAATTCAATATTCTATTATTCTAACTTTTGAAATTATGCAATCCTTATTCCATACTCCCATGAGTACAATTAGAAAATATACTCCCCCTCCCCAAAACGTTGTGTTTCACCTATTTCAGAAAACTGCTATATATACACAACTTTTTTTTTGTTCATAATTTTGCCATTTTTTGCTGTGATTTTCTCTCTCTTCATTCTATTTCACTTTCTCTCTCCTCCAACAACCAATTTCTCACTCTAAAAAACTACAACAATGGAAGTTTCAACAACAAATTGTACAACAATTGAAGAAATAGACAGAAATATGCAGATTATTAATGATTTTGAAGCAGAAACAGGTTTCGATTTAAATATTTCTGTAATATTTTTAGGCTATTGTGAATATTACATTGATATTCATATTCTATTTTGAAATTGTAATGCAAGTTATTAATTGATGAGTGAAATATCTATTTCATGAAATTAGTTTGATGAAATTAAGCATGTTTTAGGATTCTGACTATGAATATTGTTGTAATATACTAATATCCATAGTTTTATGAATAATATTCATTTATTCATTTGACCTAATTTGTGAATATGAATTTTGCTATAATAGGATTCTGACTATGAATATTGGTTTAATATTCATAGTTTTATGAATATTATTCACTGTATTCATTTAACCTAATTTTTGAACATGAATTTTGCTGTAATAGGATTATGACTATGAATATTGGTGTAATATTCATAGTTTTATGATTAATATTCAGTGTATTCATTTAACCTAATTTTTGAATATGAATTTTGCTATAATATTCAAATTTTTTTACATAATATTCATTGTTCATATATATATCTGCAAAAATTATGTTATCATCTATATATGAATGTTGCTGTAATATTCAAATTTTTTTACATAATATTCATGTTCATATATAGCTTAGTTATTCAGATATTGAATATTACATTTACAAATATGAATATTAGCTTATCAATTCATAAATATTAGCTTTTGCAGGTACACAAATTCAATCAAATAAGAGCATGGTAGGTGAATATTTTGCTTGGTATTATGCTAATATTCATTATTTATAAAGGTATACACTAAAGAATTTTCAAATTCAATATTAAAACTAAGACTCTGTTTTCATAACTATATATGCAGTTTTTACAATGTAATATTCATTTTGAGCAAAGTAGTATTCATTTTATTGAATGAAATATTTACTTTCCTTCAATGGATACTCTAAAATGAATATTATATTGGATATTCCCTAGAAATTACATACACTGCATGTTTCAATTCACCATGGATCATCGTTGAGATCCAAAATTCATCTTATACAATGTAATATTCATTCTTCGCTATGTAATATTCAGGTTTTTGAATGTAATATTCATTGAAAATTCTTTCAATTTGCTTATGGTGAATATTTCTTAATATATCATTATTAAACTAAAATACTATGTTTTCATTATGTAATATGCATTTTTTCGCAAATTAATACTCATTTTACATAATGTATTATTTATTTTTGTTGAATGAAACAATAACATTCCATAAATGTAATATTCAATTTTCAATATGTAACATTCATTTTTAGAAAGTTTAGGTCATTAAATAACATAATGAATATCATGTAAAACAATATGAACATTATTGACTTTTTTGAATACTTTTGTGCAGGTGCTAATGTTCAATGTCAAAAACGATGAGGAGAAATTTGATTTATGCAACCATAAAACATTTGTAAAATGATTTAGTATAAGAAATGATTATAATCGGACAATGAGAATACTGAATATTACTCATAAGAATTTGAATATCACACACAAAATATGTATTACTCGTTAATGACTGATTTCAATATTCATAAGTTCAAAAGTTGATTAAATAAATACTACTCTTCACAAAGTGAATATTACTCCTACAATAGTGAATACTATGCACTATAAAGTGCATACCACTCAACAAAGTGAAAATATGATAGCACACGTTTGAGGATGAATACCATGTATTGGAAAGTGGATATTTAATGTTGAACAAAAAACATTGTGATATTCAAAATGAATATTAGATATTCACTATTAGCATAAAATTTGAGAATTTCTAAAGAAAATCAATAATTGAAAAAAGAGGAATTTTCAAAATTTGTTATAAATATTACTTACTAGAATACAATCATGAACATTTAACATTTTTTTTACTTGATTTTGATCTGCAATATCCGAAATAAAAAGTATTTATACAATTAACATTGAGTACACTGCTTAAAATATTATTTGTTGATAAATGAATAATACTCTATGAAAAACGAATGTTACACCCTAAAAAATGAATATTATCCCAGTATAAACTGCAGATCCCATTTAAGATCCAACACAGTGTGATGCACGCACCCGGAAATACAATTCACTTTGTACTTCCGGGAGCACATAGTAAGTTGCGGAAATTATGAGTGAAGCAAAAAATTAAGCTCCAAGGCCCATGCCCAAACACAAACATCACGAAAAACAGAGAGTTAGTGGGTTTCGGGTATTCGCGAACACTCCAAAAAATTACCCAGCCCCGCCCCCCATTGAAGTGGCCAGTTAGTGGGCCAAGTACCTGACCTGCAAAAAGCAGAAATTACCGAAAAAAATACCCGATTTTTGTGAGCACATAGACGGGGTTTCGGGTCGGGTTTTTTTTTACACCCCTAGCATAATGCCATAAACTACATCGACGGTATATATATACACTACTCTATTTTTTTTATTTTTTTTTTTCTCCACCTCTCACTTCACTTCCCCAACGAAACCCCGAGGAAAGAGAAAAGAAACTCGAGAGCCTTCCTTTCCTCTTTCTGTTCATTGATCATCTCTCATCAAACCCTAAACCTAACCAGTCAATTCAAATCAATTATAAAAGATGGCGTTCAATCATCAAGAACCAAACAACAAAGAACACAATCAACAGCATCATCATCATCATCATCGTCTATACAACCCATACCAAGACCTAGAAGTTCCCGTACAAAAACTCTACCAACTCCCCACACAACCTGAATATCTCTTCCATGAAGAAGCCGTTCATCAACGCAGATCTTGGGGCGAAAACCTCACTTATTACACAGGTTGCGGCTACTTACTTGGCGCTTCTTCTGGCGCCTCGAAGGGCCTCATCGACGCTGTCCGTGCGTCGGAACATGGGGACACCTTCAAACTCCGTGTTAATCGTGTTCTTAACTCGTCGGGCCTAACAGGCCGTCAGTGGGGTAATCGTGCTGGTGTTATTGGACTCATGTACGCCGCTCTCGAAAGCGGAATTGTTAAGTTGAGGGATACCGATGATGTTGGGAATAGTGTTGCTGCTGGGCTTGCTACCGGTGTTATTTATAAGGCAGCTTCTGGTCCTCGTGCTGCTGCTGTTGCTGGCGCTGTTGGTGGAGTGCTCGTTGGGTGTGCTGTTGGGATGAAGCACGCGTTGAAGCGGTATCTTCCTGTCTAATTTAATGTTGAAAATTTTTGGTATGGGGAATTAATCAATTGAAGGTGTTGAAATTTGTGTTTGCATCGATTTTAAATCTCGTTTCGCAATATGATGATTACTAGTAGCATGATTGGAAATGCTTTTGCTGAAGTTATATTTTGAGCTGTGTTTTGCTTGTAACCTGTAAAACTCTTAGTTTTTTTTAGGTTTTTCAATAATATTACAGAAACCAATTTGATTGACTGAACTGCTTTTTGTATTTTTTGTTGCTTTGCTGTTATACAGTTTTGGTTAATGATTATATTATATTGAGTGGGTGACAAATTTATTGTTGGTAGTTTGTTAACTGTTTTGGGGTCAATGTTGCTTGTGATCGATGGTTTGTTCTTTTCTATGTGGACGATAGGGTGAGTTGGGGTAGGTTTACTCTGTTTTAAGTGAGGATATTTTGTGATACATACTTCTTAGTGCATTAATGCAGAGACTTTTTTATTATTATGGTTTTGGCAACTGTGATGAACAAATAACCTTTGTTTTGAGCACCCTTGTTTTCCCTGATTGTATTTCTGATGATTTTGGTACTGTCAATTGCTCTTGTGTACGTATTGTCCACTCTCATTACTTATTTTCATTTGAAGTATGTATATGCTTTCTTTGTTTTAGAAGAACAAAATTTCATCATAGTTGCATTATTTTCCTCAGATTTGCATGATATCGTATACATTGTCACCTATGCATCTTGTTCCTTCTAAATGTTTGAAAAATGCAGTTTGTATTGTGCCATACGGTCATACCCATTAAACATCATGCGTGTCTTCTTTAATGTTAATGCCTAACACAATCTCTCTTTCTTTCTACTCTGGTCCTTTTTTCGTTTCCTTGCTAGAGAACCTAGCTTTTTTGCCTTAACCATCATCATTCTCCCTGTGATGTCTTTCCCTACATTGCTCTCTCCTCCGACTCTTTACCTCCCCTGTAAACCAAATACTGTTTGTTGATTTTTATGGCGAATGTCTCTAACTCAGTAAATCATAATGATCTAGTAATCTAATTACTGGTGTCAATGTGGAATCACGAAAATTTACGAGAAACAGAAAAGACAATGTTGATAGGACTGCTCATTCTGGAAGATTAGGCAATGACTAAGTGAATTTAATGACGAACTGGCTATAGGGTGAAGGTTGCATTAAGTGTAGAATTATTCTTTTAAGGGTTAGGTTAAGTAAGAAACGAAGAATTGGTTAGTGCAATTGTTTGGTATAGCATCATAAATTGAGATCAGGAATAAATAAATCATCAGAAAATTATTGGGTGAAATATTGTTTTGTTTAACTTTTAGTGGGGAAAATTCAAGCCTTTGAAATGCTTAAAAAGTATCTCAGCTTTTGGGGCAAAGTCTTGTTTGCCTCGTTGTAACCTTAGAAAGATTTTCCTTGTAGTGGAGGTTCTTATAGCTGCTTTTCAAGCTCAAATCTTGATTTATTATAAGCTTACAATTTCCTTTGGGAAGCTGTAATTATGCAAGAGAGGGAGAGATGCAACTGTGAAAGTTTGGGCTCAATTTAAGGTTGAAAGTCGTGTTTTTTTCTTGGGTTGGGTTCAATACAAGATTAATAGCTATTTTAGACTAGTTGTCGCCTTTGTGCTACATTCTACTTCTCAATATTTTCTATAATGTTTCTTGGCATGCTGCTTCGTTTGCTTGATGACCTTGGACTTACGATTGGTGCTGCTTACAATGATTATATTCTACACTACTTCAAAAAGACACTTATCAATTTAAACATATGCATGTTAATTTAGAAATGTTAATTGCAATATTGTTGTTTCTTTTGTCAAATCACAATTTTTAATACTCTATTGGAGTGTGCCAAATTGCCAATGTTGTTTTCTATCTTATTTCTTCTGTTTGTTAGCATAGGATTGTGCCCTAACTCTATAGGGAGTTGACCACCTGCTGTTTGTAGTTGTTCACTGATGTGAGTTTTTTATTTTTATTTCTATTTATTTTTTATTTTTATTTTAAACTTGAATGAAAGTCATTGACATTATTAGTTTCACATTGACTTTCTTAGATACATTGCATCATTAATGTCTTGACTCTTGAGCGTATTTTTTAGACTTCTACCTTTGGTTATTTTGGAATGGGAAGAGGTATGATAGGCAACTACGTTAGTTCCCTGTGTGAGGCTCAGTTGTTTTCCACCTTTTTCTTTCAGACTTTTTGCCATTCGACTTTAACTAATTATGGAATGCCAGATCAACGAAAGGTATTTTAGTATTAGTTAGACTTAATTATATTACTCTTAAACTTAATTATCTTATTTAAAGTGATTAACATAATTAAACTTTATTATCCCTTAATTGCTTTTAATGACTATTTATGGTACTAATTATCACTGTTCTACTACTTATATCATAAACAATTCTTCTTCTATGTATAATAGTCCACCATGTTGTAAAGGTAATAGAGATAAAGAGTATTGACCGTTATCTGAATGTAATTGGCACTCTCCTTTTTCTCAGCTTTTGCAGCTTGCGTCTTTTTTGCTAACTCCAACCTTGTCTTCCTTAGAAGCACAGTATGGATGAGTATGGTTTCCTACCTCAAACCATAGTCTTTATCTATAATATTTTGTGTTTGAATGATAAAATTTTAAATAAGAACTTAAATCTTTAAGTTATAAGGTTCGAAAGTATAACATGTCCTTTTAAAAACAAATATTTATTAATTTAAAAAGATTGCGATAATCATACTCTTGAACTTCCTAATACTTTAGAAGTATGTTATCTTTCTCTCAAGACAAATATTTTGTTACTCTAATAGAATATTGCATCCCTTTAACAAATACTTTTGTAGGTCCATTCCTTTTGACACGATTCTTATTTATAGAGGGAGTATTGCATGCATTGGATGCTCTTTGGTGAATGTCATCCCCACTATTACACCTTTTAGGCCTACTGGTTTAGAAAAATGAATATACACTACTCTTTTACAAAAGTAAAAGCAAAAGATAAGAGTAAATATACAAATCAGTGTACATATTTTACACATGTTTGTTTAGTCTTCTTTGGCTTATTCCATCATGATATTGTACATGCCTTCATCTCCTACATTGGATTTTCAATTGTGGTGGATGTTGTCATCTTTTTCCCATTAGCTTTGGAGTATTTAATCAGAATATCTTGTTATGTAGGCATCATTCCATATAAGAATGTATCTAACAAGTATTCTTGTCTTTTTTATGAAAAAAATCTTCGTTCTTTGACCTTATCCGCCTACTATTACTGTTGTACCAACATGAAAGATAATTTTGGTTTTTCTTCTTTCTGTTGTTGTTCTAATGCTTCGCTGATATGTTGAGAAATGTAGAAAAATCCCAATGCTCTAGTCATGACCGGATTCTCCATTGTCTTTTACCTTCTACTTATTGGATTTTTGAATTTAACTCCTACCATAGTCAAATAATGTGTAGGATAGACTTTTCCCATTAATACTTCTATATAATAATACCTTTATATGTCCCTATTAAAAACATATTGGAAATCAACTAGAGAGTTGTGAGTAGAAATATCCATTGGAATGAGGATAACTAAAGAATCCATGGCTATATCATGTTTCCATGCCTTTACGCCTTTACATGCTCCTTGGCATATTATGGTATCTTGGCAATTTTTGTAGGTGGATTTGGGTCTATTCTCCTTGATGTAACCCCTGAATTTCTTCCAAAAGAAATTCTATTTTCCCCAAATATCATCATAGATATCATAATATTTGTAACGGATCGTTGCAACTTCACAATACCATTTCTTGAAGTTACTTTGATTTTTCTTATTATGATATTTTGTATATCATAATTAAGATTATGGATACCATTCGTTAATTCTAGTGTTAGGAATCTTTTCATTGCTCAATGGCAACATTTTATTAATCCATTAAGGCTTGCATCGAAGCCTAAGTTGTGGGGGTGGGTGAGATCCGCTCCAAGCTTTCATTTGTTTCTTTAATGAGATTATTGCTCTCGAATGCCATTAGGGCCAAGACGATGTGTCTATAGAGGGTTGTTGAGATTTTTCTTTCTTGCTTATTGAGTGATTGGTCTTAGCTTGGATGTCATTTGCTAGTTCTCTTTTAAGCAAGATAATTCTTTGATCCCCGTATATGTTCAACTATAAAAGAGAATTCATTGAGCCGTAATTGCCAACGCATGAGTTCCCTTGCGCTTGCATTTTAGACAAATTTTTGTTAACAAATCCTAATGTTCCTTTGCACTCTGCTTAGACTAAGAATTGTTCAGGTGCCAAGAAAATTAAGAAATTTTCAATTTCTCTTATTTTTTTGTGCAATGTAGGATAAGTGCATTCAACTTTGTTGAAGCTTCCACTACTGTGCCTGCAAAGTTTTTGTCCATCTTCTATTTTTAATAATGCACTTTAGTGTTCATTACTAGCGTTTGTTTCCAAGGTTAAACTATCATCATTATTAGGCAATTTAGGACTTGGAGATTCTTACATAACTTCATTAATCCCTGGATATTCGTAGAATTTTCTTTCAACCAACTCCACTTAATTTTTCTCTTTTCAATTTTTGTTGTAAACGTTTTCTTAATTGGGCTAGATTTTTAATAAACTTAGAAGCATATGTTAAGCAACCCAATTGTTATTGCATGTAGCTAATTGTGCACCCTAATGTTCAACTACGTGCACATATGTTCATTTCACTATACAGAATGTTTATTTCATAAAACTAAATATTAAACTACTTACTAGTATTAAATTAATATTTGATTTATATTGAATTTGATTGAAAAAGATGCTGCATAATGGATATAACAAGTTGTTTAACACCAAAAAACAACAATTGAAATTCATTTTACTTTGTCTTTTGTCTTTTATTTATTTTATATTCTAAATATCCATTTTTCAAAAGTAAAATGTTCATTATCACAATCTAAATTATTTGTTTATTTCTATTTCTTTTGTCAAGTTTATCAAATAAGCTTGAGTTTTTGTTTTTGACTAAGAATATTCATTTTTATCAACATGTTGATTTTGGCACCCTAAATATGCATTTTATTGTTACTACTTGTCATATCAATTTCAACCTTTTGAATGTTGATTACAAAACTCTAAATATTAATTAATTTTTGAAAAACTGAATATTCAGTTTTAAACCTCAAATTATCTTTTCTTACTAAAGTGGGTTTGTTTGTTGAACCTATGTATTCATCTTTTAATAATACGATGCTCTTTTAATTAATTAAGTATAATGTGATTTTAAACCTAAATATCCATTTCTTACAAATATAATGTTCATCCAGTTTTAATGTTCATTTCTTAAAAGTATAATGTTCATTTATGCTTAGGGGGTGTTTGGTATGAGAAGCAGTAAGGTAATGGAAAGGAAACAAATTAGGGNGGGGGGGGGGGGGGGGGGGGGAAGGGTAATGGATAGTGTTACCGTTACTAATTGTTTGGTATTACTAATGTAACGTAAACGATTACCACAATTCCGTTTCCTATCGTTTGATATAGAAAACTTGAAAAGTAAAAGCTTTTCTGTTTTTTTTTTTTGTTACGTCTGTTAATTACATCTAGTATACAATGTTTTTTATTTAACTTGAAAAAGTATCAAAAGCTTCAACACAGATTATGCAAATGTAATATGCTACTTCTTAAGAAGTTCAACAACATATTATAGCAAAATAAAGATAATAATGGTAGCAAACATTACAATTAGTTGCAACACTAATAAAGTTTGCTCAATTCAAAAACTTCATCTACTAACAACTCAAAAACACCATGTACTAACAACTCAAAAAAAAAAATCATAAGGCAAAGGTAGTAGGAATGGAAGAGGTAGCATTACACAAGGAAGGCAATAGAAGTCAAGAAATTGATGTGAATTTTGTTATAGACAAACGCCACTCACACAAAGGAAACTTAGACTTCAAATTTGATAAAGCCACGCACCACAAATCTGAACTTCTAAGGCGAATAATTGGTAGAATTTGATTAAAGCAAAGCACCCTCAAATCCTAAGAACTATCCTCACGTGAGATCAAGCACAAAGCACCACTCATCATCGAATTTCTCACAAGAACTCTCAAGTTTTTGTTTTCTTCGTGAAACAATAAAAACCGGAAAACTTATGTTTTCACATCAAGCTAATCTGAATTTTATTGATGTATTACATCCTATTTATAGCTAAACATATCACATAATATTTCAGAATCCTAAACTATCCTAACTACCTTAGATACATGGTATAACAAATTAAGATTGGATAACAAGATATCACACACCAAACCGGTACAAATCTTGCACCATATATTTTGTAATCTGATTTCTAGTCTAAATCTTAGATATTTTGAGAATCAAATCTAGTCACCATATTTCCGAATAACAAACTAAGGTTGACCAATCAAACAACACGGAAATCCTTGTTGACAACGTTGCCCAACTTTTCAAAATCTTTCAAAAATCCGCCCATATAACTTGCTTTGATTCTCGTTGATTTTTGTTGGACTTGCATTTCAAGAACTTCAAGAAACTCTTCAAGATTCAATCTTTATTCAAGAACCTCCATTTTGTGTTTCCCATGCTTGATTCCATCAATCTTGACTCCTAAACTAATCAAGAAAATCACAAAACACCATATGGTAAAACCCTATCAAATGACGTGGGAAGAAAACCCATATAGCTCAACACTTCTAAACTACTAGCTTATATTGCTTGATTTTTACGTGAATAAACTTGTACATGTCCCATGCACACATAAAAATCCACCCTAGCCAACCCAAGAAGCCTTGTGTCTCCAAAAGCCACTAACTCCCCCAAGGTTGCTTCTTGTTTTCCACCTTCAATCAAACCCAAACTCCGAAGTTTTGCTCATTGATATGCGTATCATCCTCCTCTCTTCAAAAGAGTTTGTCCTCAAACCTCGAAGTTGATCATCAGGAACATAAGGAGCTAAATCACCAATGTGTAAAGTAGCATGGACTCCATATTCTCTGGCAATTCCATTTATAAGCATTCTCCCCCACTTTACTATGATCTTGAACGGTCCATCACAACGAGGCAATAGTTATTCTTCCTTTGATTTGAAATCTTTCCTTCCTCAGTGTAACCAAACCAAATCCCCTTCTTTGTAACATGTTGTATTTATGTTTGTTTGCTCGTGCCTTGTAGATATCATTAACCTCTCAATTCGAGCCCTTACTTCTCGTGAGTTTTTGCATGTACTCAACCTTAGTCTTGGCATCCTTGTGTACCAACTCCTTTAGGAATACTTACAAAATCAATTGGTAACTTAGGATTGACCCCAATAGACAATCTCGAAGGTGAGTGCTTAGTAGCATAAGTAGGTGACCTATTATAACAAATTCAGCATGAGCAAGCTTCAAATCCCAATCTTTTGTGTCTTACTTACCAAACCACGCAACAAAACCCCTAGTGTTCGATTAGTGACCTCTGTTTGGCATCTGTTTGATGGATAAGAGTGCTAAACAAAAGTTTCGTACCTATTAACCTCCATAGTGACTTCCAAAGTAGCTCATAAACTTTGTGTCTCTATCACTTACAATAGTCTTTGGAACCCCATGTAACCTTATAATGTCTCGAAAATACAAATCACCACATTCATAGCACATCTTTCTTGTGACATGGTGTTAAAATAGCCATCTTTGAAAATCTATCAACCACTACCATAATTGCATCTTTTCCCCTTGTTGTCCTTGGTAACCCTCAATGAAATCCATAGAAAACATCCTCCCAAGGTCCCTCTGGCACTGGCAATGGAGTTATAAAAACCTTGAGAAAGGCTGCCTTTGCCTTTTGACAAGTAGCACATTGAGCAATTATGGCCTCAACATCAACAATCATCTTTGGCCAATAAAAATGTTCTTGCAACATGGTTAGTGTCTTTGTAATGCAAAATGTCCAGCAATACCTCCTCCATGAGCCTCCCTTACTAGTAACTCACGTATAGAACACTTAGGTATGCACAATAGATTACCTTTAACAAAAACCCATCATGTAGCACATAGGAACTCATAGAACCTTTTGAAAGTTGCGCCATTATTGGTCCAAAGTCTCCATCTTGCTCGTAAAATGAGTTATCAACTCCAACCCAAGCAACTTAAAGTTCAAAACACCAAGCAAAGTATACCTTCTTGACAAAGCATCAGCAACAACATTAGACTTCCCCGTTTTGTACTTTGAAGAGAAGTGAAAAGATTGCAAAAATTCAACCCATTTAGCATGTCTTGATTCAACTTTTGTTGACCATTAATGTGCTTCAAAGCTTCATGATCAGAATGTATATGAAGTGATTAGGCCTTAAATAATGACTCCAATGATCCAAAGCTCTAATAATGCATATAACTCTTTGTCATAAGTAGAATAGTTCAATTTAGCACCATTCAATTTCTCAATAAAATAAGCAATTGGCCTCTTCCCTTGGACTAGAACAGCACCAATTCCAACCCACTGCATCCGTCTCAACTTCAAATGGTTTAGAGAAATCTGGAAGGCTAGTATAGGTGTGTTACAAAGCACTTTTTAATCAACTCAAAAGCTTCTTGCGCCCCCTTGGTCCACTCAAATTAGGTTTATCCTTCTTAATGCATTCGGTTATAGGAGCAACAACAGATGAAAAATTCTTCACAAACCTCCTATAGAACGGGCTACCCATGAAAAGCACGTACTCAGTCACGTTTTTTGGTGTTGGCCATGATTTTAGCTTCTACTTTAGATGGATCAACAGAAACCCCATCCTTGGACACAATATACCCCAAAACGTCACACTGGTACCATGAAAAACACTTTTCAAGCTTAGCATAGAGCTTTTGTTCTCGTATGTCCCAAACACCTCCTTAAATGGCTTGATGATCATTAACACTCTTGCTATACACCAAATATCATCTAAATATACCACTACAAACTTACCAATGTATGGCTTTAAGACCTCATTCATCAAACCTCATAAATGTACTAGGTGCATTAGTTAACCCAAAAGGCATGACTAACCATTATAAAGCCCTAGCTTGTTTTAAACCTGTTTTCCATTCATCACCTTCCTTCATTCGAATCTGATGATATCCACTTCTTAAGTCAATTTTTGAAAATAATTGAGAACCATGTAATTCATCCAGCAAATCATCAATCTAGGTATAGGAAACCTATACTTGACGGTTATATTGTTAACTGCCCTTGAATCAATACACATTCTCACAAGTCCCATCCTTCTTAGGTACTATTAATGTAGGCACAGCACATGGACTCATGTCTCTCTCTCACGTACCCCCTCTCCATTAATTCCTCAATTGCCTTTGTATCTCCTTTGTCTCCTTGGGTTACATCTATATGCAGGCTTGTTAGAATTTGAGACCCAGGAATAAGATCTATTTGATGTTCAATCCCTCGTATTGGTGGTAATCCTAGTGGCAACTCATTAGGAAATCTCCGAAAACTATTCAACATTGGATGCAAACCCTAGAATCTCTGGGGTTTCATCTTGTACCTCTTTGGCTAACAACATTAAGACATAGAACTTGTTTTCAACTCCCTTTCTAACTCCTTTCCACCCACCAACAAAACCTTTAGAATTACCCATGCTTGTTTTAGGTTTGAAATCATCAAGGGTTTTAATGCATATGATTTTTCATTAGGGTTCTTGCGCACAATATAGACATTTTTTCTCCCATTAAACTTCACAAAACGGTCATATTGCCAGGTCTACCCAATAATATATACAGCATCCATAGGACAAACATCACAAAGTACTTGATCCTCAAATTTACCAATTTTAAACGCAATCAAAGCTTGTTTGTTTACCTTAACATGCTTTTGTTGCTAAGCCAATGTAGCTGTATGGTTGAGGATGTATCTTTGTAGGAATTGCGAGTTTTTTCCACCAACAACGTAGTACTACATTGTGCAACTTCCAGTATCTATGATCACATCACAAGCTTGCCTTGAACATTACACCTTGTGAGAAAAATTTTGTCCCTTGACTCTCCAAAGGTTGTGCACTTTGAGATTGTAATACCCTACGTACCCAAGGATTGGCCTTGTGTTTCTGGTTGGACTTCCTCCGTTTTTCTTCTCCATATTTTCATAATTAGCATACTCTTCCTCTCCCTCATCCCCATACATCTCCTCCTCTTCTCCAAGGCTTTCCCCATCTACCCAATTTCGAGTTGTTGTGACCCTAGCATGAGGACAATCTCTTGAATGTGACCTTGTCCCTTACACTTGAAACAAACAATGCGTGAATCCTACTTGGTTTTTGAAGTTGAACTCTATCCTTGATGAAGGGTGGTTTAGTAACCTACAAAGTTTGGTTTTAGGAAAAGTATCACGTCTTTCCTTAGGGTCATAAGTTTTGAAGTATGTCTTTGGCTTACGTGCAACTTGTTTCTCAACCCTTGCTGCCACTCTACAAACTTCATCAAAGGTCCAATAAGGTTGTAATTCGACTTTCTCCCTTATAATTTCATCTAGACCAGCCACAAAACGAGCCACCTTATGTGTCTTCTTCTTTCTAAATCACAAATCATGATCAATTTTTCAACTCCACAATATATTCATCAACCGTTTTTTCATCTTGTTTTAATGTATGCATCTTGATGAAATTGTTTGCTCGAAATCTTGAGGACAAACGTTTCCTCATCTCCTTTTTCAATTTAGACCATGAAGATATTTTTGACCTACCTTCTTTCCCTCTCTTTCTTTGTAAACCCTCAAGCCATAAACTGCATAGGAAGTGAGTTTTAATTCCGCCAATTTGTAAGATTTATGATCATCATATTCTTTGTAACGAAAAATCTTTCAACCTACGAATCCATCTAGAAATTTTCAGGATCCATACCTCCATTAAACTCAGGAATTTCTATTTTAAGATTCGATCATCATCCCTCACTTTCTTTACTTTGTGCCTTGATCTTGGTTCCTCATCGTCATAGAACTTGATGAGAATCCCTTTTTTGGTTACGTACACTCCTCACACTTTCTTGCTCACTTTCACTGATGATAGCCATCTCTTGTTTGATTTAGTAGAGTTTTTCTGGTAGAAGCCATGATGGTTAGGACTTCATCTAAACGAGCCTTTAACTCGTCATCTCCCCTTGCATACGTAGCTCTTTTTGCTTGAGCCAAGCTCAACCTTTCGTGAATCCTTGTGGAGTTCGTCTCCACCTTCTTGAGCCATGATAATTTGTTATTGAACACTTGAGATTTGAATGAATCTCTCAACGAGAGCACCAAAAGTTGATGTGAATTTTGTTATAGACAACGCCACTCACACAAGGAAACTTAGACTTCAAATTTGATAAAGCCACGCACCACAAATCTGAACTTCTAAGGCTAATAATTGGTAGAATTTGATTAAGCAAAGCACCCTCAAATCCTAAGACTATCCTCACGAGATAAAGCACAAAGCACCACTCACTCAATCGAATTTCTCACAGAAACTCTCAAGTTTTTGTTTTCTCGTGAACGATAAACCGGAAAACTTAGTTTTTCAATCACTAATCTGAATTTTATTTGATGTATTTTACATCCTATTTATAGCTAAACTATCACATAATATTTCAATCCTAAACATAATCCTAACTACCTTATATACATGTATAACAAACTAAGATTGGATAAACAAAATATCACCACAAACTGATACAAATCTTGCACCATATATTTTGTATCTGTTTCTATCTAAATCTTAGATATTTTGAGAATCAAATCCTAGTCACCATATTTCCGAATACAAACTAAGGTTGACCAAGTCAAACACACGGAAATCCTTGTTGACAACGTTGCCCACTCTTCCAATCTTTCAAAATCCCGCCATATAACTTGCTTTGATTCTCGTTGATTTTTGGACTTGCGATTTCAAGAACTTCAAGAAACTCTTCAAGATTCATCTTTATTTCAGAAACCTCCATTTTTGTGTTTCCCATGCTTGATTCCATCAATCTTGACTCCTAAACTAATCAAGAAAATCACAAACACCATATGGTAAAACCCTACCAAATGACGTGGGAGAAAAAGAAAAAACCTATATCTCACACTTCTAACTTAGCTTATTTTGCTGATATTTACGTGAATAAACGTACATGTCACCATGCACACATAAAAATCCACCCTAGCCAACCCACGAGCTTGTGTCTCCATAAGCCACTAACTCCCCCAAGGTTGCTTCTTGTTTTCCACCTTCAATCAAACCCAAACCCTCGAAGTTTTGCTCATTGATATGCGTATCAGAAATGAAGATGATCTTCTACTTCTTTTTGAGAAGGTCAATCACATACTGCTTTTTCATATTCGAAGGTGCTTGATAAAAAACTCGTAGCTTGTGTTCCTCCGCCATTAAGATCGTAGCAACCTCCAAAGCTTCGGATGGAGAAATGCCATCCAAATTCATTACCTCATTCAAAACTTTGTTTTCTTTTTCATCCAACCTTTGCTCCCTTTCTTCGGCATTTGACCATGTGGTAGCCATAGTTCCAAGATTTATGTTTATGTTTTCAAATATATTTTGGAAACTAGAGGAGATATTGTTGAGAGAATCAACCAAATCACAATCATCATTCTTGCATAAGGACTTAAGATCTCGCTTATTCTTTCTTTTTACCTTGGCCTCCTTTGAATCCTTCACTTTCTTCATTGTAGCCTTCACTTTTTCCATCTTTGAAGGAGTTGAATCATCATCCTCAATCTTCAAAGGGCACTTTTGGGATCGACTTGTAGAATGACTTGCACAAGAATGTTGCCGAATGAGTTGCGAAATTAACATCATCATCCGATTCACTCTCGACATTGAATGGGTTCTTATCAAGCTCTTGATCCAAGTCTTCTATTGCACCAACAAAAGACTCGGTAGCATCTCCTGTTGCCTTGTCTTTGGCATAGATCTCCGCAAGTGTATCATAATGGGTGAAGGGGACACCATACAACCCTTTCGCCTTCTTATGAGTCTGCCAAAACACCACAAGAACACATGAACAAACAAAACAAAGCCAAAACATCAACCACCCAAAATCAGTTTCTACACTACTACAGATTACCAGCACAGCAAAAACAACATCACCAAAACCAATGCAGCCAAGCAAACTGCACCACAGCCGCACCACACTAGCAGAAAATAGCCTGACAAGAACTGCAATACTGAGAACCAAGGAAAAACAGCAAACAACATCCTGAAACAACCTGCAAACCATATCACCTGAGGAGTATCACCTGGAGCAGGCTAATACAAACTACAAACTCGAGGAGACACACATTCGCACACACACAAAGGAACTCGATGAGCAAGCAATCAGCATGACATCCGAAAAAGTAATAACAGACATCTCATTACTCCATGGGCAACACAAGTAGGAAAGTAACCTCTAAATTATACAACAACTTCCAGCACTAGGTACAGAGTAAATAGTTTTAAGCTCCAACTTGTTGGCCTAATGACTCATTGCACCAAATATTTGTGATTACTTGAGTGCTCATGATCCCAAAAACGAATCAGAATAGAAATTTCAAATAATTCAACATGATAGCCTACCAATAACAAACTATTTAAAGACATAATTTTAACACAACCCTTCAGATTATAATTTGTCCTCTATTTAGCAAATTTGAGGGAGCAAATGCAAAGAATCTTACAACTCATGACAGCCAATCATAAAATAACATCTTTCAGGTATTGTATCACACATGACATGACACAAGCCAAATAATAACGCAGTTTATAGTTAGGAAGAGTGGGCTTTGCAATTTGTAATTGTGCACAAGGTAAGCCCACTACACAAATCAGGAATTCAGAACCAACTGGACTAGTAGCATAGAAATAACAACTAATGAGACAATACTACAATAACCACATAGTCTCATAAAACAAAACAAAAGGAAAACATAGCAGAAAATAGAAACAGAAATAGAAAACAAAAACAAAAAAAGGAAAATAGAAACATGGTAGAAGTAGAACACCCCTTCTCATACCTTTACCCATTCGTCGAACACCGCCTTCTCTACCTGAAGCATCTTCTTCTCAGCATCCCATCCAAATCCCGAGGTAGATAACATTTCTGCCATTGCGCTATATTTCTCAGACCAATGCTTGATTCTTGATTCGATATGAGGGACAACTTTCAACCCGCATTTAGGAAGAACATGATTGATCATATCTTCCAACTTGTT
The DNA here is from genome assembly GCA_016808085.1 of Suaeda aralocaspica. Classification (NCBI taxonomy): domain Eukaryota; kingdom Viridiplantae; phylum Streptophyta; class Magnoliopsida; order Caryophyllales; family Amaranthaceae; genus Suaeda; species Suaeda aralocaspica. Next base: position 872,523 of record PYUH01003982.1, on the reverse strand, counting down.
CATGTACCCATTCTTAAAACCACTATCGCCTTTCCACTTTGGATCAATACTTAATTCATGCAAGAATTTTATAAGAGCCGCATCCTCTTCAAACGTCCAAAATCTTTTATTTTGACCTCTTCCTCGATTGCTTGCCTCTCCCTTACCTTGACTAGCCTCCATCCTAAAAACAGACACAAGAAAATTCAGAACATGAAGCATAAAAAAGGACGGCAAAAACATAAGAGAAAGTACAAACAAAAGGCAAAAATAGAAGGCAGAAAAACATAAGGCAAAACAGAAGGCACAAAACAAAACAGAAGAGACAAAACTAAGCATAAGGCGTACATTTTTCTTGGGCTATCAACCATGTCTACCTCTCGTCCTCCAACCATTAAACAAATCTTGAGCTAATGTGTTTCTAAAATTAGTCCATTCATCTGAAGTTGAAACACTCGTAATGAATTCGATTTCATCGTCTGAATCGCTTTCGGAATCATCATCCGATTCACTCAACTCATCTTCATTTATATCATCCGTAGGCATGAATTTTCTGATCAAATTATGTAATAAGCAACAAGCCATCACAATCCGTCCTTGAGTTTGAATATTGAAAAAGGAAGGACTTCTAAGAATACTCCATCTTCCTTTAAGTAGGCCGAAACATCTCTCAATCACGTTTCGCGCCCTAGCATGTTTCATGTTATAGAACTCCTCGGCACTCACGGGTTGTTGATCCGTCCATTCTTTTAAATGGTACCTTTGACCTCTATATGGAGCAAGAAATCCCTCACAATTTGTGTATCCCGCATCAACTAAATAATAATTTCCTTTAAAGTTATTAAACAATATAATTATTACCTACCAAAACCTAATAAAGAAAATTTACTCATAAAAAACTGAACCTCACTTACCTCGAGGTACCCTAAAACCATTTGGTCTAGAAAGCGCATTGCGAAGTACACGCATATCATGGGCAGAACCTTCCCAACCCGGAAAAACATAAATAAATTGCATATTGGGTGCTCAAACACCCAATACATTCATAGCAATTGTTCCTTTTCTTGTTCTATACCTTGCTCGTTCTTGTGAAGGCACATTTACATTAATGTAAGTCCCATCTAATGCCCCTAAACAATTCTACAAAAATATGAAAATAACATTACTTGCAAACAATCCAAAATGTAAAAATCTTAGTAAGGATTTGGGACTTTAGAGAAGACAAATACCTTGAAAGGTTTCCACCTTTCATCTTCACAATCATTTGATATTGGTGTGGGGTTGTAAAGAAATACTTCGTGCAACTTGAGCAATGCCCTTAGGCAAAGGTGTAATTGTCGGTTCACGGTTTCTCCACTTCTAAAAAAAGTATTGTCCAATAGACCTATTTTTCTTATGGTGAGCCAACGTGTATAAAAACATGGCTACTATTTCTTGAAGTGACATGTTTTTTGTTCCACTCAAACCCCCAATATCTCTAAGCATCTCACATATTATATTGAAGGTTCTCCTATTAACACGAAGCTCACTCTTGCATTTCACATCACTCTCTTTGTAGAGACCTCTTAAAACTAACATTCGTAACAATTTTTTGTATTTTTTTTCTCTCCCTTAATTGCACACCTCTAATTGTAACAACGGAAATTGTATACCACATCCAATACATCATGAAAACAATTATAACCATTGAAACAACAAGTTGTAGTTGTTTTAGCTTTCTTTTCCTCCCAACGGAATGCAATTGAGGCATTGCAAAAACCTTGAAAATACAATACAAAAACTAGTATTATGCCTACACTATTATATCTAGCAAAGTAATAATAACTAATCAAAGATAAGATAAAGTCATAAGTACCATCACCAACCATAGACCAATTGCCCATTTGAGGTTATAACCATTTCAATCATAAACCAAAAAAAGTAAGTACCACACAAACGCAATTCTTTCATTTATAATTTATTAATCAGACTAGTTCATATCCACCAATTCTATATCCTTAAACTTACAAACATCAACACCATTAAGGTAATTTTACGGTTTTTAACAAATCTAGACAAACAGCAGATAAAAAAAGCATTAGCAATATATACAATAATCACATAAGCAAAACATTCAAGACATAACTTTAACCCCTCGAAAAACATTCGTCAATTTTGGACAGAATACAGCACACAAAAGCCACATACTCAGCGCAACTTCCTGCTTCAAGCTCACTCTCAAATGACTAAACTTACACAGCGAACACACGGAAGAGCAGTTAATAAACAGCTCAGCAACATCCGATGCCACTAGTAGTTTTCAGTGAAACAACCTATGAGGCTTACGTTCATCAATGCTAACACTAAGCTAATTCAGCTACAAGATGTTCGGTAACAGTTATCATACTCGAAGTACACAAATGTCAAATTCTGCAGCAATAAAAGCAACTACACGACTAATTACATTTTAATATGACAATATACAATAATTGATTATAAAATTGCACAAAATCACATAACAACCTAATTATCATCTTCATTCAAATCAGTTAAACTTCATTCATTGTACCCTATTTTCACTGCAATTTTAAATTTTCACTGTAACCATAAACAAATCAATCAATGTAATCATCTGTAACACCCTGGATTTTCCTTAACCTTCTACTTCCTAATTTTTTCGGAAAACGTGTTAAACTAGAAGATATAACATTTATTAAACCACTATATATGGAAAAACCAAAGTATTACCGCCACCGTGATAACGGCTAAGGCTTCTATCAAAGTACTATAACGGAAGTCTTTAAAACCAACACAATTTAAAACTAAACTTCAAACAACTTTAAAATAAAATCAACTTTAAATTTATTACGCTTCGGAACCATATTAATGGCCCTTTAAAACCAAACCAAAATTAATAATCAGAAGTCTTTCAAAATCCAAACGATCAAATAAACGTTAGTCTCTGAAAGCAATTGAAATAAGGTAAAACTAGAACCACATCAAGCGCTCTCACTCCATCCCATCATGAAATGACTTATGCCCACTTGTACCTGCAGCTTTCCTTTTACTAGACAACTACTCACCACAAGTGGGTCATCGTAGGGCCAAGTCCAAGACAAAGCCATGCACACAAAGCAAACAGTCAGCAAAGTTGAGTACATAACTACTAAAGACTATGCAATAACGAAAGGAATTAAAACATGCACTCAACTTACCTTTGACAACCTTCTTACCTGTACATGGACTCAATAAAATTTATTATTAAATTTAACTTTTGGATTCGGCATCGAACGGGTTTCCTTTCCTTTAAAATCGCCCTATTGGGCACCAACTTGGGAGCAACTCCAAGAAGGTGTTACCTATGTCACACGAGGTGACGGATATCCAGCGCATTCATAATATAAAAGAGTACAACGTCTTGTACTCCAATTAGAAGTCATAGATCACTGTTCCATATGACTCCCCCCTTTGTTCATACTCAAGGTATATACGTTCCAAGAGTTTTGGTGCGAATCCTCTTACACTTTACGTGATTTAACAGGTTTAACATTGTTATGACTCTCATGCAACATCACATAGAGACATGCATAAAATCAAGTAACCATATTCATTATCTTTACTTTAAGGTGATTCCAAATCGACTTATGTGAGTCCTTTAATTAAACTGAACCTCCTGTACCACACATTAACTGTGAGTGGCTAACAACTTACTTTCTTGTTGACCACACATTAACTGTGAGTGGTATTATAACTTACTTTCTTCTTGACCACACATTAACTGTGAGTGGCATTATATGCATAAATAATTGCTCATTACTTCTATTAATCAGGTGAAGAAATTCACTACTATCTTTCTTGTTGATTACATATCTAATCAACTTTAAAAATTATCTTCTTCCTTTATTCGTAAAACTGTTGGCCAAACTGTACTGATCAAAACATTCCAATTCAAGCTCATGAAAAGTTAAACTGTCTATTTAACATGGAATGTCATTAACATTATAAACATGCTACTAACACTTGTCATGCATATAAATTCATGTTCCAAAACGAGCATACAAGATTCATATAAACCAGAATTTCTCAAGCATGCATTCTAAACTCCTATGTTTGCCTTTAGTACTTACGTACCTTGTAAAATAGCTGTGCTCCGCCACAACTCTAGAAGTAGACTAAATCAAAGTCTCCTACATAAGGAAAGCCGAGCTAAATTAAAAATCTTGTTGACTAAATTCTATAACAACCTTAACCAACTTCTAAATTTGGAAACTTTGTCCAAAACATTCCTTATTTGGTCTCTATTCAATTCCATACTTAAATTTTCTTCTCTATTGCAATTCTACTTTGTTTTCGGGACTTAGTTATACTTTATAAAACCTTAATAAATTTTTTGTGCCACCTTAGAAAAGTGGACAGCAATCTAAACTTATTAAAACACTTTGAAAACTTCCGAAAATGACACAAATCGATCATATAATGTATTACCTTACTCACATGATCAATTTATGCTATTTACAAACTTTAAAAGGCTATTTAATTAATTTATAAAATCTGGACAGCATGTTAAACATGCTTAAAACCACTCTTAAACATCATAAAACATACTAGAATTTATATACTTCATCATAGGATTGATGTATGATCATAGTGTAATTTGGGCACTTTAAACTCAACTTGTTTTAATTATAATTTCAAATTTATTTCTTAACTTTAAAGTCATGAAAAACTTATGAAAACATCATGATTTCATGTCAAAACACTTCTACAATCTGCTAACATATTTATGAAGTTAATCTAGGCTTTAGAACAAATTTTCATATGATTTAACATGTTTATAATATTTATTCAACTCAAATTCATGATTATAAAATTTCGACGGCTTTATAAAACAAGTCTAAAACCCTTAAAAATCAATCTAAACTTAATAACAACATCATAAATTTACCCAACAATAATTTATGATCATACTATCGAAGTTTAGAACATAAAATTCATAAAAATCATAACTTTATTAATTTTTCAAACCCTAATTTATAATTTCATGAACAACAAATTTAATTCATGCCTTTAAACAATTCATACTTATATCAAAACATGATTAAACTTATAAAAAACATGATTACATACAATTATAATCATAAATTTGTAAGATTGAATCAAAAATAAAGAAGTAGAATTTTTTTTATATAAAAGGCCGAAATATACCAAAAATTGGGGAGGAGGTCCGACAGTGGCGACCGGCTGGTGGCGCACGGCGGCCGGCTGACTGCTGCTGCGGCGGGGTCCGGATGGGCGCGGATCCCGAGGCTCCAAAATATTTTTTTTTTCCTCTTTGAACTTCCGACTTTTTTTTTCTTTTTTTTTTTTTTGGATCTAAAAGTTTTTTTTTTTCCCTCTAAACTTCTGGAATCCTAATTGACTAGTATGATCAGTAAAATTTGGAATTATAGGTTTTGTAGGGTGTTTATAGGCCTCAAAGTAGGATTTTGGTGGGGCCCATAAACACTCCTAAGTAAATTAGGAAACCTAAAAAAAACTATTTTTTGAAGTTTTAAAGATATTTTTAATCATAAAAATACTATTTAAGAATACAAATAATACTTTTAACCAAAACTAACCAAAACTTTATTATTTACTATATTTTTGTTAATTTCTTTTTATTTAATACCTTTATTGAACATAAGTTTCAATAAAAATACTAAAATTATACGAATGCTTAAGCTTCTTTCTAATCTAGGGAGGGGTGTTTTTTCGCTATGCAATTTTCCCTTGATTATCAATTATTAATTTACTTAACATGTTTATTACATCAGGGTTCATAAAATATTCTTTCCACATTCTTTTAATTTCTATTTCACTGGGGTTTACCTTAATTGCAGTGATTTTCTTTTTTAACTCCACCTATTTCATATTTTTCATCGCTAACTACTCCTTTTCTCTCAAAAATAATAATTTTTTCTTTTTTTCTCTTTTCCGAAAAACAGAACTGCAGTTTTGTTTTCATTTTTTTTTTTGGAAATCACACTCATTTTTTTCCTTTCTTTGCTCTCTAAATTTTGGAATCCTAATCACAACTTATGAGCATGAAAATCTGAAAATTTTGGTTTTAAAGAGTAATTATAGGCCCTAATGTAGGATTTGGAAAAGCCCATACTTTTCCTAACATGTGGAAATTACCTTTAGGGCCTTGCCTCAAAATAAATTAGAAAACCTTTGAAAATTCTATTTTTCGAAGCCTTTAAAAATATGTTTAAAACATAAAATATTATTTACAAACACAAATAACTACTTTCAACCAAAACTTATTTATTATTTATTTTATTATTATTAATTTCTTTTTATTTAATATTCCTATTGAACATAATTTTCAATAAAAATATTAAAATTACACGAATAAATTACAAAAATACTTTCTTAAAATACGTGAAAATGTGGGGTATTACAAAAATGACTTATGAGGTTCGAAGGAGTCTCAAATGCTTTGTCGTGACAGTGTTTTGCCGAAGAGCAAAAAATGACTAAAAAAACAAACCTTGATTGCACTTATGAGCCAAAATAAGCGATTGGAATGCTGGTGTTGCTTATTAACGCTTAAGATGCATTTTGCGATGATCAAATTCCTGAAATGCCTAAAAAGTCACCGAAACATACCCAAAATGATACAAAAGTATCATTTCACCACAAAACACTGCTCAACCCATCACAAAAGCTAAACAAATTGATTCCAAGGGGTTTCCCTGGCTTGGAAACTCAAAAGGGTGATTTGGGGACAAAAGGTACCCAAAATTGAACCAAAATGCTCCGACGAGCCAAAAAATGCTCAAATTAGCTAGAAAATCAAAAGTTATGTACAAGTAACTCAGGGTGCCTCCCGGGAACGCTTGTTTAATGTCACGAGCCTGACTCAGCTCTTAGACATAGTATTTACAATGTAACCAAGGTTACATCGAAACCATCTCGGCAAGCTAAAAGATAAGGGCTTAGTAAATAGCATTGCAAAGGTCGTAAGAGCTTGTCAAATGCGCTACCACTCTACTCACAAAATACCAAATAAGAAATGACTAACAATGGCATCGAATATAGTAAATGGACCAATTTTTTATGCTTATGTGGGAGTGAGTGCCCACAAGGAGGAAAAGAAAGACTCAAAACTATTAAAATACGAAAAGAAAATAAAAACGGAGCACTTCCATACACTCTAGTTACCGTGGTTTCTATAAGAGAAACATGGGAGTCAAGACAAACAATAATGTCCTCGAATGGAAGTGGTATTGGCGTGGTTGGAAGTAAAATGAGCGGTGAAGGAAAAAGGTCAAATCTTTCCCAAGATGAAGCGGGAGGATGTGGTATGAAGACCATCATGGCATTTATGACCTCATTTTCTTCACTAGACTCTATTTTAAGGGATTCATTGACTTCACATGACGATTCATGAGGGTCATAACTCATGAGGATAGTACATATAAAGGTCATCATCAGTGGGAAGTTGGACACTAATAAGCTCAGTAACAAGTGAAAGGGGGGAAGAGTCATGACTGAAATAATTGGTAGCAAGCTCAACATGGGAAGTATGAAGTGAATTATAAGGGCTCATACTAACACTTTTTAAGTACTCATCAAAAGCAATTTCGAGCGAGCTCAGGTCTTGTGAATACTGATGGTGAACATCAAAGTTGGAAGCATAAAATGACAAATAATCAAAGCTATATTCCTCAAGAGAGTTTGATTCATGACTAAAGTCATGTACCCCTTGGGTGGTCATATCCCATTGATAGGTTTCTTTAACAAGACACTCAAATAGAAGCGAAGCCCTATCCAAGTCAAAACATAAGAATTGCCCATGAGACAAAGACTCTACCCATCCCCTTGTTTCCTTGTTTAGTCCCTCGTAAATAGAATTACAAGCTAACCACTTATCATGGTTATAGTTAAGATTAATGGAATCAAAAACCCTAACATCAAACAAACAAAATGACTCATGCTCATATTGGGGGTCGAATAAGAAGGTAGCCATGAGGCCGACACACTACATAAAAATAAAAACAAAATGACTTACTCATTTTACTCAAACTAAGCTAATGTAACTGTTGCTCCCTGGTAACGGCGCCAAAATTTGATAGCCTGACGAAGTGGCTACGAAATATAAACCATACAAGGCTCACTAGGCTACTAGCAAGGGCAAGTAATGATCGAATCCCATGAGAGCAAAGTTGGACACTAAGAAGCTCAAGTGTTGATTAAGCTAAGTCGGACATTCCAATGATTGGATAATCGTTACTATCACTAATATTAACACAAGATTAACAAAACTAAAACGATATAAGGTGCAGGATTCACCACTCATAACCACTATGAAGGTGTGAATCCTACAATGAGCCAAGTCTAGGGGAAGTCATTCTAAAAGCCATGTCTACTCTCTCGAGCTAGCATGATGAGCGGAACTATAAACACTACCTATTCTCATGGCGTGAACAGAAAACGGCTCCTAAGAACAATCACGAAGACTAATAACGACCCTTAACCCAAGCACCTATTATGATGGTACTTGAATCAATCGAACAAGAGGAGTCCTCACTCAATTTCATCTCTCGATGATTCGTTGAGAAAACTATGTACAACATCTACAGTAGCGAGTCATAGAAACGTGAACAAGCACCCCTTAATCCAACACTAGTCACCCCCAAGCCAAGACTTTTGCAAGAAACACAAAAACATATAGGAGGTGAGGGTTTCCCCCACACCTTGGAGAAAACACTACTCACTACTCATTTTATTAATCAAATACATATTTTTATTCCTGATTACAATATTACAACAAAGAAATAAGTTATAGCAATGAACTATAATCTAAATTGAGCAAAACATTAATTAAAAGAACTTGCTTATCATCATTTTATTGCAAAGAAATAAGTTATGGCAATTTATTAAGAGAACTAAAACATATGCATGAAAATATATATGAATGATTTAAAGGAAACTTATTATTACCAAATTACAGCAAATAAGTAAGTTATTCAAGTGATTATAGAAATAAATAACAAAAGAAATAGAAAAGTAAGAACATGGACACGATTACTTGAGGAGAAATTATGTACAAGAACTTGGAATAAAAGCATAAGCAAAGATTTTAAAGAGTTAAATAGTTTACTATAAAGCTTGAAAAATGTAAATTAAACCAAATTCCAATGATCCTTGTGTAACAATGAATCTTAAAGTCTAGAAGAATATGATGATCAACCCAACTAAGAAATCAAGAACTTGAAGAAAAAGAATGGTGAAAACCAAAATAAACTAAGAAAGAAGAAGAGTTACACTACTCACTTCAATAGAAACTAATGTATAAAACTAAGAGTAAACTACTCTATGATATTCTATCTATCCATCTACATGATTCTCTATGTTTTACATTAGCTGCTGCCTTTGGTTATATAGGCAAAAACATCACCAAGTTGGGGAACAAGTGAGAGCAAGTTGCAAATAAGTAAAACTGTACATGGTGGAAAACAGAGAGTTAGCGGCCGCTACTTCAACCAGCAAGCGCTAGGCCTACCTAGCAGGTGCTACTTGATGCTAGCAGCCGCTACCCTTTAGACTGCACAAACTGCTCTACTTATAAAGGGCATAACTCAGTCAATGCTCATCAAAATTCGGCGAATGACCCATTGTTTCAAAGCTCACAACACGTACAATAACCTGTAATTGATAGAAACTGAAAATATGGAGTATGCTGAGATATATGGGTGAAACAAAAGGGCAGTTGCAATATTTACTCTTTCCTTGTGCTCATTATGAAAGTTTATGCTTGCTTGTTTGAGCTAAGTCTCTAATATATGGTTTACGATATCGTGAATCAATCCTGCAATATCATGGACCATCTAGCATGAGAACAGGTCGACTAGACCAAAATGACTTCAAAATAAATAATATCCGAGCAAAATGGAGAAACCACTAAATACTCTGTGTAGCTCCACTATATTTTGCCTTGGTTTCCATACCAAAATGGAGAAACCTACAAGAAAGAGACAACACAGAAAACTACACAATACCGGGCAAAATATGACAAATATGCGAGGGAACTGGGTTGACTAAATACTAAGGGAAAATTAGGGAAAACTAAGGAAAAAGAACAAAAACGTAACTCAATTAACTAAGGAAAACTATGGAAATTAAAGACAAATAAACGCTACATCACACGCGCCACCCCTCGTCGGCAACCTTGCTTGCCGGCCACCCCTCCTCCCTCTTTGGTAAAAGTTTCAAACTCTTTTATAAAAAATAAAAAAAAATCCTCTTCTCTTTTTAATTCAATCTTGCAAATTTCATATTTATAATTATGATTTATCATGTTTTTATAGTTTTAGTCATGTTTTTATAAAGTTATGATTTTGTTTAAAGTATGAATTGTTCTTGGGTGAACTTATGATGATTTTATGGAGTTAAGATTGATTTTAAAAGGTTTTAAAGTTGAATTATATTGCTGTCCAAATTTTATAATCATGAAAAGCAATGGCATAAATATTATGAACATGTTTTATCTTATGAAAAATTATTCCAAAGCATAGAGTTGATTCATGATGATAATAGTAAATTGTATGATATGTTTCGTTGATCTTGTATGATATAGAATTAGAATACATGATTGGTCGATCTTCTACGATATGTTTGTTGTTGCTTTATTTGAATTTGAGTTGACATGCAAGAGAAGTTTATGAAAGTATGAAAAGCATGATTTTATATTGTTTTGGCATTCTACATTTATGGTAATATAAATTCTTTAAGATTTAATTGGAATGTTTAATTATTTATTTAAGTTGGCCAATAGTTTATTGAAGAACGAAGGAAGTTATTTAAGTTAATTAGTTGGTTAATCAACAACAAAGGTAGTTTGTGAACTTTTATTCACACGATTATTATAAGTTAATGAGCAAACATTTATATACGTGTAACCACTCATAGCTTAATGTGTGGTCAAGGAAAAGGTAATTAGTTAGCCACTCACAGTTAATGTGTGGTAAGGGAAGTTTAGTTTAATTAAAGGAAACACAAGAATATTTTTTAGAATCACCTTAAATCAAAGATAATTAACATGGCTTGTTTGATTTGTATGCATGCTTTTATGTGATGTTGTATGTGAATCATAACAATGTTAAACCGGTTAATCACGTAAAGTGAAAGAGGATTCACACCAAAACTCTTGGAACGTATATACCTTGAGTATGAACAATGGGGGAGTCATACGGAACAGTGATCTATGAATTCTAATTAGAGTACAAGACATTGTACTCTTTTATATTTAATGCGCTGGAATTCCGTCACTTTGTGTGACATAGGTAATACCTTCTGGAGTTGCTCCCAAGTCAGTGCCCAATAGGGCGATTTTATAGGAAAGGAAACCCATTCGATGTGAAATCCAAAGTTTAAGTATATTAATTAATCTGTTTAAAGTTGAGCCAGCTTTGCTGACTGTTTGTTTTGTGTGCATGGCTTTGTCTTAGACTTGCCCCTACAATGACCCACTTGTTGGTGAGTAGTTGTCTAAAATAAGAGAAAGCTACAAATACCAATGGGCATAAGTCATTCATGCTGGGCTGGAGTGAAAGTGCTTGCATTGTAGTCTTTATAGTTTCTCAGTTTAATTGCTTTAGGATTTAGTTAATTATTATTTGATGTTGTTTTTATTTCCGAAGTTTAAAGTTTATTTGGTTTTGTAGGGCCATTAATATGGTTCCGAAGTGTAATGAAGTTTTAAGTTGTTTGTTTGATTTTGGATTATTTGGAGTTTGAGTTTTAATTTGGTTTTGGTTTTAAGGACTTCCGCTATAGTACTTTGATAAATGCCTTAGTTGTTATCACGGTGGCGGTAATGCTTTGGTTTTTCCTAGTTATTTAGGGGTTTTAATAATTAATATTCTCTATTATTATAATATAATTTCCGGATAATCTAAGCAAGGAATTTAGGAAATTCCAGGGTGTTACAAACCTGGCACGATGATAGACTCCATACTTCTCAAGTACCTTAGTAAGCCGCTTCTCGTGAAAGTGAGAACCTCGATTACTAATAATAGCTCTAGGAACTCCGAATCTCGGGAAAATGACTTGCTTAAACAATCGTAAGACAGTATTAGAGCCCGAATTAGATGTTGCAATAGCCTCTACCCACTTTGAAACATAATCTACGACCACCAATATGAAACGATTTCCATTAGAAGATGGAAATAGACCCATGTTGTCAATGCCCCATACATCAAAAATCTCAACCTCTAGAATCTGATTTTGAGGCATCTCATGACATTTCGAAATATTTTCGGTTCTCTGACACGCATCACAAGATAACACAAAATCGCGAGCATCCTTAAATAGAGTAGACCAATAGAGTCCAGATTGCAGTACCTTAAACATAGTCGTTGAAGGGCCGGCATGACCTTCATAAGGTGATGAGTGGAAATGGATCAAGGTCCCATAGAATTCCCAATGAGGAACAAGTTTTTGGTATAAATCATCAGCACAATCTCGAAACAAAATCGGGTCATCCCAAAAATACCGTTGAACATCATGTAGAAACCGCTTCTTTTGCTGCAATGAGAGATTAGGAGGTTAGACCCCTCCTATAATGTAATTAGCAAAACCATCGAACCAAGGTGATTTAACTGTAACTAAAAGTAGGTGATTGTCGGGGAAGGAATCATATATAGGCACGAGCTCTGCATCTTCGAATCGAGTTCTGGAAAGATGATCGGCAACTACATTTTTCGCTCCCTTGTTATCATGAATCTCGAGATCAAACTCTTGCAGTAGTAGAATCCATCTAATCAACCTTGGATTTGCTTCCCTCTTAGCTAGGAGGTACTTAAGAGCAACATGTTCAGTGTGAACAATTACTTCGAGCCCAATAGGTATGATCGGAACTTATTAAGTGCATATACGACTGCTAACAACTCTTTCTCGGTAGTGGCATAGTTCACTTAAGCTGGATCAAGTGTCTGCTCGCATGATAGATTGCATGTAGAACCTTGTCCTTTCTTTGGCCTAGAATTCCTCCAACTTCATAGTCACCGGCAACACACATGATCTCGAACGGGAGGTCCCAATCAGGAGATTGGATGATAGGTGCAGAAATAAGTGCCCATTTAATCCTGTTAAAAGACTCAACAGACTCATCAGTAAAATCAAAATCTGCATCCTTCAAAAGCAATTAGGTTAGTGGTTTTGAATTTTAGAAAAATCCTTAATAAACCTGCGATAAAAACCTGCATGACCCAAAAAGTTTCTTACCCCTTTGACATTCACGGGAGGGGAAAGTTGCTCAATTACCTGAATCTTTGCTTTATCTACCTCAATACCTCGTTCGGAGATTAAATGTCCAAGCACAACACCTTTAGTGACCATAAAATGGCTCTTTTCCCAATTCAGCACTAAATTCACCACTTCACATCTCATTATTTGCTAAACATGAACCAAATGAAGTTCCATAGACACTAAAATGATCCACAAAAACTTCCATAATAGATTCAATGAAATCAGAAAAGATACTCAGCATGCAACATTGAAAGGAAGCAGGGGCATTACGTAAGCCAAAAGGCATTCTACGATATGCAAAAGTACCATAAGGACATGTAAAAGTAGTTTTCTCTCTATCATCTGGATGAATGGGGATTTGGAAGAATCCAAAATAACCATCTAAATAACAAAAATACTTATGCCTAGCTAGGCTTTCTAACATTTGATCAATGAAGGGAAGGGGGAAGTGATCCTTTTTAGTTGCAGTATTCAATTTCCTGTAATCAATACATATACACCAACCTGTGACAACTCTAGTGGAAATTACTTCATTTTTATCATTACACAAAACAACGGTCCCACCTTTCTTAGGTACTACCTGAAATGGACTGACGCATCTAGAATCAGGAATAAAATAAATGATAACAGCATCAAGTAATTTAATAACCTCCTTCTTGACGACCTCATGCATGTTAGGATACAAACGACGTTGACCCTGTATGCATGGTTTATGACCTTCCTATAAATGAATACGATGCATGCAAAAATAAGGACTAATACCACTTAAGTCATCAATGGTATTACCAATAGCCTTCTTATCACATTTAAGCACAGCTAATAATTTCTCAAGTTGACTATTAGTCAATAAAGAACTAACAATAACTGGATATAGCTCCTTTTCATCTAAAAATGCATATTTCAAATTAGAGGGAAGGGGTTTCATCTCAGGTTATGTTACCTCCTTTACCGAACAAATATTTTGGGGCAGCTTCAAAAATTGATATTTTCTCCCTAAATTAAATTCCACTCCTAAAAGGTCCTAAATCAGCTCATCTGATTCCATATTGCCTTCACCTGAAACCACATCCAAACACAAAATAGCCTCCAGAAGATCCTTTTTAAGGGATCAAGGCAAGTCATCACAAATAATCTCTTGCATAATATCAATTCTATAGCAGGATTTCCAACATGGGACTTTTCAATGCACTATCAAGGTTTAAAGTAACCTTGTCATCACCAAGAGTCAAACTTCCATTTTTTACATCTATAAAAGCCCCTGCAGTGTTTAAAAATGGCCTACCAAGAATAATAGCGATGTATGCATCCTCCTCCATATCTAACACCACAAAATCAACTAGAATGAAAAACTTCCCAACTCTTACCGGGACATCTTCCAAAATACCTTTTGGGTATTTCACAGTTATATCCATCATCTACAAGGTAAATTTCAAATAACACATATCTAATTTTGCTGCAAATAGACAACAACATAACAGTTACACTGGCCCCTAAACCACATAAAGCTTTATCAATGAAAAGTGGACCAATGTTACAGGGTATCGAAAAACTCCCAGGATCCTTGAGTTTAGGTGGAGAATTATTCAGCAAAATATCACTACATTCTTCAGTTAAACCAACAATCTTCACTGTACTCAATTCACGCTTCCTACATATACTAAGTTTTTAAAAGACATATTAAGTAGGAAGCAGGAATTGAGTTCAGTAGAGACTGTTGCTTTGACTGAGGAATGTAGTGCTATTTTGCAGAATAAGACTCCTCCTAAACTCAAGGATCTCGGTAGTTTTTTGATACCGTGTAACATTGGCCCACTTTTTATTGATAAGGCTTTATGTGATTTAGGGGCCTGTGTTAATGTTATGCTGTTGTCTATCCGTAAGAAATTATATATGGGTGCTTTAAAGTTTACTAACATTACCTTGCAGATGGCGGACATGACTGTGAAATACCCAAAAGGTATTTTAGAGGACGTCCCGGTAAGAGTTGGGAAGTTTTTTATTCCCGTTGATTTTGTAGTGTTGGATATGGAGGAGGATTGAGACATCCCTATTATTTTAGGTAGACCATTCTTAAATACTCCAGGTGCTATCATTGATGTAAAAAATGGTAGTTTAACACTTTCTATAGGTGATGATAAGGTTGCTTTTAACCTTGATAGTGCATTAAAGAGTGCCATGTTAGAGTAATCATCTTATAGAATTGATATAATTCAAGAGATTATTTGTGATGACTTGCCTCGATCCCTTAAAAAGGATCTTCTAGAGGCCATTTTGTGTTTGGATGTGATTTCAGGTGAAGGCAATAAGGAATCAGATGAATTGATTCAAGCCCTTTCAGGAATGGATTCCGATTCAGGAAGCAACTGTCAATTCCTACAATTGCCCCAGGATGCTTGTTCAGTAAAGGAGGTAACACAGCCTGAGATGAAACCTCTTCCCTCTAATTTGAAATATGCATTTCAAGATTAAAAAGAGCTATATCCTGTTATTGTCAGTGCTTCACTTACCGATAGTCAACTTGAAAAATTGTTATCTGTGCTTAAATGTCATAAGAAGGATATTGGTTACACTATTGATGACTTAACTGGTATTAGTCCTGATTTTTGCATGCATTGTATTCACTTAGAAGATGGTCATAAACCATGCATACAGGGTCAGCGTCGTTTAAATCATAACATGCAGGAAGTTGTTAAGAAAGAGGTCATTAAATTGCTTGATGCAGGTGTTTTTTATTCTGTTCTTGATTCTAGATGGGTCAGTCCTGTTCAGGTAGTACCTAAGAAAGTTGGGAACACTATTGTGCGAAATGATAAAAATGAATTAAGTCCCACTAGAGTTGTCACAAGTTGGCGTATGTGTACCGATAATAGGAAACTGAATACTGCAATTAAAAAGGATCACTTTCCCCTCCCCTTCATTGATCAAATGTTAGAAAGACTAGCTAAGCATAAGTATTTTTGCTATTTAGATGGTTATTCGGGATTCTTCCAAATCCCTATTCATCCAGCTGATAGAGAAAAGACTACTTTTACATGTCCTTATGGTACTTTTGCATATCGTAGAATGCCCTTTTGTTTATGTAATGCCCCTGCTACCTTTCAACGTTGTATGATGAGTATATTTTCTTATTACATTGAATCAATTATGGAAGTTTTTATGGATGATTTTAGTGTGTATGGAACTTCATTTGATGTGTGTTTAGAAAATCTAACAAAAGTTCTTATGAGATGTGAAGAAGAGGTAAACTTAGTGCTGAATTGGGAAAAGTGCCATTTTATGGTCACTGAAGGTGTTGTGCTTGGACATTTAATCTCCAAATGAGGTATTGAGGTCGATAAAGCAAAGATTCCGGTAATAGAGCAACTTCCTCCTCCTGTGAATGTCAAGGGGGTAAGAAGCTTTTTGGGTGATGTAGGTTTTTATCGCAGGTGTATTAAGGATTTTTCTAAAAATGCCAAACCATGAACCCAATTGCTTTTGAAGGATGCTGATTTTGATTTTACTAATGAGTGTGTTGAGTATTTTGACAGGATTAAACAGGCACTTATTTCTACACCCATAATCCTATCTCCTTATTGGGACCTCCCGTTCGAGATCATGTGTGATGCCAGTGACTATGCAGTTGGAGCAGTTTTGGGCGAAAGGAAGGACAAGATCCCTCATGTGATTTACCATGGAAGCAAGACACTTGACGCAGCTGGGCTCTAAAGTGATTGTTCACACTGACCATGCTGCTTTGAAGTACCTCCTAGCCAAGAAGGAAGCTAAGCCACGGTTGATCAAACGGATTTTATTGCTACAGGATTTTGACCTTGAGATTCGTGATAAAAAGGATCAGAGAATATAGTAGTTGATCAACTCTCTAGGGTTTGATTCGAAGATGCAAAACTAGTTCCCATTGATGATTCTTTCCCTAATGATTATTTACTTTCTGTTGAAGTTAAATCACCATGGTTTGCTGACTTTGCTAATTATATTGTAGGTGGTGTTTTGCCTCCTAATCTCTCATCACAGTAGAGGAAGCGGTTCCTTCATGATGTCAAACGGTATTTTTGGGATGACCCGAACTTATTTCGGGAATATGCTAATGGACTATACCGACGAAGTGTTCCTGATTGGGAGTTTTATGGAATCCTGAGCCATTGCCACTCATCACCTTATGGAGGACATGAGGACCTTCAAAGACAGTGTTCAAGGTATTGTAATCCGGATTTTATTGGCCTACCTTATTGAAGGATGCTAGAGATTTTTTCATGTCATGTGATTCGTGCCAAAAAACAGTTAACATCTCCAAAAGGCATGAAATGCCTCAAACAAGTATCTTAGATGTTGAAATCTTTGATGTTTGGGGTACTGATTATATAGGTCCCTTTCCTTCTTCCAATGGCAATCGTTACATATTAGTTGCAGTAGATTATGTTTCTAAATGGGTGGAAGCTCTTGCTACCCCCCATTGTGATTCTAACACCCTGTTGAGATTGTTTAAGTAGGTTGTTTTCCCTAAGTTCGGAGTCCCTAGAGTTATCATCAGTGATGGGGGAATGCATTTCCATGAGAAGAGGTTAGATAAGGTGCAGGAAAAGTACGGTGTCTACAATAGAACAGGATTGGCATACCACCCACAAACTAGTTGTCAAGTGGAAGTGTCAAATTGAGAAATCAAGGTTATCCTGGATAAAACGGTTGCAACATCAAGGAAAGATTGGAGTAGCAAGCTGCATGATGCATTATGGGCATATAGAACAGCGTTCAAGACACCAATTGGTACATCTCCATATCGATTAGTGTACAGGAAAGCGTGCCATTTACCAGTTGAGTTAGAGTACAAGGCCTACTGGGCAGTAAAGGAGCTCAACATGGATGCCAAGCGTGCAGGTGAGAAGCGGTTACTTCAATTAAATGAGCTAGATGAGTTTCTATTGGGAGCCTATGATAGTGCTAAGATCTACAAGGAGAAGACCAAGAAATGGCACGATAAGCGGATTATAACAAAGGAGTTCGTAGCAGGTGATAAGGTCTTGTTATTCAACTCTAGACTGAAGTTTTTTCCTAGAAAGTTGAGGTCTAGTTGGAGCGGTCCTTTCATTGTCACCACGGTGAGCAAGTACGAATTTGTGGAGTGTTGACTCATGAATTGAGAGTAAAGTTTTGATGATGACTAACACAAACAAGCTTAACTAATATATACTTTGAGTTCCTATGAGATTTCACAGGTTCAAAGTGTAAGGAACTTGGAGCAATATTGAAGGAACGTAACAAGCTAAACAACCAAGTTCATGGAGAAGTTCCTAGGCAGAATATTGCAAAGGAACACAGAAGAAAGAAAAGAAGTTCCTTAGTAACACAGTTATGTAGGAACAAGCTGCGAGAATAGATCTGTTCCTACAGGAACAGGCGAACAAAGTCAAGACATCCACATGAAGTGTCTTGGTAAAGAGAAGAGAATTTCCAAGAAGATTATAAGCATAATCTTCTAGGAACTTAGTAATTACATTGGAGTCTCAAATCAGATTGGAACATCAAACCTAAAAGCAAGTTACGAATCTATCCTACGAAGTGGTCTAGGTTAATTTATTGGGCTGATTTTGCTGAAGAATAAAAACGGCATCTAGGGTTTTTAACAAGTCAAGAAAAGTTGTTAAGCGTCCTAGATTGTAGGAATAAAGTCATGGGTTCATGGGCAAGAATAAAGCGGTTAAATTAGTCAAGTCAAAAGACCTATTTTCGTGGTCTACATACTTGGGATAGTGGAAGAAATCGTGGAGTAGTGGACGAGCAGAGAACGTGGTTGAAGACTGAAGATTACAAGCCAGAACCATTCTATAAATACTCCAAGAAATTCAGAAGAAGAAGTGAAGAAGAACATCAGAGAACACATTGAGTATTTAACGAGTACATGTTTTGATGTTGTTGTTCCAGTCCAGTTTAAAAGGTCTTTTCAATGTATTAGAGTCAGAATTGAGTTGTAATTAGTGAGAAATAGAGAAGTGTGAGAACTAGAGAAGAGTGGAGAAAAAGAGAAAGAGAAGTGAGAGATAAAGAGTGAGAATTGAGAATCAAGTTCCTACAGGAACTGACGAGGGAAATTAGAGAATATAGGTTGTAATAGCTGTTACAGGCCTATAATAGAAGTGGAGTTTTCTTCCTTAGGGCCAAGGAAGTTTTTCTCATAAATATATCACTCATACTCTTTAATTCGCTCAAAATAGTTTAAATTCCGCATACAAGTTCCACACAGCAATTCACCCCCCCTCTTGCAGTGTTCCTATAGAAACAACATGGAGGTTTAGAATGATAAAGGGGAGGGATTTAAGGTTAATGGACACCGCCTCAAGCACTACTATGAAGGTGATATTGTTGGCCTGGTTAAGGAAATCAGTTTCCGAAACCCAAACCCCCTATGAGCTATGAGGTAACATGGTCAAGCTAATGAACATGAACAAGCGCTTTGCGGGAGGCAACACGTAGTTAGTTTAGATTTTAGTAGCTTTTTCTTTCTTTACTTTCATAGTTTAGTAGGGACTCTAGCTCTATTCTTAGTTTTGGTGAGGAGAGTGAGGTACTAACCAATTTTTCCAAGTGTATTCGGTGTGATTATAGGTACGATTGAGGTAAAAAGGCGAAGAAACGAACGAAGCACCGTTCCCCCGGGTGAGTCCGGGCGAACAACCGCCCTCCGAGCGGGTGGTCTTCGGTCCGGGCGCATAGTAGGAATTTCACAACTTAGTTTTTTTTTTCAAAAAACTTCAAACTTCGCCATTCGCCCGGGTACCCGGGCGAGCAACCCACCTTCGGGCGGGTGGCACTCGCCCCGAGCGCCCGGCGCTGCCCCACTCTTTCTTCCGCGTTTTTTTTTTCTTCCTCCCTTCCTTCTTCCTTTTTCTTTCTTCTTCCTCCTTCTTCATTCTCTCACCTCTCATTATCTTTTCTCTTTTTTCTCTCTCTATAATTCAAATCTCCATTACTCCTCTTCTTACTCCAACTTCTCTCTACTATATCTCCCTTTGTACTCACCCGAATTCACTCAATTTTTCACCAAACTTCATACTTTTCCACTCACTTCTAGATCCCAACCACAAATCTCACTAAAAAATCTCTCAACTCACATCACTCACTTCCTCACTCCTTTTACTACACTTTCCACGGCACCAAAGATGCAACGGGTCGGAACTAGCTCAAGGAATGAACCACAAGGATTCAGGCGAGATTCTACCTATGGGTTAGTTGCTTTCGGTTCCCAAGAGAAAAAGCTACGTTTCGAAAAGTTAAAATAAAGGCATGTTACCCCTACCTGTTTTCTAAACCATCAATTGTTACGTGCTTTACGAGTATATAATGAAACTGAGGAACTATTTAAGTCTATGGGTATGCACAGGTTTTTAATTATGGATGCTCCGACTTACCCCGTCATAACTTACGAGTTTATGTCGAGTTTTGAGATTGACCGACCCAACCCCAAATTACCTTTTAGAGGTGTTAGTTTTAGGATGTTTAATGTCGATCGGTATGAAACGATCGAAGATTTTGGGGCTATCATTGATTTAGCTAGTTGGGGGCGTGCTAGACCCCCAAAGGGCTTTGATGATGTTACGTGGTGGTTTTCTCTGACAGGTGTCCACTTGACTAACTGGTAACATGCCAAAGCTAACCTGATCCACTAGCCCTCTGCTAGGATCACTCACCGTTTCCTTGCAGGGATGATATTCAGTCGGTATGAACAGCATGAGGTTCATACCAGAGAAATGCGGTGTCTTGGGAAGCACTTCGTAAAACACTCTTTTCCCTATCGTCTTCATCTTCCTCACCTGTTTGATATGCATTGACATACTCAATGCAAGAATTATGCAGGTACAGATCGATTCGGCCAACCAACCATTAACAATATTATTTTTGGTGGCCTATTGACATATGTTGGCAGGTACTACAAGGCCAACTTTGAGTATAGTAGGACCCCTGCTGTGGGGTCCCGCACTATGGGTGCCCCTTACCTTAGCCAATGTGATTGGCTAGTGTGAAGGGAAGGGGGGCGTATTCGATGGTACATAGGACCATCTAGGGGAGTTTCTGTTCTTCTCCCTAATGCTCCACTGATTAGGCTGTTGCTTGATCAACAATCCTATACTATGCCTTTAGATGGTCGTGGTGCAGGTTCTTCTGTAGGTAACTAGGGACATGGCGGGTTGAGTCAGTCTCCGCAGTTCGTGCCCTAACTGCCACCCCAACAGCCACTCTAGCAGCCATCCCAGCAGCCCCTGATTGACCCTGCCCCATGGCAAGTACAGATGAACTAGCTGCAGGATCAGTTCAACAACTTCCAGTGGTTTGACACTTTTGAGCAGGACCATCAGTAGAGGCGTAGTGTCCTCTACCGGCCCTCACCCTTTACGGTATCACTTCAACCGTGGAGAGGGGACCAATGGAGCAGGGGGAGCAGGTGATGGTGGTGATGGTGATGATGATGATGATGATGGTGATGATGATGATGATGATGCCAATGAGGACACCGACACTTTCCTCCACGATTCTGAATGAGAGGAGTCCCTTGCTTCCTTCACCATGAGGAAATTGCTGAGTCTGGCTTGGGGGAGGTAAATTTATTGCTTTCTTAGTTTAGTTTTTATTGCTTTCTAGTATAGTTTTTATTCCTTTCTTAGGTTAGTCATATGGTTTATACTACTTGTTTGAAGTAGGAGTTTACATATGACCAAAAAAAATGTACTGCTTTTATATTTTTGATTTTTGTATGGCTTTTGGTAGTTAACATTTAGTTGATTGATTGATTAAATGGTTTGATGAAACTTTGTGAATGGTGAATTCCCTGTGCCCCGCATTTTATTTAAAAATGTTTTTGATTGATTTGGGCATGTGATGAGTTATGTTTTGGGAATCGCCAACTTGGACTTGAACTTGACTTAGCTTGAAACAGCTTCTAATCTTGCCATTATAGCCATGTGTAGAGTAGAGGCTTGAACTGTGTTAACGGGAGGATTTGAGTCGCATACATTTTTACACGCTTATATCTTTTCATGTGTGGTTAGTTCCTGGTGCTTGTATGATCCATGTTTTGGCTTTTGACTCTAGTAGCTTGGCTTTGGTGTGTTACATGTCGCGAATGATAAAAGGCATTCAATTCTTTTAGGAGCTTTCAGATTTTAGGCATTCCTTAACAAAATTTCCCTTCGTCCTTATTTTGAGCTTTTTACCCTTCATTTGCATTTTAGCCACATTACAACCCTATTTGGCCTTATTATAATCAGTTGATATAAGCCCAAGCTTGGCTTAGTGGAGTTGGAGAGTTGTTTAGTTGTTGTTTTGCATTTATTGGAGATTTTGGAGGATTGGAAAATTGTGAAAAGGTTGTTGTTAAAGTTTAATAATAGGTCTCACATTAAGGCTTTGCATACCAATGTCTAGGCTAGTTTTAATGAAGAATTAAAATGTTATACATCTTATATTGGCCTAGTTATGTATGTGTGATGATTTTGTCTTTAACATGTCATTAAGAGTCGTGATCCTAGGTTGAAAAGGTTTGAAAGTTGATACGAAACAAGATGATAACTTCGAAGGTTTGTTGATGGCTTCTAAGAATGATGCAAGTATTGGGGAAATAATGGCTTATGGGGATTCATGGCTTTTGGGATCTTCAAAGACATCATCATGAGTGTGTATGGTGACACACCAAAATACTTGATCATTGAAGCAAAGGAAAGAATGGTGGAATTAGGGTAATAAGATGGTTTTGCCTATGAGTTTTTTCCACATCACTTGATAGGGTTTTCTCATTTTTAGGCATTGAGTCTTTTAATTCTTGAAGTGTCTTAATCATCATTTACAGCCTTATACACATGGAGAATGACTTCTTGAAAGTTTCTTGATTAAAAGATTGAATCTTGAAAGGTTTCTTGAAGTTTTGAAGAAAATTCACAAAAATGCACAAAATTAGTCGAATTAGCCTAGATTGCGTCAATTTTGACAATCTTTGGGTTATCAGGGTGAATCAAATTTTTGTGTAATTCTGGTTATAATTTGTTGGTTATCTTGATTAGCACGGTAAGAATAAGTTTGTTAGGATATTTTTCAGATTAGATTGAGTTTGTTAGGATACTTTAGCAAGTTGCATGACATGCAATGATGATGTGGCATTCTTATCTTGTGAGTCATTGATGAGTCACTAGATTAGGGTGAATTTACCTAATGTTGTGCGTGTAAAATTAGATTAGTTTAGTTAGCATTTGTTGATGATTATGACTATAAATAATCTCAACATTAGATTGTAAAAATTCAGATTTGAACATTCAATAAAACATTATTGTTTTGAGTTTATTTGTTTTCTACAAAACAAAACAAACCGAAGAAATTTCCAAGTGTGTAAAATTTCGGACTTCTTAAAAGAGTTGGTGCTTAGGCTTTAGACTCTTGTAAGGATAATTTTAGGGATTGAGGGTGCTTAGCTTTAATCAATTCATAAAATTATTCGAGTTAGATCGATTTTCTTGGTCGTTGGCTTTAGAGAAAACCGAACTAAGGACTTATCCTTGTGAGTGACGGTTTTTCTTATCAACATTCACATCAACTTTTGGTGCTCTCGTTGAGAAGTCATTAATCCTCAAGGTTATTGGTATCAATTTCATTGTTGAAACAAAAGTAATCATGTCAACTGATAAGGTAAATACTCCTAAGATCACCACGGAGGAGTTGCGCAAAGATATCGAAGAACTAAAGGCTATGTTTGAGGCCACCATGAAAGACTTTGTCGAAAAATTGAAATCACTAAGCAAGTCTAAGAGTGTAAGTAAAGGGGAGACGGATTCTAGTTCTGATGATGAGCAAGCAAGCTCAAGGAGTGCACGAAAACCAAAGAAACAATACTCATCGAGTTCTAGTAATGAAGAACCAATGAATAGGCGCAGAAAGAAGGAAAGGCCTAAAGATGATGATCGCAATCTTAAACTGGAAATTCCTGAATTCAGTGGAAGTTTGGATCCTGAAAAGTTCTTGTATTGGCTAAGAAGGATTGAACGAATCTTTAAATATAAAGAGTATGATGATCAAAAATCTTACAAGATTGCAGAGTTAAAATTGACGGGCTTGGCTAGCTTGTGGCGTGAAGGTATGCAAAAGAAAAGAAAGAAGGATGGGAAGTCCAAAGTAGCCACTTGGACGAAATTAATGAAGGAGATGAGGAAACGTTTTGTTCCTCAAGTTTACGAGCAAGGTAACTTCATAAAGATGCACACTTTAAGGCAAGATCGAAAATCAGTTGAAGAATACACCTCTGAATTCCTCAATTTGATTACCATCTCAATTTAGAAGAGAAGAGGACCATCAAGCTGCTCTTTATGTTGCTGGTCTAGATGAGAGGATAAGAGAAAAAGTGGAATTACA
Source organism: Suaeda aralocaspica (assembly GCA_016808085.1). NCBI lineage: Eukaryota > Viridiplantae > Streptophyta > Magnoliopsida > Caryophyllales > Amaranthaceae > Suaeda > Suaeda aralocaspica. Next base: position 847,884 of record PYUH01003982.1, on the reverse strand, counting down.
ACCTTATTGGACCTTTGATGAAGTTTGCAAGGTTGTATCTAGGGTTGAGAAGCAATTTTCAAAAAGACCAAGTACTTTTTCGAAACCCTTTGTGAAGAAAGAAGGTGCCATTGTTTCATTTAATCAAAATTTCGATTCCACTTCAAAGCCTTCTCCATATATAAAGGACAAAGGCTCTATTACTAAGCCTCCACCCCCTGATCAACGCACATGTTTCAAGTGCAAAGGTCAAGACCATATTCAGAAGGATTGTCCTCATTCAAGGGTTCATACTACTCGAAATTGAGCAGATGATGAAAACTTTGAAGAAGAAGAGAATGAACAACAAGAGGATGGCGGAAATTATGATACTCAGGAAGAGGAGATTAACGATATTGCTCCTGAGGTGAATGGCCAGAGTTTAGTCCTCCGAAGGGTTTTGCAATCTAAAGTTACACCACCTATAGAGAATCAGAGGGATAAAATTTTCATCACCAGGAGCAATGTTCTAGGAAGATTATGTGATCTGATAATTGATTCAGGTAGTTGCACTGATGTAGTCTCCACAGTATTGATCAACAAATTGGAAATTCCTACCACTGAACATCCTCAACCATACAAGTTACATTGGCTCAGTGACACAAGTGACGTCAAGGTGAACAAATAGGCTCTGGTTAGTTTCAAGATTGGAAATTTCGAGGATCAGGTGCTCTGTGTTGAGTGTCCTATTTATGCTTGCCACATATTGCTTGGGAGACCATGGCAATATGATAGATTTGTACAGTTTGATGGGAGAACAAACATGTACATCATTAGGAAACAAGCATAAGGAAAACCAGTTGCGCTGAAACCTTTAGAAAGTTCGAAATTTTCGCAAGATGTGAGAAATAAGAAAGTTGTTTTGTTGATTGATGAGAAAGCCATGGTTCAAGAGGTAAAGAATTGTGAGAAGTTCTATGTGTTGATGGCTAAGGAAGTGCAAGAGAAAGCAACGAGCATCCCTCATGAGTTGCGCCCCTTGTTGCACGAATTTCAAGACATATTTCTTGATGAATTGCCATCAGGGTTGCCACCCATCAGAGGAATTGAACATTAGATTGATTTGGTTCCTGGAGCTCAAATTCCTAATAAACCAGCTTACAGGTGTAATCCAGAAGAAACAAAATAAATTCAAAGACAGATTGAAGAGTTGATGGCAAGAGAGTATGTTAGGGAAAGCATGAGTCCATGTGTAGTATCAACATTGATTGTTCCTAAAAAGGATGGATCATGGAGAATGTGCATTGATTCTAGAGCTGTGAATAACATCACCATCAAATACAGGTTTCCTATTCCTCGATTGGATAATTTATTGGATGAATTTTTTGGCTTACAAGTGTTTACCAAGATTGATTTGAGGAGTGATTACCACCAAATCAGAATGAAGGAGTGTGATGAATGGAAAACAGGGTTCAAAACTAAAATAGGACTCTATGAATGGTTAGTTATGCCATTTGGTCTTACTATGCTCCCAGTACTTTTATGAGATTGATGAATGAAGTTTTGAAGCCTTTCATTCGAAAGTTTGTGGTTGAATACTTTGTTGTTTCTACTGGAACACTGCAAGAAGGGGGGGGGGTGAATTGCTGTGTGGAACTTGTATGCAGAATTTAAACTATTTTGAGCGAATTAAAGAGTGCGAGAGATATTTCTTCAAAAAAAACTTCCTTGGCCCAAAGAAAGAAAACTCCACTTCTATTATAGGCCTGTAAAAACTTTTACAACTTAAATTCTCTATTTTCACTTGTCAGTTCCTGTAGGAACTTGATTCTCAATTCTCACTCTTTATCTCTCGTTTCTCTTTCTCTTTTTCTCCACTCTTCTCTAGTTCTCACACTTCTCTTTTTCTCACAGATTACAACTCAATTCAGACTCTAATACAATGAAAGTACTCGTAAATTGGACTGGAACACCAATCTTAAGACTTAGACTCGTATGAATGCTCAAGTGTGTTCTTTGATGTTCTTCTCTTCTTCTTCTGAAATTCTTAGAGTATTTATAGAGTGATTTCGCCTTGTAAACTTCAACCTTCAACCACATTCTTTGATCGCCCATAATCTCCATGACTTCTTCCATCTTCCCACGTATGTAGACCAGGAGAATAGGATTTTGACTTAACCAATTTTACTGTTTATTCTTCCCCATGATCACACGACCTTATTCCTACAATCAAGTACTCCTAATAATATTTGACTTATTAAAAACCCTAGATGCGTTTTATTCTTCAGCAAAATCAGTCAAATATTTATCTCCTAATATTAAGGAAAATATTACTATAACCTGGATTATTCCATAAATTAACCTAGACCTATTTGTGGGATAGATTCGTTATTACTTCTAGATATGATGTTCCAACCAATCTTGAGACTCCAATGTATTTACAAAGATCTTAGAAAATTATTCTTATAATCTTCTTGCAAATTCTCTTCTTTTCATCAAGATACTTCGTTGAAATGCCTTGACGTTGTTCGCCTGTTCTTGTAAGAACAGATCTATTCTCATGGCTTGTTCCTACGTAACTGTGTTACTCAGGAACTTCACTTCTATCTTCTGTGTTCCTTTGTAAGATTCTGCCTAGGAACTTCTCCTTGAACTTGTCACGTTCCTAGTTCCAAGTTCCTTACACTTAGAAATTGTGAAATCTCATAGGAACTAAAAGTATATATTAGTTAAGTTTGTTTGTGTTTAGTCATCATCAAAACTTTACTTTCAATTTATGGGTCAACAATTTCCCCCTTTTTGATGATGACAAACCAAGGCAAACAAACGTAGAAAAATGAAAACAATAAAAACATAAAAATATAAAGAACATATTTTTGGTTTTTGAATTTTTGACTTTTATGGATTTTTTGATTTAGAGAAGATAAAGTATGTACACGAAACTAAGAATAAGACTAGGTTTATATACTTAGAATTTTGCAGGTTTTTAATAGTGTGAGAGAGAGAGTTAGGATTCAGACTTGATTTTATCTTACAATTTATTTTGCCTTTCTCTTCCCCCTTTTGGCATCATCAAAACACATAACTACGTCCCATTTGGAACTTCTCATCACAGCACCACTATTTCATATATAATGGTAGAAACTCTACTATTGGAAATTTAACATGTTTCTCAAGCAGCAATCTAGCAATATTAGCCATCAAGATGCATCTAAAGAATCAAAAATAGAAGTATGACAGATATGTTCTCAAAAATAAAAGAAAGCAAGAAAAAGATTCGCTACCCATAACTAATAATAATATTATTGAAAGAAAAGAAAGAAAACAACGAAAACAAAGAAAAAATAAAAACTGAAGAAAATAAAAATCCAAGCCAAAATATTACAGCCATATCGAAATAAGTTCAAATAAAGAAAATGCAACTAAGGAGGAGTGGGACATAAAAGGCTTAAGAGGCAGGGACAATGTTTAGAGGAACAGGGTCATCTGAGGTTTCTTCAGGAACTGAGGTAGGGGCTGTGTCCATAGGAACTGAAGTGCTGGGAACTTCTTCTTCTGGTTCTTCTTCTTCAACTTGAGTTCCTCCTTCACCTTCAGTAAGAGTAGTTCTAGAAGGGGCAGACGTAGTTCCTTTTGCATTTTTAGCTTAGCAAGGCATGCCATGAGTTCTGCATGCTTCTTGTCATAAGACAACATAAAGGAACTCAAGGCCAGTCTCATCATGAAGACTTGACCCTCTACATCCTGCTGTTTCTCCTGCAGTTCCTTGAGGAACTGTTCCAACTGCTCTGTCTTCTCAGGAACTGAAACCTCAATCTCAATAGTTTTAATTCCCTCAGTATCAAGATCAATGGTAGGAGGCTTACTATCAGACTTGTTAAGAAGTCTCCTACTCTTCCTCACCTTTGACCTTTCTTCTTCCTCCCTCTTATTTTTCTCCTCTAACCTCAAAAGCTCAGTGTACCACTGAGTTTGCCCACGTAAAACACCCAAATCCAGTCCATTCATGAAAGAAACATGAATGTACTGCTCCTTCTTCATTCCAACCTTCCCATACCCCTCTAATTGAACATTGAAGCTTTTGAAAATTTTCGTTAGCAAAGTTCCATAACCAACTTTCAATCCACTTGGAACAGTGTGATCCAAGTGGGAAATCATCAAGCTTGGAAAGTTTACTTGAACATTAAACAAAATACAATAAATAACTGCACAATCCAACAAATTTGCTTCATTCCTCTTCTGTGTTCGTGGGAACACATTAAACATTAGCTTTCCAAGGGGTGAAAGCGAATTATGATCGATTTTATTCACCCCCTGTTTCCCTCCTAATTCCGTCAAAATCTCATCCTTATCCACCTTCCCAATCTTCAAATTATATCTACCTTTAAAGTAATTATCATAGCCCTAATTCGGCACCTCAAACAGCTTAGCCAAATAATCAGCATCAAACGAAATCTCAACATCATTCACGGAACTAGTGATAGTTCCTTTAGAAAATCCATAGTTGTCACAGAATTCTTGGATTACTCTAGGATACGTATCATCAATTCCATGTTCACTTAGCAATTTAATCCACCCCTGATTATCTATAACATCTAACAATTCCACATAACCAACCGAACTAAACCAATCTAAGTCTAAAAACAAACCCGGAACATACTTACTTGCTTCTACCTCCAGCGATTTTACGGTGTCATCTCCAACATCGACGTCTTCATCCTCATCCGTGGGTTCGGCTTCGTCCCTTTTTCGTTTTTTCTCAGTCATGGAGGAGCTGAGTTTGGTTTTGGATTTTTCGGCAAATTTTTCGGCCGGTCGCTGCGTGGGTTTGGTTGTGGGGGTTTGAATTTCGGTTTCAAGTGAAGATGAGTGTTGAGTATCCATGGTTAATGAAGATTTTGAAGGTTTAAAGTTTTGGGGTTTTAAAGAGTGAGAAAGTGAAAAGTAAATAAAGGAGAGAGAGAATTTTTACGGTTGAGAGTGAGAGTAAGGTGTGAATAGTGGGTTGATTTGATGGGTATTTAAGGGAAAAGTAGTGCATGTATTTAGGATGGTGAATTTGGTATCTTTTGGTAACTTCCTTCTAGATGCATTCCCCCTATTTACGTGCAATTGGTTGCAAAATTATGTTCATGGAATTTAAGATTTAAAAATTAAATATGTACATCCTATAGGGTAGGAATTGGAAACAATTATAAAAAGAAATTAATTTCTGGGAACAAAAATTAAATTGTGGAAAAATAAAATTAAAAGGAAATATATATTACGTGAAAAGAGAGAACATATTGCACACCATCTAATATAATCATCTCAGACAAGCAATCATGACACTAAGGATGATATTGATAGACATTTGCGAGTTATATTAAAGTTCCTGGGGGATCATGCTTTCGCACAAGATTTGTGAAGAAAAATGCACATACGAACTTCGTTACAAGTTGTGACGTACCTGGAGGAACTTCATGGCTTTTATTGCATTTTTATCAATCCGAGTTCCATCTTCATCTTCTCATATCTTTCTCTATTCAATGGCTTTGTTAATATGTCTGCAATTTGATTTTCAGTTTGACAAAATTCAAGTTTTATCAAACCTTTTTCTACATTGTCCTTGAGAAAATGATGACGAATATGAATGTGTTTGACACGTGAGTGGTGAACTGGATCTTTAGATATACATATAGCACTAGTATTATCACAATAAATAGGAATGCAATTATAGATAATAATAAAGTCCCTTAGTTGTTGTTTTATCCAGAGCACTTGGGAACAACATGCAGCGGCAGCTACATATTCTGCTTCAGCAGTGGATAAAGCAACAGTGTTTTGCTTCTTGGAACTCCAAGAAACTAAACATGTTCCAAGGAACTGAATCATACCTGATGTGCTTTTTCTGTTGACGAAGTCACCTGCATAGTCCGCATCTGCAAATCCTGTTAAGTCAAATGTGTCACAGTGAGGATAGTATAAGGATAGATCATCAGTTCCTTTCAAATATCTCAATATCCTCTTTACAGCAGTTAAGTGTGATTCCTTTGGATTTGCTTGGAACCTAGCACAAACACCAACACTGTAAGCAATATCTGGTCTACTAGCAGTTAGGTACAATAAGGAACCTATCATGCCTCTATATAGCTTTTGATCCACACTAGTTCCACTAGGATCCTCATCCAATCTGGAGTTAGTTCCCATAGGAGTATGGTTCGTTTTTTATGTTTCCATGCCATATTTCTTGAGGAGTTCCTTAATGTACTTCTGTTGGTGAATGTAAGTTCCTTTCCCAATTTGCTTAATTTGCAAGCCAAGAAAGAAATTTAACTCACCTATTAAGCTCATTTCAAATTCCCTGTTCATAAGATTAGTAAATTCTTGACACAAGGATTCGTTAGTAGCACCAAATATTATATCATCAACATAAACTTGAACAATGAGAAAATCAGTTCCTTTGGATTTTATAAACAAAGTCCTGTCAACCTTTCCTCTTTTAAGACCATTTTCCAAAAGAAACTTTGACAACCTCTCATACCATGCTCTATGAGCTTGCTTCAACCCATAAAGAGCCTTATCAAGCTTATAGATATGATTTGGAAATTTAGGATTTTCAAAATCGGGAGGTTGTTCCACAAAAACATCTTCATTAAGAAAACCATTTAAGAAATCACATTTAACATCCATTTGATACAATTTAAAACCCATAAAAGAAGCAACAACAATTAAAATTCTAATAGCTTCTAACCTGGCAACTGGAGAAAAAGTTTCTTTAAAATCAATTCCTTCTTGTTGATTATAACCTTTAACTACTAACCTGGCCTTGTTCCTGATGATTATACCGTACTCATCTAACTTTTTCTAGAACACCCATTTTAGTCCTATTACTTTATGGTGTTCCGGTTGAGGCACAAGGTGCCAAACCTTGTTCCTTTCAAATTGATCCAATCAACATCCTCGAGTGCTTCTACATGATTCTGAGGTTCCATGATGGACAAGTATGCATTAAAGGCGCAGGAGTTTCTTACTTGAGATCTGGTCTGAGTTCCTTTCGTAATATCACTTATAATTAGATCAATTGGATGAGACTTCTGGTGTTTCCGAGGTTTAGGCTAGAAGTATCTGATAGGAACTGCTGTCTCTCCAATTTCTCCAGGAACTTCTTCTGGATCAGTGGTGGTTCCTTCATGTTCATCGTTGTATGGAACTTCATTCACTGTTCCTTCAGGAACTGCCTCATTCTGCCTTTCAATGTGGAACTGATCTTCTGGAACTCTTGCTTGTTCCTTGTTGGATGTTAAATCTTCTTCATCTGGATCTCTTCTAATCAGCCCTATTTCGAAGTCCTCATGTTCCTACAAAACGTTAGTATCTACACTATTTACACTATTGCTAGTTTCATCAAAAATAATATGTACACTTTCCTCGACACTTAATGTTCTCTTGTTGTAAACTCTATAAGCCTTACTATCAAGTGCATACCCTAGGAACACAGCTTCATCACTCCTTTCGTCAAATTTCCCTAAGTTCCTTTTACCATTATTATGGACAAAACACTTACAACCAAATGTTCTAAGGTGAGATACATTAGGTTTTCGCCCCCTAAACAATTCATAGGGAGTTTTGTTAGTGATGGGTCTAATCATGACTCTATTTATAATATAACAAGCTGTATTCACTGCTTCTGCCAAAAAGTTCCTTAGAAGTCCGCTTGCTATGAGCATCGTTCTTGCCATGTCCTCCAAGGTTCTATTTTTCCTCTCCACAACACCATTTTGTTGTGGTGTTCTTGGAGCTGAAAAATTGTGATTCATACCATGTTCCCTGCAAAACTCATCAAACTTGTAATTTTCAAATTCCTTTCCATGGTCAGATCTTAAATGTATAAGTTGATAACCACTAGATTTTTGAACCTTCTTAGCAAAGCAAGTAAATTCATCAAATGTTTCATCTTTGCTATGAAGGAACATAGTCCATGTATATCTAGAGTAATCATCAACAATAACCAAGGCATATAGCTTAACACTCCTACTTTGGACTCTCATGGGCCCACACAAATCCATATGGATAAGTTCCAAAGGTTTTGTGGAGCTCACGAACATTTTTCTTTTGAAAGAACTTCTAACATGTTTGCCTCTAGCACATGCACCACATATTTTATCACATAGGAACTTAACTTTAGATAATCAAACAACAAGTTCCTTAGATCTAATTTTATCAAGTAAGTGGAGACTAGCATGTCCAACACGTTTATGCCAAAGTAGAGGATCATCCTCAATCACACTTAAATAAGAGAATGTACTCTTAGGAACTTCATGTAAATTAATGATAAAGGTGTTCCCTTTGCGTTTTCCCTCAAGTACAACTTGATTAGTGTGATTGTTGACGATTTGACAATGCTCATTAGTAAAACAAACAGAATTCCCTTTATCACAGAATTGGGAGATGCTAAGTAAGTTATGTTTAAGACCATCAACAAGAAAAACATTATCTATTGCATGGGAACATGACTTACCAACCTTACCTAAGGTAACTATATTACCTTTCTTATTATCACCAAACTTCACAGTTCCCCCTGAGTAGGCTGCCAGTGAGAGAAATTTAGATTTGTCACCTGTCATGTGCTTGGAACAACCGCTGTCGAGGTACCACATGTTGTTCCCCCTCACTAGCACCTGCAATACAGATTAGATGTTAGGTGTAGGAACCCAGGTTTCTTTGGGTTCCTTTGTAGACACGTCATCATTTAGTTTTTCAATCCATGTCCTTTTTACGTGTCTATAATTTACATCTAAATTGGAGTTCCGTTTGGAACACTGGCCTTTTAGATGACCCGTGTTCCCACAGAACGTACACACTTTGCTACTTGGAAGTTCCACATATTTATTCTGCTTTCCCACTTTCTTTTTATAATTAAAACCAAGACCTTTAGTCCTTTTTGTTTGGGCATTCAGAATCCATGTTGGAACTTTATGTTGACCATCATTTTTATTTCTTAAGTCCGTGAGTTCCATTTTAACATCATTAAGTTCCATCATAAGTTCCTTGATGACTGAATCATTTAGTGTACCTTCAGTGGAACTCTCATTTAGATTGGTCAACTTGTAGCAATTTAGTTCCATAGTGACTTGACTAAATTCCTTTTGAAGTTTTTCAACTTTAACCTTTAAATTCGTATTTTCATCTAATAAGTCGAAAATTCTTTTCTCAGTTTCAGTTCTATTTAACCTTAGCCAATCACTGTGTTCCTTACAAGTTTTAAGAGACTTTTCACATTTGTTTTTTACTCGTAATACATTAGTCCAGTTTTTGTGAAATTTCAGTACTAGATCTATTAATTCATGTTTAGAGAAAGCATCAAGAAGATAAGAATTTGGATAGACCTCATCAGCGAGTTCCTTGTGGACCTCGTTCCCATCAATTCTGGCCATCAAGCATATGTTGGCAACTTCTTCGTCAGGTTGTTCCTCTTCATCTTCTTTGCTTTCAGAATCTCCCCAAGCTGCTACCATTGCTTTCCTTACATCATTCTTGGAATAAGAAGGTTTGTAGAATTTTTCTTTTACTTGTTCCTTCTTCTCCTTGACGTACTCCTTGCCCTTGGACTTCCCCTTTTCCATATCCCATAGGGGACAGTCTTTGATGAAGTGTTCTAAGGATCCACACTTATGGCACACGAATTCCCTTTTGTTGTTCGTGAATTTTCTGCCCGTGATCCTATAGGAACTTCGATTCTTGTTGAGAGCCCTTTTAAATCTTATGACCAGCAAAGCTGCCTCATCATCATCTTCTTCTGATTCGTCACTTTCAGCTCTCAAGGCCAGCCCTTTGCTTCTGGAACTCTCACCAGTTCCTCCAAGATGCAATTCATGGGTCAACAAGGAACCAGCAAGTTGTTCAATATTGTACTTCGTGAAATCATGTGTTTTCATGAGTGTTGTGACCTTAGCTCTCCATCTTTCATCTTGTGGTAGACTCCTCAACATTTTCCTAACCTGTTCATCAGTAGGTATATCTTTTCCAAGAAAAGAAAGCTCATTAGTGATGTTAGTAAAACGTGTAAGCATATCTTGTACTGACTCTCTAGGTAACATTTCAAAACGTTCATATTTAGACATCAACAAATCAATTTTAGATCGTTTTACTTCACTAGTTCCTTCATGAGTTATTTGTAATAAATCCCATATTTGTTTAGCGGTTTTGCACCCCATGACACAATTGTGTTCATGTGGTCCAATACCACAATGTAGCAATTTGATAGCACGGGCATTGATTTCCATTTTTTTCAAAATCTTCTTTTTCATATTCAGAAATCAATTTAGGAACTACTTCATTGTTTGAGTTAGTTTTTGTTACCTCATAGTCGCCTACTTCAATTACACGCTAAACCTGGTAATTTTCAGCCTTGATGAAGATTTCCATTCAATTTTTCCAGTACGTGTAGAATTTCCCATCAAACATAGGTGGTCTTTGAGTTGAGTAACCTTCCTCCAATTTCTCGTTAGTGTTCATCTTCAAGATCCCTCTTCAAGGTTGCTTGATTTTCCCGAGTTCCGGCTCTGATACCAACTGTTGTTTCTACTGGAACACTGCAAGAGGAGGGGTGGATTGCTGTGTGGAACTTGTATGCGGAATTTAAACTATTTTGAGCGAATTAATGAGTGCGAGGGATTTCTACGAGAAAAACTTCCTTGGCCCAAAGGAAGAAAACTCCACTTCTATTATAGGCCTGTAAAAACTTTTACAACCTAAATTCTCTATTTTCACTCGTCAGTTCCTGTAGGAACTTGATTCTCAATTCTCACTCTTTATCTCTCGTTTCTCTTTCTCTTTTTCTCCACTCTTCTCTAGTTCTCACACTTCTCTATTTCTCACAGATTACAACTCAATTCAGACTCTAATACAATGAAAGTACTCTTAAACTGGACTGGAACACCAATCTTAAGACTTAGACTCGTATGAATGCTCAAGTGTGTTCTCTGATGTTCCTCTATTCTTCTTCTGAAATTCTTGGAGTATTTATAGAGTGATTTTGCCTTGTAAACTTCAGCCTTCAACCACATTCTTTGATCGACCATAATCTCCATGACTTCTTCCATCTTCCCACGTATGTAGACTAGGAGGATAGGATTTTGACTTGACCAATTTTACCGTTTATTTTTCCCCATGATCACACGACCTTATTCCTACAATCAAGGACTCCTAACAATATTTGACTTATTAAAAACCCTAGATGCGTTTTATTCTTCAGCAAAATCAGTCAAATATTTATCTCCTAATATTAAGGAAAATATTACTATAACCTAGATTATTCCATAAATTAACCTAGACCTATTTGTGGGATAGATTCGTTATTACTTCTAGATATGATGTTCCAACCAATCTTGAGACTCCAATGTATTTACAAAGATCCTAGAAAATTATTCTTATAATCTTCTTGGAAATTCTCTTCTTTTCATCAAGATACTTCATTGAAATGCCTTGGCGTTGTTCGCCTATTCCTGTAGGAGCAGATCTATTCTCGTGGCTTGTTCCTACGTAACTGTGTTACTCAGGAACTTCACTTCTATCTTCTGTGTTCCTTTTTAAGATTCTGCCTAGGAACTTCTCCTTGAACTTGTCACATTCCTAGCTCCAGGTTCCTTACACTTAGAACCTGTGAAATCTCATAGGAACTCAAAGTATATATTAGTTAAGTTTGTTTGTGTTTAGTCATTATCAAAACTTTACTTTTAATTCATGGGTCAACATACTTGGATGATATATTGGTATACAGTGCAAGTGTGGAAGATCATCTACAGCATCTAAGAGAAGTGTTCGAAACTTTGAGAAAGCAGAAGTTGTATGCTAAGCTCGAAAAGTGCTTGTTCATGGTTCCAAGTGTGACATTCTTAGGTTACCTTGTTTCTAAGGATGGTGTTTCAGTTGATCCTTCGAAAGTAGAAGCTATTAAATCATGGCCAGTCCCAAAACCTGTGACTGAGGTCCGTGCTTTTCATGGTTTAGCTTCTTTCTATAGAAGATTTGTGAAGAATTTCTCTTCTGTAGTAGCACATATGACCGAGTGTATTAAGAAGAACAAAGAGAAGTTTGTGGACCAAAGATGCACAAAAGGCATTCGAATTGGTGAAGAAATAGCTTTGTCAAGCTCCTATCTTATCTTTGCCAGATTTTTCGAAACCTTTTGAAGTTTAGACAGATGCTAGTGGCGTGGGGATTGGTGCAGTGTTGGTTCAAGGTAAACGGCCTATAGCTTATTTCAGTGAGAAGTTGAACGGAGCAAGGTTGAATTACTCTACTTATGACAAAGAATTCTATGCTATTGTTCGAGAATTGGATCATTGGAGTCATTATCTGCGTCCAAGTCACTTTATATTGCATTCTGATCATGAGGCTCTGAAGCATATCAATGGCCAACATAAACTCAATCCAGGACATGCTAAGTGGGTTGAATTTTTGTAGTCTTTTCACTTTTCATTAACGTACAAAGAAAGCAAATCTAATGTGGTTGATAATGCTCTATCAAGGAGGTATGCTTTAATTGGTGTTCTTAATTTCAAATTGCTTGGTTTGGAGTTGATTACACAATATTACGAGCAAGATGGAGATTTTGGACCTATTTATTCTCAAATTTCGACGGGTTCAATTGGATCTTATGTGCTACATGATGGATTCTTATTCAAAGGGAATCTACTTTGCATCCCTAAGTGTAGTATTCGTGAATTGCTAGTTAGAGAAGCGCATGGGGGCGGAATTGCAAGTCACTTTGGTGTCCCAAAAACATTGACAATGTTGCAAGAGCATTTTTATTGGCCTTGAATGATTTTCGATGTTAAAGCAGTAATATCACAATGTGCTGTTTGTCAAAAAGCCAAGGCATCCTGCCATCAAGGATTCTACACACCATTGCCAGTGCCAGAAGCTCCTTGGGATGATATCTCTACGGTTTTTGTAGTTGGGTTGCCTAGAACTGCAAGGCAAAAGGATGCTATAATGGTTGTGGTTGACAAGTTTTCGAAGATGGCTTACTTCATACCTTGCCACAAGACTAATGATGCTGTCAATGTTGCAGAGTTGTATTTTCGAAACATTGTTAGGTTACGTGGAGTTCCGAAAACAATTGTCAGTGACAGAGACACGAAATTCATATGTTATTTCTGGAAATCATTATGGCGTTTGATAGGGACGAAATTGCTCTTCGTCACTTCTTATCATCCACAAACAGATGGTCAAACTGAAGTCACAAACAGAACCCTAGGCGTTCTACTTCGTGGTTTGGTAAGTAAGACACAAAAAGATTGGGACTTGAAGTTAGCTCACGCAGAGTTTGCTTATAATCGTTCACCTACATATGCAACTAAGCATTCACCTTTTGAAGTTGTTTATGGAGTTAATCCCAAGCTACCTATTGATTTCGTGACTATTCCTAAAGGTGAGCTCGTTCACAAAGATGCTTTAGCTAAAATTGAATATATGCAGTAGTTGCATGCACAGGTTAGAGCAAGGATTGAGCATGTGAATGATATCTACAAGACAAGAGCTAACAAGCATAAAACCAAACACACATACAAAGAAGGAGATTTGGTATGGATACATCTAAGGAAAGAAAGATTTCCTAATCAAAGGAAAAACAAGCTAATACCTCGATGTGATGGACCATTCAAAATCGTGAGCAAGATCGGGGACAATGCATATAAACTCGAATTGCCATGTGAATATGGTGTGTATGCCACGTTCAACATTGGTGATTTGTCTCCTTATGTTCCTAACGATCAACTTCGAGGTTTGAGGACAAACTCTTTTGAAGAAGAGGAGGATGATACGAAACAAGATGATAACTTCGAAGGTTTGTTAATGGCTTCTAAGAATGATGCAAGTATGGGGGAAATAATGGCTTATGGGGATTAAAGGCTTTTGGGATCTTCAAAGAAATCATCATGGGTGTGTATGGTGACACAAGAATATACTTGATCATTGAAGCATAGAAAAGAATGGTGGAATTAGGGGAATAAGATGGTTTTGCCTATGAGTTTTTCCCACTTCACTTGATAGGGTTTTCTCAATTTTAGGCATTGAGTCTTTTAATTCTTGAAGTGTCTTAATCATCATTTACAGCCTTATACACATGGAGAATGACTTCTTGAAAGTTTCTTGATTAAAAGATTGAATCTTGAAAGGTTTCTTGAAGTTTTGAAGAAAATTCACAAAAATGCGCAAAATTAGACGAAGCCTAGTTTATGTCAATTTTGATGATCTTTGGGTTATTTGGGTGAATCAAATTTTTGTGTAATTCTGGTTATAATTTGTTGATTATCTTGATTAGCAAGGTAAGAATAAGTTTGTTAGGATATTTTTCAGATTAGATAGAGTTTGTAAAGATACTTTAGCAAGTTGCATGACATGCAGTGATGATATGGCATTCTTATCTTGTGAGTCATTGATGAGTCACTAGATTAAGGTGAATTTACCTAATGTTGTGCGTGTAAAATTATCTTAGTTTAGTTAGGATTTGTTGATGATTATGACTATAAATAATCTCAACATTAGATTGTAAAAATTCAGATTTGAACATTCAATAAAACATTATTGTTTTGAGTTTTTTTTTTTTTTTTTCCTACAAAACAAAACATACCGAAGAAATTTTCGAGTGTGTAAAATTTCGAAATTCTTAAAAGAGTTCGTGCATATGCTTTAGACTCTTGTGAGGATAATTTTAGGGATTGAGGTTGCTTAGCTTTAATAAATTCATAAAATTATTCGACTTAGATCGATTTTCTTGGTGTTGGCTTTAGAGAAAACCGAACTAAGGACTTATGCTTGTTAGTGACGATTTTTCTTATCAACATTCACATCAAAAGTTGAAAAAAAAAAGAATGAAATGAAAAAAAATGAAGAAAAAAAATTGAAAAATGTTGAAAAAGAAAAGCTTGTGATATTTGGAGTAGTTAAAGTATAAAGTTTTATGGTGTGATGTGATTCCATGAGAATTGGTTTGATGTTGGAGTTGAATGTTGGAGATGTTAATTATCTTCTTCGATTGTTATAGGTGTATAGCACGCATTTACCACCACATTATCCCAAATTTTATCCTACCCATCACCCTAGCCACGTTACAAGCCTATAAAGACCTTTTTGATCGGCATGTGCATGTTTTTAGTTCTTGTGAAGTGAGTCAATTGCCAAAGCTAGTGAGTATTACTTTCATTTTGAGTCGACTTTCATATTAGGATTGAGTGACTACCCTGAAAAACTTGCATGAGGTGTGAGATGTGGGTTTGGGTTCTCAAAATTTGCATTCAAACACTTATTACATTTGCATTCTTATTTGGGATTAAGGACGAGCTTCATTATTTATGCTCAATTTTATGTGTGGAGTGACACCAAGTGAGCTACTCTAGTCATCGACTTCTATTACTTGCATGGTTGGCTTATTGATTTTGATTTAAGTGGATGGCGGTTAAGGATTTTTTATGGGTTGGTTGAGGAACTTACATGCTCGGAATTGCTTGAGTTGATTCTGTTTTGCAAAGTTAAAGGGGTGAAGTCATTGTTTGCTTAGTTGTTTGCTTGAGGACAAGCAAGGGTTAGGCTTGGGGGAGTTTGATAAGTTAATATTTGATATGTATTTTACCCCCAATCCCGATTGATTTTTAGCTCTAATACGGCTCTTTTGAGCCATTTCTACTAACTTTTGCTATTTAGAGTGTTTGTTGTGCTTTTTATATGATTTTACAAGAATTGATGATTTATCGTTGTTTTCCGAGCCTTTTGAAGCACTTGAAGAAGTTAGGGAAGAGTTGAAGTCATTCGGGAAGCCTTACTAAGGATTAGGAGTATAAAATGAAGAATTAACGAAGTAATTAAGGAAAACGAGCAAAGAAACCACTCGCCCAAGTCGAAGCAGCGCGCCTGGGTGAGGGTTGCTCGCCCAGACCCCTCCGAGCGGGCCGCTCCGAGTAGACTTTTTCACGCGGTTTTGCTTTGTTAGGCCTTAGTATATACTTTTTTTTTTGTACTCCAAAATCCAAAGTACACTTTATTTTTTTCATAAAACCGAGTTTAGCCCTAATTTTCTCTCTAAGTTGTGGAATACTTTTCAATCATTCAATTCAATAATATTCAGGTTTCATTCAATCTTAATTCTTGTTTTTTTATTCATGTTTAGTTTCAGTTTTAATTTATGCTTTTAGTTTTAGTAGTTTCATGTTTAGATTTAGTTTTATAGTTATTGTTGATTTATTAGTTTAATCATGTTATGGTTTTAGTTTCTGTTATTGCTTTAGTTTCTTTAATTTCAATTATGAGTGAGTAGTTCCCTTTCTAGGACTAGGGGATCTATGGATCGTTCTTGATGTTTTGTTCATAATTGTTAGTTTGGCTATTAATGTTCTTGAGTTCCTGTTGTCAATTTTTATTGCTTTCAGTTAAATACTAGCCAGGTTTAATTGTTAGTTTGATATGGTTGAAATCGATACCGAGAGGTAAGATTACCACAATTAGATCATAGGGACAATAGGCAAAACGAGTCTAAGTGAGCGAGAGCCATTACAGGAGTTTTGAAGGAGACTAGATTCGAGAGAATTAGTGAACCTTAATTCAAGGAAATTAATAATCAGTTAATCAGTTGTGTGTAATTCATTTGTTGATCTATGGTGAACCGATGTCCTAGGCTTAGTTATAGATTTCTTTTCTTAATCGATTCATTCCTAGTATTAGTCAACTCTTTAGTCATATCCCAATATTCAAAGGCCCCTTACGGCAAAGTGACTTTTTAGAATTAGTAGAATTGCTTGCTTCCCTGTGGATACGATCCCTACTTCCTTGTCTACATAGTTAGAGTAGTAGGTTATTTTTGATAGGTATACGACTGTCCTTATCCAATTTTGGTGCCGTTGCCGGGAAGGCAATAGTTTAATTTCTACTAGTCGAGTTATTTTGTCCTATTTTTGTTTTCCTTATTTTGTCTCAAGGAACCATTATTCTTTGGGACAGTTTTTATGGATATCTACAGTTTCGATTCTTATGCAGGTACTAGGTTTTGCATGCCATTTTGGATTGATCCTGAACCAGAACGTTAATTACATACATAAAAGGAGTCGTAGAAGGAAGTGGAGGTTGCGGAGAGTCATTCTTTATGAAAGGATACTATCGGAAGTGTCACAGCTCTTTTCTTATTTGAGCATTTCTGAAAATTCTGATAGGAAAGAAATGGCAGAGTCACATATAAATGAAAACAACATACCGAATAATGATGCACACCCACCGCCACCGCCGCCAGTCCCGCAACCACGATCGTTGAAGGATTATTCTCAACCTAGTTCTGCAACAGTTGGAGGTGGTTATCGGTTCCTTGATACTGAGGCTGTAAATTTTGAAATGAAGCCAACTCTAGTAAATATGGTGGAAAGGAATCAGTTTGCACGAACACTGATGGAGGATCCAATGTTGCATTTGAATAACTTCCTACAATACTGTGATACAATTAAGCAAGTTGGTGTCTCTCATGATTACATTAGAAGAATGATGTTCCCGTTCTCACTGAAATACAAGGCCCGTACTTGGTTGAACAGTCTCAATATGGTTAATATCAACAATTGGGAAGAGCTAGCTCTAGCAATTCAAAGGAAGTATTACCCTCCATAGCGAACTACAACCCTTCAGAGTAAGATCACAAATTTCAACCAGGAGTCAGATGAAACATTGTTTGAAGCATGGGAGAGATTCAAGGATTTATTGAGACTGTTCCCACATCATGCTCTTGAGAAGTGGTTCCTGGTCCAGTCATTTTATAATGGTTTACGGAATGAGAGTCGAACATTATTAGATTCAGCTGCTAGTGGTCGGTTCATGAACCAAGAAGTTAATGCTGCATATGATTTGATCGAAGAAATTGCTATTCATAACTCACAGTTTGGCAATCCCAGGGGACATTCGAAGAAAGGTGGAAAGCATGTGGTTGATGATAAATATGAGAGTTTATCTTCACAGATCAATGCCGTAAGCCAGAAGCTCGATACGATTGGCTCTACAGCCCCTCCACCATCACCTATAGCTGCAATGGCTGCACTTTCGGGATGCACTGAGCCTTTCTGTGATTTATGTGGTTCATTCGGTCATAGTACCCAGTCATGTAACAGTTCAGTAGAGCAAGTGTGTGCCTTCCAAGCCTACAAGAACAACCCATTCTCTAATACATACAATCAAGAGTAGAAAGATCATCCATACTTCTCTTACAAGGACAGCAACAATGTGCAGAATCCTCAGCAAACTAACCACCTCAGCAGGTTCACCAGTAGATGCAGAGATATATACCACCACACCCACCAGGTTTCAGTAGACCATCATTGCCAGCACCACCATTACCAGTTCAACCTAGTGGTGAAATTTCAGAGCTGAAGAATATGATGTCGCAGATGCAGAAGAATATGGAAGCAATGCAGGCTCACAATAAGCAACTAGAAACCCAGCTAGCTCAGATTGCACAGTCTACAGCTCAAAGGTAGCAGGGTCAACTACCTCCTCAACCGAATCCACCAGCTCAGAGAGAGAATTGCAACTCCATCACTACCAGAAGAGGGACCCACTATGAAGGTCCTAATATACCCACTGATAATGCTGATTCAGAGATAGGAGTGCAGACTGGCAAGACTAGCAATGTGGTGATTAAAGAGATTGCAGAGCCTACACCTTCTAAGGAGAAAGATGCCCCAAAGAAGACGGCCCCGGTAGCTGACAAGCCAGTCGATGCATTAACACCTCCCAAAGTGCCACTACCCTTCCCGCATAGGGTAGACCGAAGTAAGAATGATAATCATTTCCGTAAGTTTCTCGATATTGTCAAAAATTTGCAGGTTACTGTGCCATTTACTGACTTGATTACGCAGGTACCTATATATACTAAGTTTTTAAAAAACATATTGAGCAGGAAGCGGGAATTGAGTTCAATAGAGACTGTTGCTTTAACTGAGGAATGTAGCGATATTTTGCATAATAAGTCTCCACCTAAACTCAAGGATCCCGGTAGTTTTTTGATACCGTGTAACATTGGCCCACTTTTTATTGATAAGGCTTTATGTGATTTAGGGGCCAGTGTTAGTGTTATGCCTTTGTCTATCTGTAGGAAATTAGATATGGGTACTAACATTACATTGCAGATGGCGGACAAGACTGTGAAATACCCAAAAAGGTATTTTAGAGGACGTCTCGGTAAGAGTTGGGAAGTTTTTTATTCCCGCTGGTTTTGTAGTGTTTGATATGGAGGAGGATGCACACATTCCTATTATTTTAGGTAGACCATTCTTAAATACTGCATATGGTGTCATTGATGTAAAGAATGGTAGTATAACACTTTCTGTAGGTGATGAAAAGGTTACTTTTAACCTTGATAGTGCATTAAAGAGTCCCATGTTAGAGCAATCATGTTATAGAATTGATATAATTGAAGAGATTGTTTGTGATGAGTTACCTCGATCCCTTAAAAAGGATCTTCTGGAGGCCATTTTGTGTTTAGATGTGATTTCAGGTGAAGGCAATAAGGAATCAGATGAATTGATTCAAGCCCTTTCAGGAATGGATACCGATTCAGGAAGCAACTGTCAATTCCTGCAGTTGCCCCAGGATGCTTATTCAGTAAAGGAGGTAACACAACCTGAGATGAAACCTCTCCCTCTAATTTGAAATATGCATTTCTAGATGAAAAAGAGTTATATCATATTATTGTCAGTGCTTCACTTACCGATAGTCAACTTGAAAAATTGTTATCAGTGCTTAAATGCCATAAGAAGGCTATTGGTTACACTATTGATGACTTAACTGGTATTGGTCTTGATTTTTGCATGCATCGTATTCACTTAGAGGATGGTCATAAACCATACAGGGTCAGCGTCGTTTGAATCCTAACATGCAAAAAGTTGTTAAGAATGAGGTCATTAAATTACTTGATGCAAGTATTATTTATTATATTCCTGATTCTAGATGGGTCAGTCCAGTTCATGTAGTACCAAAGAATGGTGGGGCCACTATTTTGCGAAATGATAAAAATGAATTAATTCCCACTAGAGTTTTCACAGTTTGGCGTATGTGTATCAATTACAGGAAACTGAATACTGCAACTAAAAAGGATCACTTTCCCCTCCCCTTTATTGATCAAATGTTAGAAAGACTAGCTAGGCATAAGTATTTTTGCTATTTAGATGGTTATTCTGGATTCTTCCAAATCCCTATTAATCTTGATGATAGAGAAAAGACTACTTTTACATGTCCTTATGGTACTTTTGCATATCATAGAATGCCCTTTGGTTTATGTTATGCCCCTGCTACGTTTCAACGTTGTATGATGAGTATATTTTCTAATTACATTGAATAAATTATGGAAGTTTTTATGGATGATTTTAGGGTTTATGGAATTTCATTTTGATGTGTGTTTAGAAATGTGCCATTTTATGGTCACTGAAGGTGTTGCGCTTGGACATTTAATCTCCGAACGAGGTATTGAGATCGATAAAGCAAAGATTCAGGTTATAGAGCAACTTCCCCCTCTTGTTAATGTCAAGGGGGTAAGAAGCTTTTTGGGTCATGCAGGTTTTTATCGCAGGTTTATTAAGGATTTTTCTAAAATTGCAAAACCACTAACCCAATTGCTTTTGAAGGATGCAGATTTTGATTTTACTGATGAGTGTGTTTAGTCTATTAACAGGATTAAACAGGTACTTATTTCTGCACCCATCATCCAATCTCCTTATTGGGGGACCTCCCGTTCGAGATCATGTGTGATGCTAGTGACTATGCAATTGGAGCAGTTTTGGGCCAAAGGAAGGACAAGGTCCCCCATGCGATTTACTATGCTAGCAAGACACTTGACCCAGCTCAGGTTAACTATGCCACCATTGTAAAGGAGCTACTAGCAGTTGTCTATGCACTTGACAAGTTCAGATCTTACCTATTAGGCTCTAAAGTGATTGTTCACACAGACCATGCTGCTTTTAAGTACCTCCTAGCCAAGAAGGAAGCGAAGCCACGGTTGATCAGATGGATTTTATTGCTTCAGGAGTTTGACCTTGAGATTCGTGATAAGAAAGGAGCAGAGAATGTAGTAGTTGATCATCTCTCTAGGATTCGATTCGAAGATGCAGAACTAGTTCCCATTGACGATTCTTTCCCTGATGATCATTTACTTTGTGTTGCAGTTAAATCATCATGGTTTGCTGACTTTGCTAATTATTTTGTAGGCGGTGTTTTGCCTCCTAATCTCTCATCACAGCAGAGGAAGCGGTTCCTTCACGATGTCAAACGGTATTTTTAGGATGACCCGAATTTATTTCAGAAATGTGCTGATGGACTAGACCGACGATGTGTTCCTGATTGGGAGTTTTATGGAATCCTGAGCCATTGCCACTCATCACCTTACAAAGACAGTGTTCAAGGTATTACAGTCCGGTTTTTATTGGCCTACCTTATTGAAGTATGCTAGAGATTTTGTCATGTCATGTGATTCGTGCCAAAGACCAGGTAACATCTTCAAAAGGCATGAAATGCCTCAAATAGGTATTTTAGAAATTGAAATCTTTGATGTTTGGGGTATTGATTATATGTAATACCCCGTATTTTTGAAGAATTTTTACGTATTAAATACGTATTCATAAAGTATATTTTAAGTATTTTATTATTTAAATAAATAAGTTTTAATAATTGTTTAAATGAATTAAATATTTAAACAAAGGTTATAAATTATTTCAATAAGTTTTTGAAAGTTTTATAAGAGTTTCAAATTATTTAAAGTGTTTGAGAATTTACTAAAGGGTTTTCGGAGTTTTTAAGAAAATAATGGGTTTTGAATAGGTATTTTAAATTATTTTAAAACAAGCCCAATTCTACTCTAAGCCATAAAGCCCATTTAAAAACCTAAACTAGTCAGAAAATTCTGATTAGTGGCCCTATAAATAGCCTTAAATACCCAAAAAAAAAAAAAAAATCATACCTTTAATCTCTCTCTAAAATCCTAAAAGCAAAACACAAAAAAAGGGGGAGAAAGATTTTCCGGGAAAAAAAAAATGTGTTCGTTTTTTTCGGAAAAAGAAAAAAAAAGGGGGAGAAGCTTGCCTCGGGAATCGTGCCAGAGCCCGCCTCGCCGGACCACTGTCGCCACCACCAGCGGCCCTAGTCCTCCCCTATTTTGGTAATTTTCGAACTTTTATAAAAAAAATAATAAATAAATAATAAAAATAAAAAATATTTCTTTTTCCTTCTTTTTGATTTAATCTTGCAAAATCATGTCTGTACTTATGTTTAATCAGGTTTTTATGAGTTTTAATCATGTTTTAGTAAAGTATGAATTTTTTTAAGGCATGAATTAATTTTGTTGTTCATGAAATTATAAATTAGGGTTTGAAAATTTATGTAGTTATGATTTTATGAATTTTTATGTTCTAAACTTTGATATTATGATCATAAATTATTGATTGGTGAATTTATGATGATGTTATTAAGTTTAGATTGATTTTTAAGGGTTTTAAACTTATTTTATAAAGCTGTCCAAATTTTATAATCATGAATTTGAGATGAATAAATATTATGAACATGTTTTAGCATATGAAAAATTGTTCCAAAGCCTAGATTGACTTCAAGAATATGTTAGTAGATTGTAGAAGTGTTTTGGCATGAAAGCATGGTGTTTTTATAGGTTTTTCATGATTTTAAAGTTTATAAATAAATCTGAAATTTTAATAAAAACAAGTTAAATTGAGTCTTAAGTGTCCAAATTGTACTAGTTTGATCAAACATCAATTCTATATTCATCTATATAAATTTTAGTATGTTTTATGAAATTTAAAAGTGATTTTAAGCATGTTTAACAAGCTGTCCAGATTTCATAAATCAATTAATTGGGCCTTTAAAGTATGTAAATAGCATAAATTGATCATATAAGTTAAGTATTACATTGTATGATTGATTTATGTTGTTTTTAAGGTTTTTCATGGAGTTTTGATTATTCTAAATTGCTGTCCACTTTTCTAAAGTGACATAAAATATATGTTAAGGTTTTATAAAGCTTAAACAAGTTTCCGAAAATTAAGTAAGGTGGTACTAATAAATTTAAAGGCGTTTTAAAGTGTTTTTAAGCATCTAAGTATGCTGAAATTTTATTCTAAGTGCGAATAAAGTATTTTTAAGAAGGATATAGTATGGGTAATGCATGGTATTGTTAGTGGTATCTTATAGGTCACTATGTGACGTTTTGAGACGTTTTAAAGGGTGCTTAAGCAGCTGAAAAATTTGGTAAACGAGGGTTTTAATTAGTTTAAGCCTTTGTTAATGTAGGAAGCTTCGGAGTAAGCGAGTTCTAGTGAAGTGGTGGCAAATCACCGTTATTTTACAAGGTACGTAAGTACTAAAGGATGGTTCATGGACAAAGTATCATGCTAGGACATGCACATGTTCATGTTATAGGTTGCTTAATAGCCAAGTATGCTTTCATGCATGTTGAGAAGTTCCTTATATATTTACATGTTTTACATGTGTTAGTAGTTTGTTGACTATATGACTACAAGTTTATTCCTCTTATGGAAATAGTATATTTTATTTAATTCATGTTGAACATGAGTCCTTATGGACATATAAGTAGTTGTACTTTGCAAGAATTAATGCATAGCAGAGTTATTTTCAAAGTTGAGCAACATTTTGCATATTTATAGCATAGTTGTGACAAGATTCACGTTTTCAAGTAAAGTATGAGCATTCATTTTATTTATAGCCACTCACAGTATAATGTGTGGTATAGAAGGAAGTTTGATCCACTCACAGTTTATGTATGGAATAGTTAAAGAAGAAGGTTTAAAACAAGTGTTCACTAAAAGAGGTTGATTAAAAAGGAAGTACATGTCTATGTGCAATGTTGGTGGTTTGTTTGTGTGTTGTTTGTTCACATTTTCAAGTAACCTGATAATTACGTAAAGTGAAAGAGGATTCGCACCAAAACTCTTGGAACGTATATACCTTGAGTATGAACAATGGGGGGAGTTACTAGACTGATGTTCTTTCATCTCCTAATTGGGGTACAAGACGTTGTACTCTTTATTTTTATTATTAATGCGCTGGATATTCGTCACCTCGTGTGACATAGGTAATACCTTTTGGGAGTTGCTCCCCAACTGGTGCCCAATAGGGCGATTGTTTATAGGAGGAAACCCGTTCGATGCGAATTCCAAATTAAGTAAATAAATTAAATTGGTTTATTCTAACCAAGTGTCGCAGGTACATTGCAGGAATGGTAAGATACGTGTTTGTTGCTTTATGCCCTTGCCTAGGTTCATGCTAGTGTGTTGCATACTCTTTTAGTGTTAATGTACTCAGCTTTGCTGGTTACGTGCTTTTGTGTGCATGGCCTAAACTTTGATCTTGGGCCTATGATGACCCATTTTGATGGCGAGTAATAAGTCTTGAATAAATAGAAAGCAACAGGTTCAGGAGGGCATATGTCAATCATGTTGGGATTGAGTGTAGAGCGTTCTTGTCCTGCTTTCGTAGTAGTAGTTTTGTTAGTAACTTTGGTTGTGGATGTTATCACTTTTGATGTTGGACTAACATTGTTTTTCAAGTTTACTTTCATTTGGTTTTAAGGGCCGTTATGGTTCCGAAGTTGTAAGAGCTTTCAAATGGTTTGACTTAATGTTTTTGAGGTTGACTTTGAGTAGTTTTTTTTTTTAAGAGTGTCTTCCGCTGTAGCAGCTTTGATAATTGCCTTAGCTGTTTCCACACGGTGGCGGTAATATTCTGGAAGTTTCTTGTTTTTAGTGAATTCTAGGACAAGGAACCGGTTTTAGAAAAAGGTACGGAATTTCCAGGGTGTTACATTATATGGGTCCCTTTCCTTCTTCCAATGGCAATCGTTACATATTGGTTGTTGTAGATTATGTTTCTAAATGGGTGGAAGCTCTTGCTACCCCCCATTGTGATTCTAACAACGTGTTGAGATTGTTTAAGCAGGTTATTTTCCCTAGGTTCGGAGTCCCTAGAGTTATCATCAATGATGGGGGAACGCATTTCCATGGGAAGAGGTTAATAAGCTGCTGGAGAAGTACGGTGTCTACCACAAAAAGGGATTGGCATACCACCCACAAACTAGTGGTCAAGTGGAAGTCTCAAATCGAGAAATCAAGGTTATCCTGGAGAAAACGATTGCAACGTCAAGGAAAGATTGGAGTAGCAAGCTACATGATGCATTATGGCATATAGAACGGCGTTTAAGACACCTATCGGTACATCTCCATATCGATTAGTGTACGGGAAAGCATGCCATTTACCAGTTGAGTTAGAGTACAAGGCCTACTGGGCAGTAAAGGAGCTCAACATGGACGCTAAGCTTGCAGGTGAGAAGCGGTTACTTCACTTAAATGAGCTAGACGAGTTTCGATTGGGAGCCTATGATAGTGCTAAGATCTACAAGTAGAAGACCAAGAAATGGCACGATAAGCAGATTATAACAAAGGAGTTTGTAGCAGGTGATAAGGTCTTGTTATTCAACTCTAGACTGAAGCTTTTTCCTGGAAAGCTGAGGTATAGGTGTAGCGGTCCTTTCATTGTCACCACGGTGAGCAAGTACGGATTTGTGGAGGTTCAGAATGATAAAGGGGAGCGATTTAAAGTTAATCCCTATGAGCTATGAGATAACATGGTCAAGCTAATGACCTTAAACAAGCGCTTTGCGGGAGGCAACCCGTAGTTAGTTTAGATTTTAGTAGCTTTTTCTTTCTTTACTTTCATAGTTAAGTAGGGACTCTAGCTCCATTCTTAGTTTTGGTGAGGAGAGCGAGGTACTAACCAATTTTTCCAAGTGTTTTGGGTGTGATTATAGGTACAATTGAGGTAAAAAGGCGAAGAAACGCACGAAGCACCGTTCGCCCGGGTGGGTCCGAGCGAACAGCCGTCCTCCGAGCGGGTGGTCTTTGGTCCGGGCGCGCAGTAGGAATTTCACAACTTAGTTTTTTTGCAAAAAACTTCAAACTTTGCCATTCGCCTGGGTACCCGGGCGAGCAACCCACCTTCGGGCGGGTGGCACTCGCCCTGGGCGCCCGGCGCTGCCCCCCTCTTTCTTCCGCATTTTTTTTTCTTTCACCCTTCTTCCTTTTTCTTTCATCTTCCTCCTTCCTTCTTCTCTCACCTCTCATTATCTTTTCTCCTCTTTCTCTCTCTACAATTCAAATCTCCATTACTCCTCTTCTTACTCTAACTTCTCTCTACTATATCTCCCTCTCTACTCACCCAAATTCACTCAAATTTTCAGCAAACTTCATATTTTTCCACTCTCTTCTAGATCCCACCACAAACCTCACTAAAAAAATCTCTCAACTCACATCACTCACTTCCTCACTCCTTTTACTACACTTTCCATGGCACCAAATAGGCAACAGGTCGGAACTAGCTCAAGGAACGAACCACAAGGATTCAGGCGAGATTCTGCGTATGGGTTAGCTGCTTTCGGTTCACAAGAGCAAAAGGTACGTTTCGAAAAGTTGAAATTAAGGCATGTTACCCCTACCCGTTTTCTAGACCATCAATTGTTACGTGCTTTAGGAGTATATAATGAAACTGAGAAACTATTTAAGTCTATGGGTATGCACAGGTTTTTCACTATGGATGCTCCCACTTACCCCGACATAACTTACGAGTTTATGTCGAGTTTTGAGGTTGACCGACCCAACCCCAAAGTACCTGTTAGAGGTGTTAGTATAACGTTGTTTAATGTCGATCGGTATGAAACGAACGAAGATTTTGGGGCTATCTTTGATTTAGCCAGTTGGGGGCGTGCTAGACCCCTAAAGGGCTTTGATGATGTTGCATGGTGGTTTTCTCTGATAGGTGTCCACTTGACTAACTGGCAACATGCCAAAGCTAACCTGATCCACCAGCCCTCAGCTAGGATCACTCACCGTTTCCTTGCAAGAACGATATTCGATCGGTATGAACAGCATGAGGTTCATACCAGAGAAATGTGGTGCCTAGGGAGGCACTTGGTGAAACACTCTTTTCCCTATCGTGTTCATCTTCCTCGCCTGTTTTCTATGCATTTACATACTCAATGCAAGACTTATGCAGGTACAGATCAATTCGGCCAACCAACCATTAATAATATTGTTTTTGTGGCCTATTGACATATGTTGGCAAGTACTACAAGGCCAACTTTGAGTATGATAGGACCCCTGCTGTGGAGTCCCGCACTTTGGGTGCCCCTTACCTTAGCCAATGTGATTGGATAAAGTTAAGGGAAGGGGGGCGTATTAGATGGTACATGGGACCATCTAGGGGAGTTTCTGTTCTTCTCCCTAATGCTTCATTGACTAGACTATTGCCTGATCAGCAATCCTATACTATGCCTTTAGATGGTCGTGGTGCAGGTTCTTTTGTAGATACCTCGGGACGCGGCGAGCCGAGTCAGTCTCCGCAGTTTGTGCCCCAACAGCCACCCCAGCAGCCCTTGATGGACCCTGCCCCACGGCAGGTATAGATGAACCAGCTGCAGAACCAGTTTAACAACTTCCAGTTACAGCAACAGCAATTCATGTAGCGGTTTGACACTTTTGAGCAGGACCACCGTCTTACTATGTACCCCATTTACGACCACTACGTCTGTACCGGCGTAGTGCCCTCTACTGGCCCTCACCCTTCATGGTATCGCTTCAACCGTGGAGAGGGGAACAGTGGAGCAGGTGGTGGTGTTGCTGCTGCTGCTGATGATGATGATGATGATGATGGTGATGATGATGATGATGATGATAATGATGATGATGCTAGTGAGGACACCGACACTTTCCTCCAGGATTCTGAATGAGAGGAGTCCCTTACTTCCTTCAGCATGAGGACATTGCTGAGTCCGGCTTGGGGAGGTAACTTTATTGCTTTCATAGTTTAGTTTTTATTGCTTTCTAGTGTAGTTTTTATTGCTTTCTTAGGTTATTCATATGGTTTGTACTACTTGTTAGGAGTAGGAGTTTACATATGACCAAAAAAATTTACTACTTTCATAGTTTAGATTTTTGTTTGGCTTTTGGTAGTTAACTTTTAGTTGATTGATTGATTGAATGGTTTGATGAAACTTTGTGAATGGTGAATTCCCTGTGCCCCGTATTTTATTTAAAAATGTTTTTGATTGATTTGGGCATGTGATGAGTTATGTTTTGGGAATCGCCAACTTGGACTTGAACTTGACTTAGCTTGAAACAGTTTCTAATCTTGCTATTATAGCCATGTGTAGAGTAAAGGCTTGAACCGTGTTAACGGGAGGATTTGAGCCGCATACATTTTTACATGCTTATTTCTTTTCATGTGTGCTTAGTTCCTGGTGCTTGTATGATCCATGTTTTGGCTTTTGACTCTAGTAGCTTGGCTTTGGTGTGTTACATGTCGCGAATGATAAAAGGCATTCATTTCTTTTAGGAGCTTTCAGATTTTAGGCATTCCTTCACAAATTTTCCCTATTTGCATTTTAGCCACATTACAACCCTATTTGGCCTTGTTCTAATCAGTTGATATATGCCCAAGCATGGCTTGGGGGAGTTGGAGAGTTGTTTTGTTGTTGTTTTGCATTTGTTGGAGATTTTGGAGGATTGGAAAATTGTCAAAAGGTTGTTGTTAAAGTTAATGATAGTTCTCACATTAAGGCTTTGTATTCCAATGTCTAGGCTAGTTTTAATGAAGAATTAAAATGTTATACATCTTATATTAGCCTAGTTATGTATGTGTGATGATTTTTTCTTTGACAAGTAATTAAGAGTCGTGAGCCTAAGTTGAAAAAGTTTGAAAGTTGAAAAAAAATGAATGAAAAGGAAAAAAAATGAAGAAATAAAAAAAAAGAAAAAAAAATTGAAAAATGTTGAAAAAGAAAAGGTTGTGATATTTGGAGTAGTTGAAGTATAAAGTTTTATGGTGAGATGTGATTCCATGAGTATTGGTTTGATGTTGGAGTTGAATGTTGAGATGTTGATTATGTTCTTCGATTGTTATATGCGTATAGCCCGCACTTACCACCACATTATCCCAAATTTTATCCTACCCATCACCCTAGCCACGTTACAAGCCTATAAAGACCTTTTTTATTGGCATGTGCATGTTTTATATTCTTGTGAAGTGAGTCAATTGCCAAAGCTAGTGAGTATTACTTGCATTTCGATTCGACTTTCATATTAGGATTGAGTGACTACCATTAAACACTAGCATGAGGTGTGAGATGTGGGTTTGGGTTCTCAAACTTTGCATTCAAACACTTATTGCATTTGCATTCTTATTTGGGATTAAGGGTGAGCTTCATTATTTATGCTCAATTTTATGTGTGGTGTGACACCGACTGAGCTACTCTAGTCATCGACTTCTATTTCTTGCATGGTTGGCTTATTGATTTTAATTTAAATGGATGGCGGTCAAGTAATTTTGATGGGTTGGTTGAGGAACTTGCATGCTCGGAATCGCTTGAGTTGATTCTGTTTTGCAAAGTTAAAGGGGTGAAGTCATTGTTTCCTTAGTTGTTTGCTTGAGGACAGGCAAGGGTTTAGCTTTGGGGAGTTTTATAAGTTAATATTTAATATGTATTTTACCCCCGATCCCGATTGATTTTTAGCTCTAATATGGCTCTTTTGAGCCATTTCTACTAACTTTTTCTATTTCGAGTGTTTGTTGTGCTTTTTATAAGATTTTACAGAAACCGGTGATTTATCGTTGTTTTCCGAGCCTTTTGAAGCACTTGAAGAAGTTAGTGAAGAGTTAAAGTCATTTGGAAAGCTTTACTAAGGATTAAGAGTATTAAATGAAGAATTAACGAAGTAATTAAGGAAAATGAGCAAAGAAATCAAGAAACGAAGCAAAGAAGCCACTCGCCCGGATCGAAGCAGCGCACCCAGGTGAGGGTTGCTCGCCCAGACCTCTCCGGGCGGGCCACTCCGAGGAGACTTTTTCACCCGGTTTTGCTTTGTTAGGCCTTAGTATATATTGTTTTTGTACTCCAAAATCCTAAGTACGCTTTATTATTCATAAAACCTAGTTTAGCCCTAATTTTCTCTCTAAGTTGTGGAATACTTTTCAATCATTCAATTCAATAATATTCTGGTTTCATTCAATCTTAATTCTTGTTTTTTTTATTCATGTTTAGTTTTAATTTATGCTTTTAGTTTTAGTAGTTTCTTGTTATTGCTTTAGTTTCTTTAATTTTAATTATGAGTGAGTACTTCCCTTTATAGGACTAGGGGATCTATGAATCGTTCTTGATGTTTTGTTCATAATTGTTAGTTTGGCTATTAATGTTCTTGAGTTCCTGTTGTCAATTTTTATTGCTTTCAGTTAAATACTGGCCAGGTTTAATTGTTAGTCTTATATTGTTGAAATCGATACCGAGAGGTAAGATTACCACATTAGATCATAGGGACAATAGGCAAAACGAGTCTAAGTGAGCGAGATCCATTAGAGGAGTTTTGAAGGAGACTAGATTCGAGAGAATTAGTGAACCTTAACTCAAGGAAATTAATAATCTGTTAATCAATTGTGTGCAATTCATTTGGTCATCTATGGTGAACCGATGTCCTAGGCTTAGTTATAGATTTCTTTCCTTAATTGATTCATTCCTAGTATTAGTCAACTCTTTAGTCATATCTCAATATTCAAAGGCCCCTTACGGCAAAGTGGCTTTTTAGAATTAGTAGAATTGCTTGCTTCACTGTGGATACGATCCCTACTTCCCTGTCTAAATAGTTAGAATAGTAGGTTATTTTTGATAGGTATACGACTGTCTTTATCAACGTGATTAACCGGTTTAACAATGCTATGACTCACATACCACACCACATAAAAGCATGCATAAAATCAAACAAGCCATATTATTTATCTTTGATTTAAGAGATTCTAAAAATAATCCTATGTGTCCTTTAATTAACTAAAATTCCTTTACCACACATTAACTGTGAGTGGCTAACAAATTTCCTTTCATTGACCACACATTAAACTGTGAGTGGCAACATGTACATAGATATTTGCTCCATAAATTCTACTAATTATGTGAATAAAAATTCACAACTACCTTTCTTGTTGATTAAGTAATCAATCAACTTAAATAACTTCAATCCTTCTTCAATAAGCTATTGGCCAACTTAAATCAGTAATTAAACATTCCAATTCAATTTGAAGAATTTATATTAATATAGATGTGGAATGTCAAAACAATATAAATTCATACTTCTCATACTTTCATAAAATTGTCATGCATGTCAATTCATAATCAAATCAAGCAACATCAACATATCATATAAGATCAACCAAGCATGGGTTCCAATCCTATGTCTGCCTTTAGTACTTACGTACCTTGTGATGTAGTGGTGATCCGCCAAAACTTCTAGAAGTCACCTAACTCGAATTCTCCTACATAGAGAAAAACTGAATCAAAATTAAAACCTTGTTGACTAAGTTCTACAACAACTCTAAACTTAACTTTCTACATTGGAAACTTGTCTAAAACATTCCCTATATGGTCCTGTTCAATTCCATATTTTACTTTAAATTTTCCACTGCAAAATACTTGATTTTTGGTAATTTTCCAAAAATGGCAGCTTTATAAATTCCCTAAAAATTGTTTAAAACCTTTCTAAATATCATATTTTGATCATAAAACACTATAGTCATGTCCTATGATCAATATACAAGAATTAGATGCATTAAAAATAAGTATAACTTACTATGTCACATGCTACTATTTTTATTAGGCATAAACATGTGTTAATAAAAATTTACAGTTTTATTTTTTTCATTCAAACTCCTTAAATACACATATAATCATCATAAATCCATCATAAAACTCTTTTACAATCTACTATTATCATCATGAATCAAATCTATGTTTTAAAATAATTTTTCATAAGATAAAACATGTTCATAATATTTATGCCATTCATTTTCATGATTATAAAATTTGGACAACAATATAATTTAACTTTAAAACCTTTTAAAATCAAACCAAACTTCATAAAATCATCATAAATTCACCCAAACACTACAAGATAACATCAATTTTGCGACAGACAAATTCCGTCGCAAAAATGAAAAAGTCCGTCGCAAATACCCATTTGCGAGGTTATCACAAAATGTCCCTCGCTAAATTTTTGGTCGAAAATTTCCAAGATTGCAACGGAATTGTTGAATTTTGCGACGGAATTTTCCCTTGCATTTGCGACGGAAATTCCCTCGCAAATTTGCGACGGAAAATTCACTCACAAAATTTCGTCCCAAATTTGCGACAGAAAGTTCCCTCGCAAACGAACTACTTTGCTACAGAAAATTCCCTCGCAAAATTCCCTAGCAAAGTTAGCAAATTTGCGACGGAAAATTGCCTCGCAAACGAACTATTTTGCGACGGAAAATTCCCTTGCAAATTTGCGACGGAATATTCCCTCGCAAATTCCCTCATAAACTTCAACAAAAATATAATAATGCACTTTTGCTACGGAATATTCCGTCGCAAAAAAAAGTTGACGGATTTTTTAATTTTTAATGTTTTGATTGCTTATTTGTATTTTTGCCTGTGAGCCTGTAACCTGTATGATCTGCCACGTTATGTGTTCTAATCAAATAAGGACAATTTATATTTTCCGATAATTATATATTTGAAATGTAACATATGCATACAAAGTATTTCCGACTTAAATAGTTTCATAGTTTTAAAGTTTAACAATCATAATAAAGGCTGAATCTGGAATGGTGAACAACTATCGCTACCGAATCGACTCATCATCTGCTCCATAAACTCCTTTTATGTCCTCTGCATTGCCTCAATCTCGGCTCGCATCTTCTCCTCAACCTCAGCCCGCACCTCCTCCCGCACCTTCTCCACATGTTTCTCTAAATGATCTTTCATTTGAGAAAATACAGATGGTGTGTATTGCTTCGATGATCCAGATCTCCTCAAAGAGCTGTAATACAGGTCCGCACCACTACTAAGACCCTTCACGCGTCCTTTCTTGCTACGACCACCAGATGCCTCCCAATATAACTCATCGGGCGTTCTCTGACTCCCGTCACTGCTTGTTTCCTCAAGCTTCTTCTGGTAGGTCTCCTACAAAACGCAATTAAAATTAAAAACACGATAAGGGGGATATGGGGGGTGGGATTATTCTTAGTTATACAGATTTAAATTTAAATCAACCCAACAAACATTGTAAGAAATAAAAGCCAGAGTTATGTAACAAAATAGATGGCTTATTTCAAGGTCAAACTAGCCTTTACATGTATTTGAGGTTCAAATGGGCTCGAAATGGCTCAAAATGGCTACTATTGTGCCCATTTTTCATATAAGTCTACATTTAAACCTATAAATAAGCTAAATATCCCTAAAAGGCATAATTACAAGCATTACAAACTTTACATTATGCCTAACTAGCCTTTGAATGTGTTTTAGGTTCAAATGGCCTCGAAATGGCTCAAAATGGCTACTAATGTGCCCATTTTTCACATATCTCTTCATTTCAACCTATAAATAAGCTAAACATCCCTAAAAGGCATAATTAGAAGTGTTACAACCTCTAGATTATGCATAACTAGCCTTTACATGTGTTTTAGGTTCAAATGGGCTCGAAATGACTCAAAATGGCTACTATTGTGCCATTTTTTCATAGAAGTCTAAATTTCAACCTATAACTAAGCTAAACATCCCTAAAAGGCATAATTACATGTGTTACAACCTCTAGATTATTTCAATCTAGCCTTTACATGTGTTTTAGGTTCAAATGGGCTCGAAATGGCTCAAAATGGCTACTATTGTGCCCATTTTTCATATAAGTCTACATTTCAACCTATAACTAAGCTAAACATCCTTACAAGGCATAACTACATATATTACAACCTCTAGATTATTTCAAACTAGCCTTTACATGTGTTTTAGGTTCAAATGGGCTCGAAATGGCTCAAAATGGCTACTATTGTGCCCATTTTTCATATAAGTCTACATTTCAACCTATAACTAAGCTTAGACATCCTTACAAGGCATAACTACAACCTTTACAACCACTAGCCTTTACATGTGTTTTAGGTTCAAATGGGCTCGAAATGGCTCAAAATGGCTACTATTTTGCCCATTTTTCATATAAGTCTACATTTCAACCTATAACTAAGCTAGACATCCCTAAATGGCATAATTACAAGTGTTACAACCTCTAGATTATTTCAAACTAGCCTTTACATGTGTTTTAGGTTCAAATGGGCTCGAAATGGCTGAAAATGGCTACTATTGTGCCCATTTTTCATATAAGTCTACATTTTAACCTATGACTAAGCTAAACATCCTTACAAGGCATAACTACATGTGTTACAAACTCTAGATTATTTCAAACTAGCCTTTACATGTGTTTTAGGTTCAAATGGGCTCAAAATGGCTCAAAATGGCTACTATTGTGCCCATTTTTTATAGTGAAGGATAAAGTTAGGGTGATGGTTATCAAAGTTAAAATGAAAATCAGTAATTTTAGAGTAAAAGTGCATGTGGTTGAAACTGAAACGAATAAAAGTGTTTGGAGAAGAGAAGAGTACCTCGAAGCTTGTTAATGGCCATCATCAACAATTGATTTGGAAATTTTCAAGCTGGCTGCCGTATAATTCAATCAATAATTATGAGTTTTCAACAGAAAGAAACAATGAAACTATTACGATGTATAAACATTAACCTCAGTTTTTACTAATCCATTATATTCCACCTCAATTATCCAAGCAAAAGTAGAAGAAAATTATACAACTCAATCCCATTATTCATGACTAAATATTAATCATGGACCCAATATATCACCCTATACATCCCTGATATGATGAAACCCCACAAAACCCCGTTACTTTCCCAATCCATTAAATAATCCCGTTATTTTCCAACACCCCACCAATCAAACCACAACAACTAATTGTTGCTAATTGATTGCCATAACACCAATTATTAAGGAGGAAATTAAAATGATCATAGATTATTATTCATCAAACTGACAAAGTTTAATTATAGAAGAAAATAAACACAATGCATCAATTGATCTTCAGTATTAACAAAGTTTAAGGAGGAAAATAAACTGACAAAGTTTAACAATAGATTATTAAGGAGGAAAAAAAATATTTTTGCTCATAGATTAGGGATTAAAATATATTCTTCTATCATAGATTATTATTAAAATTTAGACACAATGCATGAATGGATCTTCATTATAATACTATCAGAAAAGAAATGAAATGAAATTCTGAATGCATTAGAATCATCAGTAGCTAATCAACATAAAAAAAGCATCTCAAAACTTAAAAAATAATAATAAATAAATAAATAATTCTAGTAAAAAATTCAACAACAACGCATTTCCAGGGCAGAATCATTTCAATTAAAAATGAAAAGAATAAGCAATTTGTAACTCGACTCAAACTAAAGTAATTCTAATCAAAGAATACAAAAAATCAAAGAAAAAAATTAAATCAAATCAAACTGAATAAAAAAAAATAAAGTTGAAATCAAGTATAGAGGATAGAGAATTTACAGGGCGGAAGTGGAGGGTTCGGCTGTCGATGAAATTGGAAATGTTACCGTCGTGAAAAGGGAAGTAGAGGGTACAGCTGTCGATGAAATTGGAAGCAAAAAAAGCTTGAAAAATAAGTGGGAGATTTTAAACCCAGAAATTTGTTGTGTGGGTGAAACTGTTGTGACTCTTAAAGCCGTTAAAAATCTAAGAAATTCTGAGTTTCAAGTTTTTAATCAATAATTTTTATAACAGCAACTACAATTGAAATTGAAATCAACAATTAAATGTAAATGAATATGAATTTTAATTACAGAAATTGAAATTAAAAATAAAAATAGTTTACCTGTTGAATATTGAAGATTGAAGTGGAAGAATGAATTTAAGTGTAAGTGAATATAAGTTGAATATTTGGTTTGAAGTGGAAAATTTCCAAACTGATCTACGCAAAATAGAACAACTCGACTCAAATTCAAATGAAACGGAAAGCAAAAACCCACAAAGGAAATGAAAGTGAGAATGGCGAACCGACGAAGTAATGGTTAGAAGAAGACGCCGAGTTCTACTTTGATGCGCAGGCTTTTGGGAAGGAGAAGGGTTTTTGGGTGGCGAAGAAGAAGAAGGAGGTGAATGGCAGTGGTTTGTTAATGGCGGATGTGAGAAGGGAGAAGTGAGGAGGGAGTAGTTTGGGTGGTTGTGAGAGAATTTTTTCGCGACAAAATAATAAAAGGGTCTGTCGCTTTTTGCGACGGAATTAATTCCGTCGCAAATTTGCGAGGGCTTATTCCGTCGCAAACATAAAATTCTGTCGCAAAAATCAATTGGTCACCTGATTTTGTTTGTCACTCTTTTGCGACGTATATTTCCGTCGCAAACAAGAAAAATTTCGTTGCAAACTTGCGACGGAAAGGAATCCGTCGCAAACTCTTAATTTGCAACGGAATTTATTTCCGTCGCAAAAATCCGTCGCTATTTTGCCGATTTCTTGTAGTGAAAAACAATACATGATCATAATATTGAGGTTTAAATCATTAAAAACTATAAAATCATGAATTTCATAATTTTATAAACCCTAATTTAAAATTTCATGATCAATCAAATAAATTCATACTTTAAACTAAATCATAACTTTATAACAACATGATTAAAACTATTAAAAACATGATAAATCATAATTATAAACATGAATTTTGCAAGATTGAGTTAAAAAGCAAAGGAGAAGAAATTTTTTTATATATATGGGTTTCGAAAAATACCAAAGTGTGAGGAGGGGTGGCCGGCAAGTAGAAGCGACGACGGCGAGCAGTGGTGGCCGGCGAGGGCGCAAGGTGGATGCAGGTTTTTTTCGGGAAAAATATTCGAACAAAATTTTTGTTTTCTCTCTAAATTTTTGAAATCCTAAAACTCTAAGATTGCAAATTAAATCTGAAAATATGGGTTTTAAGGGGTATTTATAGGCCCCAAAGTAGGATTTGGTGCAATTACATAAATACCCTTGATGTTTGAAATTACTTTTATGCCCTTGTTTTAAAACAATTTAGGAATCTCTAAAAATTCTATATTTATAAACTTTTCAAAATATTTAATAAAACTTAAAATAACATGAATTATTATTTATAAACATAAAATGATTACTTTGATTAAAATTTATTTAAATTTTCTTTCTTTAATATTTTTATTGAATTTATTTTCTCAATAAAAATATTAAAAACATACGTATAAAATATGAAATTAACTCTTTAAAGTACGTGAAAATACGGGGTATTACAACTGTGCTTCATTCTGTGGTTTGTTATTTTCATTAAACTGTGATTCTTCCATCTCTTCCCTAATAGAATTATTAGGAATGTTCAAATCAGCAAAGAGTTGTGACAGACCCGATAGTATCCTTTCAGAAAGAATAACTCTCCGCAATCTCCACTTCCTCCTACGACTCCGCTTATGCAATGACCATTCTGGTTCAGGATTAATCCAAACCGGCATGCAAACCTAGTACCTGCACAAAAACTGAAACTGCAGATTTCCGTAAGAACTGACTCAAAGAACGATTAGTTCCTTGAGACTAAATAAAAATAGAAAAAATAACCCGATTAGTAGAAATTAAACAATTGCCTCCCCGGGAACGGCGCCAAAATTTAATGAGGGATAGTTGTATACCTATCAAAAATAACCTACAACTCTAACTAATGTAGACAGAGTAGTAGGGATCGTATCCACAGGCAAACAACGTAATTCTACTAACTCTAAAAAGATATTTCGCTGTAAGGGAACTTTGAATTGGGTTTTGACTAAAGAACTAATGACTACTAGAGAAGAAATTAAACTCAAGAAAATATATCAATAACTAAGCCTAGGACGTTGGTTCACTACAGATCAACCAATGAATTGTGTCATAATTAATTAACCAATTATTGACTTCCTAAACTAAGGCTTACTAATTCTCTCGAATCTAGTCTCCTTCAAAACTCCTCTAATCGCGCTTGCTCACTTAGACTTGTTGATATACATGTTTTATGTTGTGTTTTTCCCTCATTTTTGGTTGATTTTTATGCTAAATAGTAGAGTTTGTAGTTTTGTTTTGATTAAATATCGTCTTTTGATGTTAAGTTATGTTTTGGAGCAGTTTTAGCATTTTTAGTTGTTTTTAAGAGCTTTTTATGGTTATTCTATGCTTCCTCGATTATTACGCGCGGTTTTCAGTTTGTTTTATGTTAGGAGCGTAATAGGGACTTATGAAGTCACTAGAAGCTAAAACGAGTCAAAATGTAATTGTCTCGGGATGCGTGCCAAGTTACGATAAAGTACAAATGAGATTCGAAGAAATCAAACGAAAAAATGATGAAGATCGTCATCATAGGCTTGAGTATAATAGATGCGGGCGCATAAGTTAGAAGACCATTGACTTATGCGGGCGCAACATAGAACAGCATCTCTAGAAATCTCAAAATAAGGGGGTTGTAGGTTCAGGGAACAAGCCTATTTTGAAGGCTGCGGGCGCAGGTATCGCAGATTTCGGTCCGTTCAACTTTTCCGCTCGGTTTTCGCTCGTGGGTTTTATTTACTTAAAACCTAATTATTATAAATAGCCCATGTATATGGGGCACGACCCTAACTAGTTTTTGGCATAATTTTTAGACTTATAATCCTAAAACACTTTCTCTCTCTAGAATTTAGAAGTAATTAATTTGTTCTTGACGATTCGATTTCAATTAATGCAATTCAATCCTTCTTTTGGTAATCTCTTTCCTTTTGCTTTTCAATTCTCTTTAGTTTATGATTCTTTTTATTTTGTTACTTTTTAGTTTACTTTAATTAGTTTTGTTAGTTTAGTTCTTAGTTTAATTTCCTTAGTAATTAATTAAGTTTTAACCTTTTTTTTAGTTAATTTATGTTCATGGATTCGTTATTTAAATTTGTTTTTGTTTTAGTTTCTAAAATGATGAGTGAATAGTCTTTTTCTCTAGGGCTAGGGGATCTATGATCATGTTGTGAATTTATTTTATATTCGTTAATTAATTCTTAATTATTAGTTGAATTCCTATTATTGATTTCTATCGATTGCAGTTAAATTGTGGCCAGATTTAGTTGAGTTAGGTAATTGTCGAAATCGAGGCCGAGAGGTGAGATTACCACAATTAGACCACTAAATTATAGGCAAAACGAATTTATGCGAGCAGAGCCGGTAAAGGAGTTTTGAGGGAGTCTAAGTTCGAGAGAATTAGTGAGCTCTAGTTCAATGAACGTTAATGAATTGATTAATGAGCATATTATAAGTTTGTTGATTGTTCATAGTGAACCGACCGCCTTAGGTTTCTATCATAAGAGTTTAATTCGTCATTTTCCCATTATTTTCCTTAGTTTTAGTTATTGTTCTCTTAGTTTTAGTAGTTTTACTAGAATTTTCCACAAAGGCCCCTTATGTAATTTAGACTTTTTACAACTAATAGAGTTTAATCAGTTCCCTGAGGATTCGATCCCTACTTCCCTAGCTATATTAGTTAGAGTTTTTCGGTATTTTTGAGAGGTGTGCGATAGCCTTGTTCAGTCATTTTGCCTATTATCCCTGTGATCAAATTGTGGTAATCATACCTCTCTGCATTGATTTCAACAATATCAACCTAACAATTAAACCCAGCCAGAATTTAACTGAAAGCAATACTAACTGATAATAGAAATTCAAGAGCATCAACAATCAAATTAATTAGTCATGAAACAAAACAATAGAAACGATCCATAGATCCCCTAGCCTTAAAAGGAAACTACTCACACATGACTAAAAACATAAAATTCACATCAATAAAACAAAACTAAACTAAAGACATGATTAAAACTAATAAATTAATTAAAAAGTCTTAAATTAATTAAGAACATAAAAACTAGGGCACAAAAACAAATAAAAAAAACCTAAAATTAAACTAGAAATTAAGAACATAAAGTAAAACAAAAATATAAACTAAAACATAATTTAAAGAACAATTAAAGAAGAATTAAAATAGAACATGAATCGAATTATATTGAATGAATGAAAAGTGTTCACAACCTAGAGAGAAAGCTATGGCTTAAAACTAGAATTTTATGATTATGATTTCGTACATTGCTTTATGAGAAAAAAAGAATTAAATACTAAGCCCATAACTAGAGGAAATCGCGTGAAAAAGGCCCTCGGAGCAGCCAGCTCGGGTCACCCGGGCAAAACGCCACCCACCCGAGCACCGGACGCTCAACCCAGGCGAACCTACAGGGGTGCTTCACTTGTTTTCTCGCTCGGTTTCTTCTAATTTCTTCTTTAATGCTTCCTTAAGGCTCCTAAACTTTAGCAAGGCTTTCCGAATGACTTCAATCTTTCCACTAACTCTCAAATGCTTCAAAAGGCTCGGAAAACAGCGATAAATCATCAATTCCTGCAAAATCTTATAAAGAACACAACAAGCACTCGAAATAACAAAATTTAGTAGAAATGGCTCGAAAGAGCCACATTAGAGCTAAAAATCAATTGGGATCGGGGATAAAATATGCATAAAATATTGACTTATCAGCTCCTAATGGGGTTCTGTTAGATCATGTAAGGAGGAAGGTGGCGACTTCTCTACTTGGGTTTCGATCTTCTAGAATCGCTCCCTAAGCCAAGCGTACTCATACTATGCAAACAAACTAAAGACATTCAATGTCCGTAAAAAGGGCACGTGGCCCCCCAAAACCCTGGCTCCACAACCCCTTATATAGTTTAGACTTTTTAGAAATAATAGAGTTTAATAGCTTACCTGTGGATTCGATCCCTACTTCCCTAGCTATATTAGTTAGTGTTATTTAGTTAGTTTTGGGAGGTGTGCGATAGCCTTGTTCAGTCATCAAATTGAATAGATTGTAATTTTATTTCTACATTGTTCTATAAAAGTTTTAGGACGTTTTATTTGAAAATATTGGTTGTTTTATTACTGCGAGATGTTTCAATGTCATCAAATTGAATTGCCTAGTGTTTTAAGTCTACATTGTTTTATTGTTGTAGGATGTTATATTTGAAAGTATTGGTTGTTTTATAACTACAAAATGTTTCACATCATCAAATTGAATGACCTATTGTTTTATTTCTACATTATTTTATGATAATTATAGGATGTTTTATTTGAAAACATTGGTTGTTTTGTTATTGCAAGATGTTTCATGTCATCAAATTAAATGACCTATTATTTTATTTCTACATTGTTATATGAAAATTATAGGATGTTTTATTTGAAAATATTGGTTGTTTTATTGCTGCTAGATGTTTCATGTCATCAAATTGAATGACCTAGTGTTTTAATTCTACATTGTTTTATAAAAGTTGTAGGATTAATCATACAATAGTCCCCTAAACCACTAAAAAAAATCAATTCCAATTAATCATACAATAGTCCACTTAATCTTAATGATTTAAATGCTTTCAACATTGAGTCATAAATTGAAATCTTTCAATATTTAGCATAAATTTTATTTTTCATCGCCGAAAAAAAAGTTGAATTGTGAGAGATTTATGGATATGTTTGTTGCTTTAAGGTTTTGATTCGTGTGTAATTTGGGTTGTTTATGGTGTTTAATTTTATGTGATAAGAGAAGGAGGAAAGATAGAGACGGAAGATGAGGGTAAAAGTTTGAGAGAAGGAAAAGAAGAAGATAAAGATGGAAGAAGAGAGCTTGGGAAAGCAAAAAAGAACGGTGCAAATATTAAAAAAAAAGAAAAAAAAAGAAAGAAAAACAAAAAGCAAACTCAATTAGCCTTGGTGAACGCTGAAATCCGGTAGTCAATGCCAGAAATTAGGCTTAGGTGCTATTTCACAAAAAACAAAAAAATTAATTTAAGATGCTAATTAACAACATTTTTTTAAAAAAATTATTATCTCGCAAAAATATGTTTTTAAAAGGTACTAACTTATCAACAACCATGAGCTTATCACTTCTCCATTCTCAGCTTCATTTTGTTATAGAAAATAGGTTTTAGTAGAGAGTATTTGTGGGAGAGAATAGATCTATCTATTATTCAATTACAATGGGATATATATACAATGCAGGGAAGGGTTATTTGTAAAGTGAACCCAAGTCTCCAGAATCTTCTAGATCATACATAAGGGTATAATGGGTATCCACTAAACACACATATTATATAACACTCCCCCTTGGATGACCATTATCGAATAGTGTGCCTCATTAAAACCTTAGTAGGAAAAACCCTATGGGACAAAAACCTAGTAGAGGAGAAAGAGTACAACACTTTCGAGATACGCCTTAGGATGTTGCCCCATTAAAAACCTCTCCAATAAAACCCAATGTGGGACAAAATCATGGTTAAGGAAAAAAGAGTGAAACGCGTACTTTCTCCCCCTGATGGATGCATAGCTTGAGATCTTCCTGGGTAATGAATCCAACGTCTTTGGTAGTAGCTTTGCACTTGAAGTAGAATAGCATTCAACTCCTTGGTAGTTGATCCTTCCTGATTGGACTTCAATCTTCAACATGAGATATATTGATTTCTCCATACTCTTGAAAATAATACATATGTTGTATTTATCATTACTTCATATTTGTTAAGTTGTCATAAATATTAAACTTATGCCTTCTTCTGGAAGTTATATAAAGTAGCTATTGATAATTACATATTGATCATAAGTTATGGCAACTTGTGATATTATCAACATCATTGTCTAATCTTATGTAAATTAGTAATTACATTTAAGTAATTCTTTTTTTTTTTATGGTTCTTCTAGACCATAAAAAGATTATCCTTATAATATCAAAGTTCTTCAATGAACATAAGATTCTGATTATCTCTCAAATACTCAAGCTTCAAGTTGAGTGTTTATAATCTAGTCATCAATACTTTAAGGGAGTTATGTATTCTAAATAAAGAATCTGAAGGACTTGATATTTGAATACGTCATATATAAATTCTTTTGGAACAAATACATGAAAACGCCTTCATATTATCACAAATATATCCTTATTAGAGTATAATTTTTGTCATGTAAGTCTCCATACTATTGTAAACACAACTTACTACATTATGTACCAAATTTCACGTACATCACAATTATTGTATAGAACTAGTGCATGTAAATGATGAGATGTAAAATGTATACTAATAAGATATTGAACATAAAAAACATGTATATGATGAGTGACGCATCTAACTACTATCTACACATGCAATGAATAATGCATTTATCTACGACACACACATGCACATAAATGTAAGACTCAAAAATGCAAGACACTGTATAGTGTGGATTTCAAAAATCCATTGCTGGGCTTCTAGTCTTTGATGATCATCATTATTCACCTTTAGTTAGACTTCAAGTCCATGATAAGCTTTGATCATTGTCAATATGCTGACATAAAAGTGGACTTTTCTTTCAGATCCCTATTCTCAAATCCACTACTTTTGCATATGCATATAATCCATCGGTTCCATCATATACTGGTGTCACATTTTTCAAGATGTAATTTGCATGCAATTTTACAATGATATCTAAATACATTTCCCATTGGTACCATTAATCGATTATAACATCTAAGTTCTTATATCATAGGCCATTTGTTATAATTCAGATATCTATACCACTTCTGGGGCATACATTATGGTACTAATATACTGTTACACTTTCAATAGTGTAAACTGCACTTTCTTACCATATATTACATATTTATTTTAGAACCGATTATACAACCTACACTTCTGGTGTAGTGATTCAAGTATTATTGGCAAGATTTATCTCAATGTATACACATAATATGACTAAAATGTATCTTCAACGCTATGTAACATGAGACATAATTGAATACAAATCAAACCATAGATGTGCAACATATCTTGATAATATATAGACAAAAGTTGGCAATAATATCTCAAATAGTCATTATAGGGATCATCACTTTATAGTTTAGTAATTTTGCCAAC
Source organism: Suaeda aralocaspica (assembly GCA_016808085.1). Taxonomy (NCBI): domain Eukaryota; kingdom Viridiplantae; phylum Streptophyta; class Magnoliopsida; order Caryophyllales; family Amaranthaceae; genus Suaeda; species Suaeda aralocaspica. The sequence goes on along the minus strand of PYUH01003982.1, from coordinate 804,012 downwards.
TTATCCAATTCTTCTCCCCCTAAGTTGGTAAAATTTTTAAATATAGGGGCATCATATTCTTAACCAACTTAGTGTATAATTTCAAGTGCAAAAATATTTCATCCAATAGAAGATTGTTTTAACAAATTTCATCGCTTATAAGAGAAATATTCAATAAACTATTTGTGTCTTCTAGAGAATAATCAATGAAAATCATCTCTTCAATTCTCTAATTTATGATGTACATCGCACATAGGGATCATCACTTTATAGTTTAGTAATTTTGCCAACTTATCCAATTCTTCTCCCCCTAAGTTGGTAAAATTTTTAAATATAGGGGCATCATATTCTTAACCAACTTAGTGTATAATTTCAAGTGCAAAAATATTTCATCCAATAGAAGATTGTTTTAACAAATTTCATCGCTTATAAGAGAAATATTCAATAAACTATTTGTGTCTTCTAGAGAATAATCAATGAAAATCATCTCTTCAATTCTCTAATTTATGATGTACATCGCACATAGGGATCATCACTTTATAGTTTAGTAATTTTGCCAACTTATCCAATTCTTCTCCCCCTAAGTTGGTAAAATTTTTAAATATAGGGGCATCATATTCTTAACCAACTTAGTGTATAATTTCAAGTGCAAAAATATTTCATCCAATAGAAGATTGTTTTAACAAATTTCATCGCTTATAAGAGAAATATTCAATAAACTATTTGTGTCTTCTAGAGAACAATCAATGAAAATCATCTCTTCAATTCTCTAATTTATGATGTACATCGCACATGTGTTTATAAATTCATCATAATTTGTTCTTTTCTAGAGATTGATAACAATGGGGAGACATTGAATTTATTGTGCAGTTGTTGGTTTATTCTTGTGTGCTGCCATACAACGGCCCCACTAAAAAATAATTGTTATATAAACATATTCATGACTTAGTTTACACGCATGTCACTCCACTCAATAGTGATCATTTGGATTTCCAATAGCTTTGATATTCAGTTTTTACTTACCCAAAGTGTTAACATACAAGGTGATTTGGTAAGACTTTAGTCACATAATACGGAACAACATATAAGTTATTTTAGTGAACTTCTGGTCCCCCATTACATATTTATATCCAAAGTTGTTCAAAAATAACTTTTCTTTTTCTTGAAATTTTCTTAAAAATCACAATCCAAATATAGCTCAATAATATTAATCTTCGTTAATTATGTCTTGCCATTCATTAAAAAATTCACATATCTAACATGAGAGAGCGTCAGCACAATATTTCATATCAAATTGAAACTTCAGGTTTCCATTACGGGTGATTATACATTAAACCCGAATGGCCTAATTTCATTGTCACATCTTAATATTTTTCTAAATTCTGGTCAGTTTTCAAACACTAGTGATCACTTTTATTAGGATTTTTTTTCAGTAACTACCTAAAAGTGTCAGGTTTTTTATTTTAAACCCCTAAAACTCCGCTTATTTAATTTAACTTCCATAAGTTTCTATTTTTTTGTAAATCACTACTAGTTATCGTTTTCAGGCCAAAAACCTGGCGAGAACGGAATACCACAGTTGCACCTCAAAGCCATCTTCGACACAGATTAAACCTGTACAATGAAAAAAAAAAGTTGATGAACAAAAAATTAAACAATTAATTCACAAGATCTCAATTTGGTTTTAGAAAAAAA
>PYUH01003982.1:737205-800376 GCA_016808085.1 Suaeda aralocaspica | reverse complement strand
AGAGAGAGAGAGAGAGAGAGAGAGAGAGAGAGACGGGATCCACTAAAAACCTAAAGTATGGTGAAAACCTAAAAACTTTTAATCTTGTGCATTCATTTTTAAGTGCTACAATCCTACGGTGGTTATCACAAATATAAAAACAAGGAAATAAAAAAGAAGCGAGAGATATTATAGATTAATTTAGCAGCTACAATCCTACGTTCTTCTTCTTTCCAACAGCATTCACCAAAACATCAAACAAAAATTCTTCAATTTGCATAATCTGAAGATTATAATAGCTATTTTTTTCAAATTTCTGAATATCATCCTTTTGAATCGAGGTAATTTTATGTTTTTTAATGTTGATGTTGTTTAAAACGATTTAATATTGTTGAATGCAAGTGTTATTCAAAGTTTTTCGTCGTTTTCGTCGTTTCTTTGAATGCAAGTGTTATTCAAAGTTTTTCTTATGTTGTTCGATGTGTACCACTTCTGAATTTATAGTTGAGCGTAGATTATTATTGAATAATGTTTGTCGTTTCTTTGAATGTAAGTGTTATTCAAAGTTTTTCTTATGTTGTTCAATGTGTACCACTTCTTAATTTAAATGTACCACTTTCTTGATAGCAGAGTACTACTAGAATTCAAATTATAATTTCTTAGGTTTAACAGATGGAAAGAGCTTATGTTATTCAATATGCACCACTTTTTTTGTGATATGTACCACTTTTTTGAAATCAGAGTACTACTAGAATTCAAATTATAATTTCTTAGGTTTAACAGATGGAAACTGCTTATGTTATTCAATATGTACCACTTTTTTTGTTATATGTACACCCTTTAGAATATTTTAGTTAACTAATAATATGTACCCTTTTTTCCCCTAAATGTAGTGCTTTTATGTTATAGGAGTATGGAGCAAGAAATTGTAGCCTCATACTCAGTAGAAGGTGGTAGCTCAAGCACAAATAAGGCTGCTTCAACTCCTCCTACTCCTATTGATCAAACAACAAGCACAAATATGGCTGCTTCAACTCCTACTATTCTTATTGATCAAACAACAAGGACAATGAGTTACAATACTCCCCGTGCATGTTTTACTCCAAGAGTATCAAAAGAATGGATTCCATGTTGCCCCTCAGAGATAAAGCCTACCATTGGTATGTTATTTAATAATGTGGCAGATGGCATTGACTTTTACTAGAAACATGCTCGTTTTTGTGGTTTTGTGGAGAGACTTGGTATAGAGAAAAAGGGGAAAGATGGTATTATTTGTTTGAAATACATGTATTGCAATAAATAAGGGTACAAAGTACATGGTGAGAGTAAAAGAAAGGCTAACAACATTGAAGGTCGTGGATATGTAACAAGTTTTACCTCATAAAGAAGAAGCGTAAACCGTGCTGGTTGTGAAGCAAGAATTTCTATGAAAAGAAGAAATGACGGGAAATTTATGGTATATCTTTTTCATGAATCTCACAACCACCTACTTGCAACTCCTACAAGCATGCATTCCTTACAAATTCACGAAATATGACATTAGCTCACAAGAAGTGTATATTTGATAATTCTAGGTTGAATATAGGACCAAATAAATCTTTTAGGTTGATGAAAGAGCATGTGGGGGGTTATAATAACGTTGGGGCTACAATGGTTGATTTGATGTGAAGGCCTACTTACGTGATGTTGATGCTCATATGCTTATAAATAATCTGAAAGATAAGGCTAAAAATAGTTATGGTGGTTTTTTCTTTGATCATTGTTTGGATGAGGAGCGACGCTTAACTAGAGTATTTTGGGCAAATGCAATAAGTAGGAAAAACTATTCAATATTTGGTGACATGGTTTCATTTGATACAACATATGAAACTAATAAATATTGCATGGTTTTTGCACCTTTTACCCGTGTTGATCACCTTGGTAAGTGTGTTTGATCAATAGTGACCTTGAACCACATGAATTTGATATTAGTTGGAGCTCAGTAATGTTAGAATTTGGATTGGAAGCTCATGAATGGTTTTGTAAAATGTTTAATATGAGGAAGTTGTGGAATCCTTCTTATTTTCGGGATCTTTTATTAGGTGCCATCGTACGATCCTCACAAATTTCAGAGAGTAAAAATCATTTTTTCACTAATTTCACTAATCCAAATTGTCTGTTGGTGGAGTTGTGGTTTAGGGTAGAATCTGGCATGGATTCTCAGAGACACAAGCAAGCTCAACTCAACTCAGAGAGTAAAATTTCAATGACATGTCTTGTTACCCCTTTGCTATTAGACAAACACACCAGTAATGTGTACACACATTCTCTTTTCTACAAGTTCCAGCACGAATTTCAGCATGCAGTTTTTAATTGCGGGGTTTCAAAGCTAGAGGTGTCAGAACAAGGAGTTCATCAGTATGAAATTTTTGATAGTACCAGGCAGAAAACTTATGCAGTGACCTATGTTATTGAAACTGAAGTTGGCTTTTGCTCATGTGAAAAGTTTGAATCAATGGGGGTATTATGTCGTCACATTTTATTTGTTATGAAGTCAAACTTTCTAAAAGAGATCCCAAGCCAATACATATTGAATCGATGGACAAAGGATGCTATGAAAACCCCAATGTTCAACTTCTGTGTTAATTTGCAAGGAGTGGAAATGGCTGAGAAGCATAAACTAATAGGTGATGTTTGGTCAAAGTTTTTCTCATGTGTAAATCTGGTGGAAAATAACCCTGATAGTCTTCAACTATTACTAGAAAAGTTAACTGACTTTGAGAACAACATGGAGGGTGAAGATATTGTTGATGAGCAACAAGTGAAAGATAAGCCCACATTGAATTGTTGGTTGGCTCTAAAGAAAAAGAAGTTGATATTCTTCCTCCAAACAAGTCTTCAAACAAGGGAAGTGGTAGTGGAAAGAGACATAAAGTTGACCAAGAGATAGCTACTGAGGAACACAATAAGAAACAAAGACTTTGCAGGACTTGTGGTCAGCTCCCAAATCACGATAGTCGGAATTGCCCCCAAAAAGTAAAATAAATGTACTATTTTATTTTTTCAATGTACCCTTTACTGTAGTTATCATTTTGAGCTACATGTTAATATACTGTACATATTCAATGTTAATTTGATTTAATGACAAAGTAAAGTTTTGGAAATGATTGTTCATTTTTAGTTGAATGTACCACTTTTGTTTTCATATGTACCACTTATCATTGATTATTCTTGTTCCGTTTTAGAAAGCTATTTTAAATTGCTACCCAAGAAATAAATAAAGCTCTGGGGATAGTTTAATGCTTTTAGCATTAACATAACTTCCTTCAAGCTCTTGAAGCCACCTTGATATGAAATTTTATGAACAACTGATACGAAAAATATCCATGTTTACCTCTGAATTGCACAACACACTCATAACACCAACTGAAAAGGTTTCTTTAGTCTCCAATAAATACTAACATTACATTACAATTCACATAACCCCCTAACTTTGGTGTAGTAGCTTACAAACCATTTAAATTCCACACAACCATGTCCTTTAAATTCCAACCTCTAGCGCAATTGGCAAGCAAAGTGAATGTCAAACATGTAACAACTAAAGCATGATTAGTGTTTCCAGTCCATGAGTAAATCTCACAGTGACTGAATTTCTCTCAAAATTTTCTTTTACCACACAAAAAACTAGCACTAACAAAATTACAAGCTCAACAATACAGAACTCAACTCCCACCTCCTCACTAGTATCAAAAAAATTAAGGACCTAATTCAAATCAATTTCGATTCTGCGTCCTCACAAGATACCAATTCTGATTTCATGGAAAACAACCGAGCAATATTCACCAGATCAAAGATTGATTTAATGATAGAATAGCTGCGTTGAAAAAGTGACAATACCACTCTTGCATAAGCATGCACAAATTTAACACATCCCTAAACTCTATATCCAAAATTATATACGTAGTAAATGTTTGTTTTTATTCTAAGTCAACACATCTACATATCTTTCAAATCTTCTTCATCTTCTTCTTTACCATTTCCACCTGTTTTGCTTCTTTTGCTTCTTTTGCATTCTTTCTCTCACCTTGGATTCTCAACTTCTTCTTCTCTGCAACCATTTGATCTATGTCATTTTTCTTGCAATTAAAGTACAAGATGAGACCCCCTGACTTCAAATCTATCACTGAGAACAATGGTAACACAAATAGTGGCATGGTAGACACGCCTCCTTAGACCCTTGAAAAAACAAAAGAATAATAAAAATTCCTCCTTAGTTGTGAAATGCATAGTACAAGTGACTGAGTGAGTGAGTGGAGAGTGAGTAAGGGGTAGCTGGAATAAAGGGAGATTAGTTGGAGTATGGGGTAATATTGGGTCAAACAGCTTACAAGCGACACATTAATTATTACTCCACTAGTGTTTATAGGTGTTTCATTTTAATATGTACCCCTTTTAATTTAATATGTACCGTTTAATAATGATAAAAATTAAAGTTAGTAATGAAAACTACTCACCTTATCAAAATCTGCCTAGAAATTAACTCCATTGAAAAACGACATGTGTAGCATTAGAAAGACACCACAATCGGAGTTTGGTTTTGTACACTTCCAACCAAACGGTATGTTCTTGTATATAAATGAATGAAATTCCAACCATCTTTTATCAAAAAGACTATCCATAACCACAACTAACTCTTTAACTATAAAAACAAACCAAACGACACTGCCACCATTACCAAACCACCAAACAACAATTCCATAATTAAATAGTAGATTATAATTTGAAGGGCTACATACCAACATCTCAGCAAAGCTAAGGAACAAAGCATAATTTATGTCATTATACTTGCGGTTGTCCAAGAATTGCACCACTATCAAATCGAAATTAACAACAACACAATAGTAGTGACAATGCACCAACAATGGAACAAATATCTGTAACAAACGCATCAACTATCATCATATCACACACATCACTAAACAAAACATTTAAAATAAATTAAAGTAATACATGTGTTAGGATAAATAACTACCATGGATGATTTTTTAATATGATGCAGACAATTATTTTCCATGATCCAAGACTTCATGTCATTTCAAATCTTTTCACTTATCTTATCAGCTTCATTTTCATCATTATTGTCAATAAATTTCTGTAAAAAAAAACTGATAATATAGAATATATTGGTAAAAACATGTATGAAGCGAAAAAAACATATTCAAGCAAATACGTAGAAACTACTTACGCTGTGATAAATGCCAAAGAAAAATCATGATTTTGCACCTTGAAGCCTTTTTTCAAAATCATTCAACAATACAGCCCATGCTATAACCACAGCACTAGAAACTTCTGAGCAAAACTCCATACTGATCATGTCATCCCTTGAAACAACATACTCGCCAAATCGGAAAAGAGATTCCCTTTTACAATAACAACAATAATATATCAAATAAATATAAATTCACAAACAACCATTACACATCAAGTGATATGTAAAGCAAGGTACCATGCATAACTATTGCTAAAAGATGAATAAAGCTTTTGTTTTCAGAGCATTAATCATGCAAGACAACTTTTGGCAAAACAATTTATTTTTGGCAATTAAATATGTCAAAAGGGGTACATTAGAAACAAAAAGGGGTATATTCAGGAAGTTATGTAGATATGTATGTAAAATATAATTGAGAATCTATCAATATAAATTGGCATGTAAAACTTACAAATGATGAAGCCCAAAATTCTTGAAATCGACATCTTCGCTATCGATGGATGAGACTCTAAACAAACAGTAGTCCACAACTTCTTGTTGCAAGCAAGGAAGGTTTTTCATTATCTCTTTATTTCTATGCATATGCAAAGAAATAAAGTGAATAGAATCACCATGGGGACCACATTTGAAAGTAGAAAACAACGAAAGGAGATCATCACGAATCTCAAAGCGATGTTCACGATCAGCATGAGAGTCACAGGTTTGAATAATGTCCTTAGCAACATTCAGTACTCCCTGATCATTTTCATCTGCTAGAAAAAAAAATTAACAAGCAATTAGCATGCATTGCAAATAAGCAAAAAAATAAATTAGCAACAGAAGATGTAAAAAAAAAAATAATACCTATTGGTTGACTTAACAATCAAATGAAGGCATGTCATCAGAAAGCTTCTTCATTGAAAGAAACTTTTGTACTAAAGAGTCGATGTATTCCATGTTTGCAGGATCAGAATAGATTCTTGACATTTGCGACATTACAGGAGAATCTGAGACATGAGCTGGCTCTTGAAAATTTTGCTTCAACTCATTTAGACGTTTTATGTGCATTAACTGAATCAACTCCAAATCTCTTTGTAAAAGAAGAAATGTTTCATGAAACTCCTAAAACAATAAGGTATTTTAGACTATATATGAAAGGATTAATTTTAGTAAGAATGAATAAAGAAATAAAATTTTGAAACATAACTTACATCTTTAGATTTCAATTTTATTTCCTCGTCAGTAGATAAGTGATTTGGAAGTTGGATTTGAAGAATTCTACCGGTACTAAAGCTTCTGATATTCTCGGTTGTCTTGGAACCAGCATTTGAGGAATCATAAGGGTCACCTTTTCTCTTATCTTTCTTCTTTTTCTTTGACAATGGATAAGTCTTCTTATCTAGGGAACATATTCCAAACCCGGCCTCCTTTTCTTCATGCAACCTCTTACTCGCTATTTCATCTGTCCAATGCTGGATTAGTGGTAATTGGTTGGTGCCTTCTCTCCTCTAAACATAAAACTATGAAAGAAAGTCAAAGGAAAAAAGCTAGATTAACAACATTTATTAAATAAAATGGTACAGGAAAGGATTAAAACAGTACATTAGAAGCAGATAATAAGACAAGCTTATTGCTTACCGATGGAAACATATGATCTCAAGTGCCAAAATACACCCCATGACTCTTTATGATTTCTTCTACTGGTACTTTTCAACACCGTCACAGAGTTTTTGTAATAAAAATGAACACCAAGTAGTGTCAACAATCTTGTTGACATCTGCTACTGCCTTGGACAAGTACAAATTGGTGCCTCCATTTACGGTAGGAGTCAAGAGCACAGACAATACATAAAGCACAAAAAACCTTTTGAAATCATCTCCACCACCCTTCAACTTTTCAAAATCCAAACCCAATTGAATGTTCTTTACCACATCATCCTTATTTACACCCAACTTCTCCTTCATTTCATGCATGTAAGAATCATTAGGATTTTTTGTTTTTTTTTTCACTTTCCGGATTACAGTTACATTTAAATCACCTTTTGGTAATCCAAAGACGTCAAAAATGTCATCCCTTGTGACATCAAATCCTTTACCTAAGCTACAACTCAACCTACGCCAATTGGATTGAAATGGTCTACTAACCATGGCACCATACCTGTGTAAAACTTTGTCATCTTGACTAAAAGCAAACCTCCAAATCCTATATCTTCTACATCCTTTCTCTGATTTGTGCTGAGTTTGCTAACAAGGGTTGTTATTGCATTTGGCCGGCAATGAGTTTCAATGACACTAAAAGTAAAAGAAAACGTGTTAAAAAAAAGCAAGTGCAATAATTATATAATTGCCTATTTCATTAATAAAATTAAATAAAATAATTTATAGCAAGACATGCCTCCTAACAGTAGCTTTTTCACCGTTTGAGTCATTTGTGGAACACACTTTTTTGGTTGATTGAGCAACTTCTAACCCAACCCTGAAAAAAGCAAATAGCATGAATGCATGAGATTAAGAAAACATACGCCAAAAAGACAAAAAAGAAAGGTGAATATAAACTTAGGTATTCAATTTTTGTGATTTTTGAAATTGATTACAAATGAAATTAAAGGGGTACATTTGAGAAATAAGTGGTACATATGAATATAAACTTACCTATTCTTGACTTTGCTCGATACAATTTTCTTTTTCCCAACATTTTCCAATGTTGTCTCCTTAAGATCATCAGCACTTGGTATGTAATCTTCATCATCAACCTTTTTCGAAGGTTTTTTAGGAAGCTTCTTTTTGTTAATCCTTGTATTGGTTCCCACAGCTTTCTTAATTACATTGTTTACATCACTCTCTTGGTGTTCAGGAGATTCAATTAATGGTTCCTTGAAATTAACCTTCCTTGTTGCTTTTTGGCGAGTTGTGTTATTTGAAGCGTTCTTAATAAAACCATTTTTCCTATGAAAAATGACAAACATAAGGTATAATGATAACTAACTTTAGACTAACAATTGTAAGTTACATTAAACCAGTATTAACTATTATACATAACAAACAACAATAACATGACTTGCATTAGCAATAGCCAAAAAGAGCAGCAAAATATAAGTTCATGTTGAAGTTCATGTTCTAAAATTTAATACATATGTTCTAAATTTTATACCGTATGTTCTAAATTTTATCCGAGGATGATTATTCGATCTTAAGTTCTTAACTCTAAGAACATTATGTTCAATGTAAGGAGAAAATTCTTAGTGCTCTCTTATAAATATAAACCTATGGAGGTTGCTTTTTGTTACAAGAAGTCTCAGATCACTTTATTTGCTACATTTGCTATTTTGTTTTCCAGAACTGATATATTCCTTTTTTTTTCGTTGTTTAGAAAGGCCATGGCATACCGGAGTCTTTAATAGAAGATATATAGACAAGTGTAGTGATTATCTCACCAATATTGGTTTGGATACACTTAATTGGGCTCATGACCAATGATCTGTTTATTACACATACAAGTATTATCCTCTCAATGTATCACAATGAGAAGTTACTTAAATCACAAAACTTACTCATTATATAGTAATGGAGTCATTCATTCATATGACCTCCACTGAATACACACTTACGTATACAAGCTTCATTTTATCTCTAAGTTTATTAAACCCAAGATATATAGACAAGAGTTCTCTTTATTTTGGCTTTGTCATCATAAATTAATTGGAACTATGGTTTGTCATTGAGTTGCTTAATTATTAGTAGCTACGAACTAAACTTGACAGCCAATATCCTTACCGAGACATAGTCGTCTCTGTTCCGAGTTCCAACTACACTTATTTTTTAAGAATTTAAGGTGCCAGATGTACAATTGCACATAGTCGATACTTGATTGATTACAACACAATATCAATTGAACATTTATTGCTTATACTATTCTCATTTCATTAAATATGTTTATTTCCTTTTTTTCATTATTTAGAAAGGACATGGCATACCGAAGTCCTTAATAGAAAGAGTTCGACTTATCACACACAAGTTTTTCAACTTACCTCTAGAAGAAAAACTCAAGATCAAGTTGCCTGCAGCAACAGGATACAGGTTATTTTCCCAGCTTGGATACTACAACTTATTTCAGCGTTTATTATATGTTTCGCTTGTACAATTCATCATTGGAGACCTCCACTTTGCCAATAGCAATGATTTGAGTCTTAACATGCATCTTAATACATATGCAGAGGATATCAAGAAGTTGGGGACAATGTAACCAAGGATACCCTTAATATGCATGAAGCTATTGATGTAAGTCAATACAATGTTCCTACATCACTAAATTATTAATCATTTTCGTTCATTGTTTGTTTTGAGCAGCAAGAAGTCAATATTGTCTTGGAGATATGCTACATTGAACATTTCACCCAAGCCTTTTTCTTCTAAGTAAGGAATGTGATATTACAAGGGAACATAACCTTATAGTCTTTAGCGGTTGTTTTCAAAAAACTGGATAACCTAGTACAGTACTGCCAGTGCTTGATCATAAGAGATTAAGAGATATTAAGTTCGATTGAAAATTTACATCATGAGATACTCAAGTGTCTAGCCAATCAGATTTGTACTCTGCAACAAATTTAGTATGAAATGTTTACCTGGAATCACTGCCGAAATCGAGACGCCATAAAATACATAAACCTCGAATCACTGCCGAAACCGACCGATGAAATAAGCGAATTAAATTCTTCAAACAGCTTCACAAATCTGAAGTTTTCGCAAAAAACACAATCAAATTATCACTTAAAACTAAAGCATCATATCGCACATTACATTCTAAGTTCCTAACAACGAAACCTTCGATTTCACACCAAATCTCACAATAAACCCTAAAATCATCAAAAAAAAAACATTCGAAATCCTTCACAAAATGAAATCGAAACCATAAATGATCAAAAACAAGGGAAAATCCAACAAACGACGCAACGTTTCGCAACTTAATCTAATAACTTTCAGCTTTTTTAAGCTGAAATAAAGAACACATAAAATAATTTAAGTAGAACACTTACCAAATAGCGAAATAAATCATTAATGGTGGAGGTTTCAATGGCGTTTGTGCATGAAATTGAACCTCGCGAAATCATAAGAACACAATTATTAGTGTTTAGGAATGCAGAAATTGAACTTAATTTAAGTTGAAACAAAGAACACAAAACATAATTTAAGTAGAACACTTACCAAATAGAGAAAGAAATCAACAATGGCGAGATTTGTCAATGGCGGTTGTGCTTAATTTTTCAGCAGAGAAAGGAGAGAGCAATTTTGATGAGAGAGCAATTTTGATGAGAGAGATATTGTAATGAGAGAGTATGAGATGGCGTGTAAAAAATGAGAAGGATGAGAGAAAAATTGTGATGAGATTATTTTTATATGCTATTAAATTGAACCGTTAGATTTAAAGAATTAGATGAATTGTTGTGAGTCGTTGATTTGTATTATGGATGGTTCAGATTTTAAGATTTTAGTTTTTATCTAATGATGTGGTTCTCTCTCTCTCTCTCTCTCTCTCTCTCTCTCTCTCTCTCTATCTCTATCTATCTATCTATATATATATATATATATATATAGGGTTTATAATAACTTTTTGGCATAATTGGCCTATTTTTATTACATATATATGTATTACTACCCAATACACTACTAATATATATTCTATATGTGCATAATTTCAATTAGCATGCGAAGCAACATGTAAGCATTACAAATGTATCAGAATCATAATTAATATCACACATACATTATAATCACTATATATTATATACTAATTTCAATATAAATGCTTTAGAAATATTTTGGTTGTACATCGTTAAATAAAATAACATATAAAGAATTCGTTCAGTAGCATCATAATTAATCAGATATTATTAAATACAATCATACACACCCGTATATGTATATGTAAATAATACAACATATATATTATGGAGTATATAACATATACCACATTATACTAGTTAATACTTTTATATTACTAGTATTAGTGAATCAGCTACATATTTGCTATACTTAAACAATAGATACTCTTAATAGAACATATATATATATATATATATATATATATAGGGTGAGGATCCTATGAGAACCTCACTTATATGAGAACTTCTCTCAATATCATTAGATCAAATACTGTTAAAATCAAACGACTACAATAAAACAGATATAAACCCTTACATTTTAGCTAAATGGTTGATAAGATTTTCTCTCTCATCAAACAAAACCATGACTCCTTCTCTCTCTTCTTTTACATATCTCTATCATTCTCTAATTTTTTTCATAGTAACAATGGAGTCTAATACTGAGAAGAATGCTGCGGAATCAACAATAAATACGAACATCGGTAATTTTCGCTCTAAATTTGATTGAAATTTTGATTTTTAATGTAAAATTCGTTCATTATGCTTAGTATTTTGTAACTTATGATCCAAATTAGCTTTCTGACCCAAATTATATCAAAATAAAAGTAATAACAAAGGAAAACAAAAAAGTAATCTCTATTGTGAAAACTCTATTGAGAAATGTAAAGAAATGGAATCTCTTCTTGATTGCCCTATTCCAACCGAAGTCACTATTTTGGATCCAAATAAAAGTAATAACAAAGGAAAACAAAAAAGGACAAAGGGCCGGGGAAAAAGGAAGAGGTCTTAGAGCAACTTCAAAAGCCTCCTAGGTTATGTAGGACATGTGGAGAGATGTCAAATCATGATAGTCGCAACTGTCTGAAAAAAGTAATCAACTAAAATTGGTATGTTTTCTAATTTAATTATTGTGTACTACTTTTTTTCTTTATACGATTAATAGAAGTAGAATGAAATATAGGATATACTTTCAAATGTCATACTTTTTATGTCTTCTGACTAATATAGTTTGGTTTTGCAGATTACTTGAAAGGTTAGATTTCCTACAACCTTATGCATTTGGTCTCGTTATCTAACGACATGAGGGTCTTCGTTGAAGAAAGAATGAATGTGCTTTGAGTGTTTGATTGTATTTTCTTTCATTTTGTTTCCTTTTGAGAATTGATGTAAACAATGTATCAAATTTTGGCCAGGTACTTCTTGTATTGCTTAATAGTTCTTTTTGTAATGCGTAAGAGTACTTCTAATTTATGATTAGGGTACTTGTTTTGTTTTAAACTTCTATCAATGAATTAACATACATTCTAGCAGCTTTAGTTTGTTTAAAGGCTTTGAAAATTGTAATACTCCGTACTTCATTGCCCACTTGTTTGAATTGTCTTCTCCATTATTTCTCCTAAGAAGTATATTAAATTATAATAACTACTTTCTTTTATAAATATTTAGTGTATCAATTTTTTTAAATAATCAATAGTTTTTAATGAAAAGTGATTATTTTCACATTTTTATTGAGTTTCAAATAAACAATATTATTGTTAACTATGGGTAAAACATACTAACACATTAGTAAATGAAGAATGCTTCGCTTTTCGTAATAGTGAAATACTTCTCAGAAAGGGCAAGGGTGCTTCTCATAAAAAATTAACGTGCTACTTATTAAATATCAAAGTACTTCAACCAGAAAGATCATGCTAAAACTTATTTAAAGTAATGTGAAATTGATTTGCATATGCAAATAAGTAACTTAGCTTACATATATAGATAGTAATTGTACATAAATTTAACTAGAGTTTTCACAAAAGGACCCAAATACTATAGCATGAACATGTTCCAAAACACACTCTTTGTGCTGAATAACTTTTATACATCAAAACATGCTCCTTTCTACAATGATAAGAAGCATCGTAGAGCATCTAATGAGAATGACATTAAATTCCATAACATGAACAATAATAAAAATTGAAAAAAGGGACTACAACTTATTGAACACTATGAACAAAGTGGAATACAAACTACATGAGATCGAGCCGCCGTTAATAAACCAAGTCCAAGAAATCACTATCATCATCACTATCATTGCTGTCCCAAAAAATCCAACAATTTCCATATTGTAAAACATTGTCATTTTCTGCAAGATACTTGGAGTTCTGCAATGTTTTGTGAAGCAAATTTATTAGATTAGGACCGTGAACAACACAACCATTGCAACCAATTTAGTCATTTCCAAACAGAAAAACTGGTTCCCCAAACAAATCCTCTCATGAAGATACTAAAAAAAACAAAAATCCTACTTCATCATATAACCAAAAGCTACATCTAAGAATTTGAATGCCAAGAACACGGTACTTGATGAACGAGAAGCAAGAAGTATACTAATCACAAAAGATCGAAATTAGAACCATCAAACATGTAAGTAGTTAGCTAAAACAAGAAAGAACAACAACTAGAAATGCTAAGAATAGAAACTTTCTACATAATCATACCTCCTCGATTTTATATTTCATTTCACCAACTCGTTTAATTATTGCATCAGGTGAAATAAGACTATCAACATGATCCTTAGTAATCACCTTACGCCTATAAAAAACACCATTCTCTTTAGCAGATTCTAGAGCTTCTTTACTAGGGTCAACCAACTTGAACTCCAAGTATTCTAATATGCTTCACTACTAATCACAAGAATATTGTGTACAACATAGTTTATGTTGTTGCTCCAAAACATAAGTATTATATACAACATAATTTGACTCACTCAATTTACATGCCCCATGGGTAATGTTCTGCTCTGAAGTCTACACTAGTAGAGTCTGTCAAATTGAGCTATGAAGAATAGCTTTACACGAGTGATTCAGTATCACCGGTGATACGTTAAAAAAATTGGCTACTCCAAAAGTTCACATGTACCATCAAAGTGCAATGTAACTGGCAATTTAATGCCCCCGATGCAGCAATAAGCCAGCAATGGGAAAACTGAAAAGAGTGTATTTTTGCTAGCACCTCTGTTATAAAGACTACTTATAATAGATGATATTGACCAATAACTAGATATATGAGTTGTTTTGGTTGTTGCTGACATCGAAAAGCTAAAATGCAAAGCAAATTTAGAATCCTATTCTTCTTGTTACAACAATTAGCAACAACTTAAAGAGTAAAATGGGTTCAACTTCATATTATTAGCAATTTGCACTTAGCAATTCGTTACAAAACCAATTTATCACAGAATATGCCACCTCAGCAAATGAGAGAATAACCACATTAGAACAAAATGAATTTAGCTAGCAATATATTGCCTTTAATAAAAGTTTAATGTACTACTCATAAAAGGTAAATGTTCTTCCTATAAAGAGTTAAAGTACTTTTAATTAAGGTTATTTTTCTACTCATAAATTTAACAAGTCTCTTCTAGTTAGTTAGTCACTTACCTTTCAAAATTAGAAAATCAAACAAAACAACTCAATTTCTTCAATTATTCGAAAATCAATTTCATGCAAAGTTAAAAAAAAACAACAATAATTATTCGAAAATCAATGTTTTCATTCATTCAATCTACAAAAGCAATTACACTACCTCATCAAATCACAACCAAATTACATGATTTAACTACAAATTATGAATTATCGCAATCCAAAACTTCGCAAAACAAATCATATTTACCTTATTCGAATATGGAGTGAATATACTTATAAAGATTGGATTATTGAGCTTGAAAAAAAGGCCGATTGAGCTTGAAAAAAGACTGACTGAGCTTGAAAAAAGGAAGATTGATCTTCAAAAATGGCGGATTCAACTCCAAAATAGCATAATTGAACTTCAGCAATGGCGTGAAGATGTATCAGTTTTTAGAGAGAGAAAGTGTTGTGTGAGTGTAGTGTATAGAACGAATTTGTTAAGGAGAGAGAAAGTAATTTGCTGAAATATTAACTAAAACAATCAAGGGCTCGTATTAATCTAACTCTAGGGTCAGGATTGTAGTTCTCATTTTAAGGGTAGGAAGGTTCTCATTTGAATATATATATATACTTAAACAATAGATACTCTTAATAGAAAATATACTTAAACAATAGATACTCTTAATAGAACATATATATTAATATATATATATACATATTATACAATAACTACAACACATGCTAAGCGCATGTTATCAATAATTGTTGGCAATTGTATAACTTAATACTTATATCACACGGCTTTTATAAAGCATTAATTTACATAAGATTCTATTTATCCATTATGTAACTATAAGCCACATACATTGCTATGAAAATTATACAATAATACATCCTTCATAGCAATGGCATTATGATAGTAATGTTGTTATTCAATCACATAATATATATTAAGCATTTATAAATTATCTATTGTGAACTACTCCGTATTATATAATCAAAATCATATTACATAGCTTCACACTCAACAAATTTGATAATATTATAGCAAGTATTGCGTAATCATAGGGATTAAAATAATATAAAGCAATAAGATATCACGCACAGACAACAAGGATATAAAATTAATACTACGAACTCTAAATATATAGTATAATTAATGTTACACTATATTAATTATTTGGAGATGTAGTCAACCCTTTACCAAAGATATCAGTATAGTATTGCCCATACAAAGTCCATGTTAGTAGCTTGCTGGCTTGAATGAAATATAACTAACGCTTCTATAATAGAAGTGTTTGAAAAAGTTTTATTCTATCTTATACGAGTGTTAAAAATCTAGGAACTAAATAAGGTGTATCAAATTATGTGAGGAACGACTCTGATTGAATCCCATTATTGAATCACTTTACTAGATTACAAATTCATATTAATATAACCTTATCTTCTAAAATTAATTTAGCAGCAAATCAAAACAGAGAAATGACAGTAGAATTGAATTTTGATCAACGTAACAAACTACCAACACCCACAAAAGTTTTAATAACTATATCATATATGAATATAAAATTCTCAATTAGTCACAACTCATGGTAATCATAATTAATAGTGACATATTATACAAAACTTACAAAATTATTGAGTAAAGCATTACGGAGTAGAAACTAGAGTGTCATACCTTCCCCACAAAAGTATTAATAACTATATCATATATGAATATAAAATTTTCAATTAGTCACAACTCATGGTAATCATAATTAATAGTGACATATTATACAAAATGTTCCTGGTAGAACTTTTGTCTGAACTGGACCTGCGAACGTTTCTCGAGAACCAAGTCTGACCTGCAAAACAGACAGAGGATGACTAATCCGGGGGTTTTTCCCGGGAACGCCCCTCCGATGCTTAAGTCAGTAAGCTGAAAGAATCGATCTGAATTTTAGGGAATTTGTCAGAAATGGCAGGAAAAGCGTACCTTCAACTGCGGAAATTGTACTATATTTATAGTACGAAAGTACAGTTGTCAGACCATTGGGATTATGACAAGTGTCATAATCTGACATCCCTCCGAAGGGAGTGTCTGTGAGGGTCTTTTGCCCATGTTAGGGGTAAAATAGTAATTTCCTCTGTGTTGCCCTGTTAGGGGTAAAATGGTAATTTTCTTATATTGGGCCCAGGATCTGGACCTGGCCCAAACAATTAGCCCCACGCCCGACGTGGAATCTGATACTCGTTGAAGATAGTATGTTGGGCGTAACCTCGATTAGCGTGCTGCCAAAGGTTGATGACAGGCTGTATTGTCCAATTGACTGAGGGTGACCACCCCTCCTCAGCTATGCCCCTGAGGAGGTATGACTGAGGGACTCTGCATTTCCCTCCCTTCTTGATAACTGAGGAAGGTACCCCTCCTCAATGTTGTGACTGAGGAGGTGTAGCTGAGGGACTATATCTTCTGGCCCTCTTGGTGACTGAGGAAGGTACCCCTCCTCAGTTGTGTGACTGAGGAAGGAACCCCTCCTCAGTTGTTTGACTGAGGAGGTATAGCTGAGGGACTCCATCTTCTCTCCCCTCTTGGTGACTGAGGAAGGTATCCCTCCTCCTTAGATGACTGAGGGAAGCATCCCTCCTCAGCTATGTCTCTAAGGAGGTATGGCTGAGGAGTTTTATACTTCGTCCCACCTTTGGATGACTAAGGGAGACCCTCCTTGTTATGTGACCGAGGAGGGGCGACTGAGGAACTCTACTCTTCATTCCCCCCATGGATGAACGAGGGAGACCCTCCTTAGTTATGTGACTGAGGACGGGTGTCTGAGGAGCTCTACCCTTCATTCCACCATTGGATGACTAAGGGAGACCTTCTTTAGTTATGTGACCGAGGAAGGGTGACTGAGGAACTCTGACCTTCATGCCCCCATTGGATAACTAAGGGAGACCTTCCATAGTAACGTGACCGAGGAGGTGTGACTGAGGAGGTCCACTACCAACCAACACTTGACCATTGTAGGGTTACTTTTTCTTATGTCGTGGGGAGAGCCCCATCCCTGATTGAGGAGGTTCCTTTTTCTTTACCCGAGGAGGTGTCCCCGAGGGCTTCCGCGAGGTCCGAGGGGGCACCCTTTATGGTTGAGGCTTCATCTGTCCGACACTTGGTTATTATGTGATAATCTGGTGGCTTATCGGCCAAGTGGGGGTCCTATGCTTTGACCGAGGAGGTACCCTTAATGACCGAGGATGTATGGCCGAGGGCCCCCTGAATGCCCGAGGAGATAAGTCGAAACACTCTATATGTCCACCTGATTTGTCCCTCAACCAAGTAGGGAGCTTCATACACAACCGAGGAGGACTTCCTCCTATTAGCGACTGGGGGAGTGTTACCGATGGCTTCCCCTTTGCTCGAGGGGCAGGTGAGCCCCAGTATGCACCCATCACTTGGATGTAACGGAGTCATCTTCAAGACTCCTCAATCATGCGGAGTGTCCCATCCATGACCGAGGAGGTCCTTGTCTCATCCTTGCAGAACGAGGATGGCGCCTAACTGATAGGTCTTTTAGCCTGGGTTATTCACCAGGCCCCCTAGACGATGGTTGCCCGAGGGTGTGAACCATCATCATGCGGGATTGAGTATACCCTGCGAGGGTCGTCGGGAATGTAACACTTAGCTTGGACATGTTCGTGCCGTACCCTGTACGATTAGGGTTTTTGGTGAAATGAATCTAGGGCTTTGATGAAGTACAATTGATCCTTGGGATACCCTTTTAGGGTTTTGATGAAGTATAACTGACTCCTCAAATGCCCCTTTAGTTTAGGGTTTTGAGGAGGTAGGACTGGCTCTTCAGTTACTTCTTCCGTACTTAAGTGTTTTCAACTTGTACTTCATTTTTGATTATCGAGGCGTCTCTTCACCTACTTTTTGAATGTATATATAAGAGTAACTTGTCATTTTCATTCTTCACTTTTCACAACTTCACAAATTTTTTGAGAGCATTTTCTAGAGAGAGAAGTAACCATCCTGAGCCTTCAAGGAAGTTAGCCCGAGGATCCAAATCGTTTTCGTCCCCCTTTAATCGTCCGACCAGTAAGGTATGCCCCATTTGTACTTTTATATTCATTTAGTCTTTTAGTCCTCGGGAAATAGATCTAGATAACCCTTCCCCAATTGACCCGAGGACCTTCGCCTAGTTATAAGATGTATGAGGCTTGTCTGGCTGACCCGAGGGAGGTTGGGGATTTGGTCAATCGTAGAGTTCCCGAGGGAGTCCCACTGTGTCCTTCCTCCCCCGAGAGCGTTTCTTCTGAGGGGGAGGAAAAGTTCATAAACAATCCTTGGATTATATCTCTTGCCTTTCGTAATAGTCCTTTTGGTTATCGTGACTCTTATTTGCACAGAGGAGTGGTGACTATGGCTGAGCAAGAAGAGCACTGTACCGAGCAGCCAGCACCCGAGGGTGTAGCACAGCTTCCTCTAGGTCCTGGTGATATTTACCTTTCTCCAGCATACCAAAGATATTTGAAGAACGATGGCATTCAGAACCTCCATAGTAAATATAACTTTAAGGACGGGTATAGCTGTATAGACCCTCAGCTCCTTTACACTGTAGATAGGCCGACCCCAGGAGCCATAGCTGTATATGACACCTATTTGAAAGCAGGACTTAGATTTCCACTACACCCTTTTTTAGCCGAGTTACTTTGTACATATAACTTAGCCCTCTGCCAGCTGATGCCGAATGCCTTGTCCAGCATTCTCATCTTTATCTCTTTATGTAGATTATTAGATGTACAACCAAGCCTTAGACTATGGCGAAACATTGCCAAACTCGTGCATACATCCGGTAAGGATATGCAACGCAGTGGTATACTTTTCATAGTCGAGGACTTTATAGGTTAAATGGGGGTCTTCCCTCGAGCAACAAGAATTTTAGGTCAAATTTTTTTTTGTATATACCACTGACCCTCGAGGCTGGCCTTTTCCCACTACACCTACCGAGAGGGGTCCCAATTTCGACATAAACTTAGATGTAGAGACGATGACTGAGGAAGAAGCTAGGGTGGCCTTCTACCTCATGACTGTCGAGGTGGTGGCCAACGGTCAGAGGACATTGGAACCACGGTTCACCCTTCCAGACAAGTCTTTCCTCGAGAACGAGTTCTTCCTCTGTTATGTGGGGTTGAGTCATCTTTTCCCGAGGGGTAGGATTATCTTCTCTTATTGCTTTATTGTCCTTGTTTCTTATGTCATGTATCTAACATGTTCTCTTACTTGACAGAGAGAGTCATCACCGACCTTCCCGACAAGATGGCTAGTGTCGTCAGTGCTGCAGAACTGAGGAAGAAACAGCTTCAACGGAGGATACAAGAAAAGAAGCTGGAGGTTCCCGCCCCTCCCTCGGTAAGCCTCATCTATTTCATTGGTAACTTAGTCTTCATAAC
Source organism: Suaeda aralocaspica (assembly GCA_016808085.1). Classification (NCBI taxonomy): domain Eukaryota; kingdom Viridiplantae; phylum Streptophyta; class Magnoliopsida; order Caryophyllales; family Amaranthaceae; genus Suaeda; species Suaeda aralocaspica. Next base: position 780,473 of record PYUH01003982.1, on the reverse strand, counting down.
TTCTTTTACTAACATCTTATTTACAGAACCCTCAACCAACCAAGTATAAGAGGAAGAGGGCCGAATCTCAAGCTCTGGCCATCGTCCCTCCTGACGAGGCTATTATGAAAGAAATTGAGGAGATAGGGGCTTCTCACAAGTCTGAAAAGTCTGTTCCTGAGGGGGAACAACCTGAGAGGCTCGATATTTTGGGGGTGTCTGATCCAAAGGATCTAGAAACCGCCTATCTCGAGGACTCTGTCCTTCACCGACGTCCTCCCCCAGCGGGGTCGGACAAGGTGTTCACTGAATTATCTGCCCGAGAGAGGAGGACTCGGGCTAGAAAGTAGTTGGAAGAGTTGGTCACTACCAAGGATGAGGAGGCTATCAAGGCCCGAGGGGTTGACCAAGTAGAAGACCTGGTTTCTTCTTGGATGGATGTAAGTTTACTTAGTGTTTGTCCATTCTTATATGCTGTTTATCATATGCTAACAGCTGATGAAACAGGTCTCGGTGCGAATGAGCGTGATGGCTCAACAGTTCAAGCATATGATGTCCACTGACGTCCAGAGGCTGAAGGACCAGCTGAAGGCTACCGAGCAGCAGAGGGACGAGGCCATAAAACAGAAGAAAAAGGCCGAGGAGCAGCTCGTAAAAATGCAAGATGACTTATCTTCATCGGCTGCTTCCCTTAAGGATCAGGAGGAGAAAATTTCAAGCCTAAAGAAGAGGCTGAAGAAGGTTCGCTCCATGAAAGCATCAGTGGAGGCCACTCTGGCAAAGAAGACCGAGCTGCTGAACAAGAATGCAGCAGCACATGTTGAAGAGTGGAAGAACTCTCCTGCTGGTGCTGACTTTGCTGCTACTGTGGGGCTTGCGTCCTACGACCATGGTGAAGCCGATGCAATACGCAGAATCGGCCAAATCATGGAGAAGGAGGACGTTAACCTTTGGCGCCACGTCCAGAAGGCCTACACGAAGATGCAGGAAGATGATGAAAAGGCCATGATGGATGCTGAGCTTGATGCTGAGTTCACACCATCAAAGAAGGACGATGAGACTGTGGAGCCAGCCACAGGAGAGACCGAGGTCCAAGACTCTTCTGGTTCCTCTTCCAGTGAGGATCCGGTTAGGACTGCTAAGTTGCGCCGTAAAGGCGGCAATGACAAGGGTCAGCCAGAAGAGTCTAGTCCCGAGTAGCCTCCTTGTATTTTTACCAACTCTTGTAATGAAACTTGTTTTTGTGATGTAATGAAACTTTTGTAGTGAATGATAATGATTTAATAAAATACTTTTTGTTTCATTCTGAGTTTGTCTCCTTGTCTTCTTTGTCTTCTTGATTATTTTATTCAAACACTTAGTGAATTTTATACAAACACTTGGTGAATTTTGTTTTAGACGACATGTGCTTGTCCCGAGGGAGGTCTGATATTGCCCCATAATTTATTATCTCGAGGGACATGTGCAACGAAATATGAGTTATTAATCTATTGTCCCGAGGGACACATGCGATTATAAAATGAGAATCAATAATCTACTTCCTCGAGGGACATAATCTATTGTCCCGAGGGACATATGTGATTAGAAAATGAGAAACAATATTCTATTGCCCCGAGGGGCACATGCGATTATATTCAAAGTATAAGAACTGATAATCTATTGTCTCGATGGACACATGCGATTATATTCAGTTTTTGTTGCAATACAAGTTGCATTGATCAATTGTTATCTTTACAATTGAACGAGGACTAAATCTCCTTGCCCCAACAATTAAATAATGTAAACTGCTATACATAGAACTTTCTAAGGCTGTCAGCGTTCCATGGCCGAGGGACTATGTTTCCCTCCTCATCCTCCAGCCTGAAGGTGCCTAGTCTGACCACCTCTCTTACTTTGTAGGGTCCTTCCCAATTTGGCTAAAGCTTACCCATCGTCGGTACTCGGCCAGTAGTCTCAAACTTCCTCAGCACCCAATCACCTAACTTAATTTCCCGAGGGAGAACTCTCTTGTTGAAGTACCGTGTGATCTTTCATTTATACACAATGGGCTTCAACAAGGCGTTTCCCCGAGTCTCGGGTAGTAGGTCGAGATCGACTGCCTTTTGTGCCTCATTTTTGTCATAATCGTAGAAAGTGATTCGAGTTGAGGGGATGCCCACCTCTAGTGGGAGAACTGCTTCACTACCATAGACTAAGTTGAAAGGACTATGTCCTGTAGCCTCTTTTACAGTTGTTCGAGTGGACCATAGAATTCCTGGAAGTTCATCAACCCAGGACCCCTTGGCACCTTCCAGTTGTTTTTTAATGCCATTGACTATGACTTTGTTAGCAGTCTTCGCTTGGCCATGGGTCTGAGGTCGCCCGATGCCTGAGAACCTTGTTTGTATGCCAAACCCGGAGCAGTATTCATTGGTTGGCTTACTGTCAAATTGCCGACCGTTATCAGACAGGAGAGTCTTCGGGACACCGAATCTTGTGATTATGTTCTTCCAAATGAAGCTCTTGACTTGTTTGTCACTGACTGTGGCTAATGGCTCAGCCTCAATCTATTTTGTGAAGTAATCAACCGCCACTATCAGGAACTTCCTTTATCCCGAGGCTGGGGGAAAGGGGCCGAGGAGGTCCATTCCCCATCGATCAAAGGGCAGTGTTGGTAGTATGGCGGTGAGGTCTTGAGCTGGCCTTCTTGGAATGTCAGAGTAGGGCTGGCACTGTTTGCATTTTTGTACGAGGGTGGTGGCATCCTGTTTGAGCGTGGGCCAATAGTACTCTGATCTGAGGGCCTTCCCCGCAATGGTTCTTGCGCCCTGATGAGCACCGCACGCCCCTTGATGTATCTCTCTTAGCACATAATCACCCTCTTCGGGAGTTATACATTTTAACAAGGGATGGGTGAATGACTTCTTGTATAAGTGGCCGTCGTGGAGGAGGAACCATTCGGAGGATTGTTTGACCCTCTCAGCATCCCGCGTGTCATCGGAAAGCTTGCCCTCAGCCAAATAGTCGATCAGGGGTTGCTGCCTATTGTCTCCTCGATCTAAAATGTGTACAACATTTGGTTCATTGATGCTTGGCTCTCTTAAGACTTCCCAGCTGATTGTCCGAGGAGCCATCCACTCGGCTGAGCTAGCGAGCCTGGCTAAGGCATCGGCCTGTTGGTTCTCAGACCGAGGGATGTGGCGTATTTCAAATTTTCTCATTTTTTGGCTTACACCCTGAACTTTCTGGAGGTACATCTTCATTCCATCTTCCTTGGCCTCAAATTCTCCATTGATCTGCCCAACTATTAGCTGAAAGTCCGAATTAGCAATGACCGAGTGAGCCCCCGCTGCCTGACACATCTGAAGACCGAGGAGCAGGGCTTCGTACTCGGCTTCATTATTAGATGCCGTGAAGTCAAACTTTACCGCATACTCTAACCGATCGCCTTTATCTGTCTTGATTAATATTCCTGCCCCACACCCTGTCCGAGTGGCAGATCCATCCACAAATAGCTCCTATAGCTGGGAGTCGTCGGGGGAGGCTGGTCGGTTGGTGCACTCTACTATGAAGTCGGCTAAGGCCTGAGCTTTGATGGATCTTCGTGGTTCATATTATAGGCCAAAGTCTGACAATTGATTCCTCCACTCGGTCATTCTATTTGAATGATTTTTCCCCTCGAGCATTTTCTGAATGGGCTGTCCGGTTAGGACTTTAATCTGATGGGCTTGGAAGTATGGCTTTAGTTTTCGGCTAGCCATGATGAGGGCGTATACCAATTTTTCGATCTGAGGGTACCTTGATGAAGTACACCGGATGCGTGACTGATGAAGTACACCGGATGCTGAACCTTCTCCCTCTCGGCCACCAGAACAATACTTAATGCATGCTCTGAGACTGCCAAATAAACGAACAAAGTCTCTCCCGGCAAGGGTGAGACTAGTTTGGGGATAGTAGTAAGATGTTGTTTGAGCTGCTGGAATGCCTCTTCAGCTTCGGCATCCCACTCAAATGTCTTTCTTTTCAAAGTTCTGAAGAACGTTAGGCTCTTATCTGCTGACCTGGACAAGAACCTCCCGAGAGCTGCTATGCAACCCGTTAATCTTTGTACCACTTTTACAGTCCAAGGGGATTGCATGTCCAGTATAGCTTGTATTTTGTCTGGGTTAGCCTCTATTCCCCTTTCGTCCACTAGAAACCCGAGGCACTTTCCCCCTTTGACCCCAAAGACGCACTTCTTCGGGTTAAGTTTCATGTTATAGTGCCTCAGTGTTTGCATAGTTTCCTTCAGATCCTCGACATGGTTTACTGCTTGTTTGCTCTTGACGATCATATCGTCAACATATATACCTCCATATTCCTCCCGATTTGTTTTTCAAAGATCTTGTTCACTAACCGTTGGTAAGTTGCCCCAGCATTTTTGAGTCCGAAGGGCATGACTTGGTAGCAATATACCCCCTGGTTAGTGATGAGGGCTGTATGGGGTTGATCTGCGGCAGCCATCGGGATCTGATGATACCCGGCATTTGCGTCCATGAAACTGAATAGGGCATGGCCGGCCGTTGAATCGACTAACCTGTCAATTTTTGGCAGAGGATAGTCGTCTTTGGGGCAAGCTTTATTGAGATCGGTAAAATCAACATACATGTGCCAAGTATNCCAAGTACCGTTGGGCTTTTTGACAAGCACCACGTTTGCCAACCACTCGGTGTATTGACATTCTCGGATAAAGCCTGCCTCCAACAATTTCTTAACTTCGGCTGCAGCTGCCGCAATCCTCTCGGGTCCCTGATGCCTTAGTTTCTGTTTTATTGGCTTATACTCAGGCTTAATATTCAGTTCATGTTGCATGACCGAGGGACTGATGCCGGACATTTCATTTGCTGAATAGGCGAACACATCTCTGTATTCTTTCAGCACTTGGATGATGCTGTCCTTAGCCTCTGGACTGAGGGTCTCACCAATGCGGACCACCTCCTCTTTGTTTTGTCCGATGACCATCTCCTCATATCCTTCTACAGGTTGAGGCCTTGGATAATGTCTATTGTTCTCGGTCAGGTACAATTCCATGTCAGAGGATGTTGGCGGCGCTGGTGATATCTTTCTTTTCTTTGTTTCGGCCGACCCTTTAGCAGTTGTTTTAAAGCTATTGACATAGCATTCGCGTCCAGTGCGCTGGTTGCCATACAGCTTCCCGACGGTACCGTCATCCGTTTCGAATTGGAGCAGCAGTTGGTAGGTGGAGATGGCCGCCTTGATCTGGTTAAGAGTAGGCCTACCAAAGATGACGTTGTATGGCAGAGGGATGTCAACTACCACATAGTTGACCTTCAGGTTGCGCCCGCGTCCCTTCTGCCCGATCCGGGTGGGCAGCTTGATAGTACCTACTGGATAGGTGGACTGCCCACCGAATCCGACGAGGGGACGTCCCAAGGGCTGGACCTCTGCCTTAGAAATGTTGAGTTTTTTAAGACAATCCAGCGTGATGATGCCCGCAGAACTACCGCTGTCAATCAGGACCCTTTTGACATTAGCATTGGCTATCTTGACCTCGACGACAAGCGGGTTATCGTGCGGTACCTGGACGGAGTTGATCGTCGAATTATCAAAAGTCATTGTTGGGCAGGTGGGTTTGTCAACTGACCCAACCCTCAACACCTGATGGGCGAGAGAGCTTAGGTGACCCTTTTGGGCATTGTTGCTCACCCCGCCGGAGGCCAATCCACCAGCAATGACATTGACGTCCCCGAACGTCTCATCGCTATTTGTCTGATGGTGTTGTTGTTTTTTGTTATTTGGAGCTGTCTTGAGGTACTTGTTGATCTTTCCTTTGTCGGCTACCTTATTCAGGTGTTTTTTTAGCTCCTGACAGTCGCAGGTGGTGTGTCCACACTCTTTGTGGTAATCACATCACAAACTTTTATTCCTCCTCCATTGGGAGATTTTGACGGGGTTTGGTTTCGGAAGAGGAATGCTGTCCTTAATATTCATGTAAATCTCCTGTCGATTCTTGTTGAACCGAGGGTCATTGCCATCATCAGATTCCCGAGGCTTCTTACCCTTGTCTCGAGAGAAAACCTCCATCTTCCTCTTTCCTTCTTTCCTTGAGGGATGAGGGTCCATCGGGTGATTGATGTCAGCTGCATTGATATATCTTTTTGCCCGAGTCATTGCTTCGGTGAATGTGCTGACTTCGTCATGAAGTAAATCGAAGCAAAAACGGCTTCGTTTGAGCCCTGAGATCAATGCTGCGAATGCTACCGAGTCTTCAAGGTTAGGTATCTCTAACGACTCAGCGTTGAAGCGTTTAATGTATTCGCCGAGGGTCTCATTCTCCCTCTGTTTGCAAGCCATAAGTTGTATGCTTGTCTTTTTGTGCCTCTTTGCTGCAATAAAGTGTTGGTTGAACAACAACTCGACGGTGGAGAAATCAGATATTACTTCTGATGGCAACTCAATGAACCAGTTGAGTGCCATCCCCTTGAGGGTGGTTGGGAAGAATTTGCACCAGGATGCTTCACACCCTGTCTGGACGGCCATCTGAGCTTTGTAGGCTGCCATGTGATTAGAAGGATCGGTGGTGCCATTAAAATGCTCGATGGGTGGTACTTTCACTTTTTTGGGGTCAACAATGTCCATAATCTCCTTGCTGAAGGGGGTCTTGTAGGTGAGGACACCTTGATGACGGTCACGACTCTCTTCTTCAAAGTCCTCTCGAAACCGGTAAGGTTTCTCATTCGACTGGAGGCCGAAGGAGCGATGCGCCCGGTGAGGGCTACGCTCTCGGTCTCTAGTTGAATCCCTGGCAGATGGTTCTGATAGGCGCTGAGGATGGTCTTGAGGTCTGTGAGTTCGGTTAGGCCCCACTACCTCTTCCTCAGCATCCTCTCGAGCTCGACGCTTCTCATTGAGGATGGTTCGAGCGTCGGAGTTTCTGACCCGGAGGTCTTTGATGATCTCCCTCGCGTCAGTTTGACGTCTATGCTCTTGACAAGCCTCAATAAGTTCCCTGGCGTCCTCGATAGTCCTGGATTTATCACGAGCCCTCTGCCCCTTTTCAGCTTCAAACTTCCTCATCTCTTTCACCCAGCTCTGATCAGAGTAGCCGGGCTGCCCAGGGGCGAGGGTAGACCGACGCTCATGTTGAGCTTGCTTCCCCTTGGTCCGAGACCCCTCTACATCCTGCCGAGAGTGATGGGTAGGTGCTCGGCGTTGTTCAGGGACGAATGCTCGACTTCCAGAAGGCTGAGCTTGCAAATTCTTGGCGAACTACTAAAGACTCTCCTGGAAAGTCTGAGTCATCTGTTGCATGATGGCTGTCAGCTCAGCTCGAGTGACAACATCCTGCTGAGGGGGCTGAGCAACTTCCATGTCCTGCCCAAGGGATTGCTCCCGAGGATCATGGTTGTTGTCAACCTAGGCGTCCCTAACAGTGTGCCCCAAGGGCTGAGTGCCGTGGCGTCTAGCTGCATTCTGTCTTCTCGAGGTAGTCATGACTTGTTTGGAGGGTCCCCTCAGACGGCGCCAATCTGTTCCTGATAGAACTTTTGTCTGAAGTGGACCTGCGAACGTTTCTCGAGAACCAAGTCTGACCTAGCAAAATAGACAGAGGATGACTAACCCGGGGGGTTTTTCCCGGGAACGCCCCTCCGATGCTTAAGTCAGTAAGCTGGAAGAATCGATCCGAATTTTAGGGAATTTGTCAGAAATGGCAGGAAAAGCGTACCTTCAACTGCGGAAATTGTACTATATTTATAGTACGAAAGTACAGTTGTCAGACCATTGGGATTATGACAAGTGTCATAATCTGACATCCCTCCGAAGGGAGTGTCTGTGAGGGTCTTTTGCCCCTGTTAGGGGTAAAATAGTAATTTCCTCTGTGTTGCCCTGTTAGGGGTAAAATGGTAATTTTCTTATATTGGGCCCAGGATCTGGACCTGGCCCAAACACAAAACTTACAGAATTATTGAGTAAAGTATTACGGAGTAGATACTAGAGTATCGTACCTTTTTATTTGCAAAATAATATTTTTCCTTTATAGAGCTCGTGTTGATAACGTGTTATAGAAAATAGGTTTTAGTAGAGAGTATTTGTGGGAGAGAAAAGTTTTATCTATCATTCAATTACAATGGGATATTTTTACTCTTGAGACAGGCAGGGGAGAATGCAGACTTTAAATATCATATGAAGTGTGAAGCTTTAAGGTTGAACCATTTGATCTTTGCTGATGATCTAATGGTTTTTTGTTACGGTGATTACTCTTCTGTGAAGCTTGTGCAAGAGGCTATGAATGTGTTTTATTCAAGCTCAGGTTTGTCTGCAAATGTGGATAAAACTGTTGTTTACTTTGGGAGTGTCCTAAGGTATATTCAGGAGGATATTTAGGAGTTGACTGGATATGTGAAGGGTACTTTCCCTTTTAAGTATCTAGTTATTCCTATGAATTCCAGAAGGATTGAAGTGGAACATTGTGATGGTTTGGTTGACAAGATCTTGTGCAAAGTGAGGCAATGGGCAAGTAGGCATCTTTCATTTGCTGCAAGGGTTGTCTTGGTTAATGCTGTCTTGGTCAGCCTACATGCTTATTGGGCACAAATTTTTCTTCTTCCTAAGAAAGTATTGGAGAAACTCACTCAAATTTGTAGAGCTTTCTTATGGGAGGGAAAAAGTTATTGTTTAAAGTTGGTGCCAGTTAAATGGAGTAAGGTTTACACCCCTAAGCACTTCTAGGGGGTTTAGGCATTAGAGATTGTTTTACTTGTAATAAGGCTGCTCAAGAGAAGTTGGTATGTCAGGTAGCTATGAAAAGAGATGTTTTGTGGATTAAATAGGTTCATCAGGTGTATATCAAGGATGCACAGTGGTGGGAGTATAAGCCTACTGATTCTGCTAGTTGGGGATGGAAGAATGTATGTAAAATAAAGGAAGAATTGAAGCATGTGTTTCTGGAGAAAGGGTGGTGGACAGGTGAGCAACATTATAGAACTGCAGACTGTTATAAGTGGTTTTGGCAACATGGAGAAGAAGTGGATTGGCAGAAATGGGTGTGGAGCAATTTGAATGTCCCTAAACATTCATTTATCTGCTGGTTAGTAATGTTGCTGAGACTAAAAACTAAAGATAGGCTGTGGCAGTTGAATATCATTAGTGAGAATGGGTGTGAGTTGTGTGGCAGGGAGATTGAAATAGTTCAACATCTATTTTTTGAGTGTCCTAGCAGTTACAACTATTTTAGGAATATTGCAGTGTGGCTTGGTGCTACTGTTAATAATGAGAGGAGCATTGACATCATTTGGCAGCAATGGAGGAATAGCTTCAGGACTCAAAAATAACAAAATATTGGCTCTTGTGTGTTGGCAAGCCTGGTATATCATATTTGGACTGCCAGAAACAAGTGTTGGAGGCATGGTACTCCTTGGAATGAAGAGGAGGTTTGCAGTAGCATAAAAGCTAGTGTGAAAAGAAGGCTTCAGTGTATTGATGCTAGAATATGGAAGAGTGAGGATAAGCATTGGTTATACAAGTTGTGTGGTGCTACAGCAGGTGTAAACAGTGCAAACTGATCTGCTGTTTTGTGGTGTGTGTCTTGTGACTAAATGTTGTCTGGTGTGTGGTGGTTTTGGGTTCTGCAGGTGTTGGGTGCTATGGCTGCTGCTGCTTATGTAGTTGCTGTATCCTGTGTTTAGTTGTTGGTATGGGATATGTGTTTGTGGTGTTGTTTTCAGTGGTGGCAGGCTGCTTGTGGTGCTGCTTTCAGTGGTGGTAGGCTGCAGAGTAGTCCGGGTTTGAAGCAGGCTATTTGGCTGTTTTGCTGAGAGCTGTGTTATGCAGTTTTTTTAGTTGCTGTTGTTTGCTAGTTTGCTAGTTTGTGGTGTTGGTGTTTGCTGGGTTATATTGTGGATGCTGTGATGGTTTGCTGTTTGGTTGCAAGCAGTCTGCACAATGAGTGCAGAGGCGTGTAGTTGCTCTGTCGTTTCAGCTGATATGACTGCTATTTTATGTGTTGTGGGGGCTTTGTTTAGCTGTGGTTGGAAGTGTGGGGAGGCTGTTTCGTGCTGATTTGGCTTCTGCAGAACTGGGTTTAGATGTGGCATGTTAGGTTGTAGAAATAGCTTGTTTTGGCAGGTTGTTTGCTGGCCTTGGCATGCTATGTGAGAAGGCTCTTGTTACGTTTGGTTGGCCTGTTGTTGTGTGCAGGCTGTTTTGTGGGTTTTTTTTTGATATTTTTATAGTTTTTCCTGCCTTTACTTTGGTTTTGTTGGTTTGGATAGTTGTTTTGTATAGTTGAGCTTTTTTAGTCTACTTGGTGCAAAACTGAGTTAGTGTTGTCTAAGTAGCTTATAGGTTGTAATTATTCTCTTTTTGGTAATAAAATTGCTTGTATTTTACAAAAAAAAATAAAAAATATATATACAATGAAAGAAAGGATTCTTGTAAAAATCAACCAAAGTCTCCGAAGTATTTTAGATAGGGTATAATGGCATCCACTAACTACATGTATTATATAATACATTTCAATTTTTCTATCATCCACTAGTTTTCTACTTTACCAAAATATCCACATCTTGTTTAACCAAAACCCTTTAACTTCATCGCCCATAATTTCGCAGTTTCTCATCTAAAATCATCTCCTATGAAATTCTACTCTATCCAATCAACCCAATTTCTTTAACCGGGTAAAAGGCAGCGATCATTTATTGAATTTCGCGGCGAATGTCGGTTGAAAGATCATTCGAAGCATGGGAAGAAGTGCAGCGACAAGGCCAAGACTTGGCCGATAAGCTAGCACAAGGTTTCACCGGTTTAATACAATCACACATCACCCCTCCATCTTTCGCGTGGCCAAACCCTCCTCCAACGAAGTTCTTCGATGTCGAATTCGAGTTTCCTACCTATCGTTTGGTTCCTAGAGACTTCAACCTCGCAATCGATAATAACTCAGGTTTTAATGGGATATTCGATATCGGAAGTAAGATAGGACAAGCTGGAGCTGATTTCGGGGCGTGTGTTAACGGGATAGTTCAGCAGTTTTCTCGATTGCTTCCGTTGCCATTTATGAGCAGTGATGATAATAAGGGTATGGTGAAGGTTCAACAGGCGGACCGTGATGGAAAACGGAGTGATATAAGTATATTGGTTAGAGAGGAGTTAGGCTCGTTGGCAGAGCAGTGGGGGGATTTTAGGTTTTCGGGGAAGGATGATTCTGCGGTTGATGGCGGTGTTGATGATGATGTTTCGGGATTTAATATGAATATTGCTGGACTTTTTGGTAAATCGCAGGTATAATTTAGTATTTTTGCTTTGATCGTTGTTTTTGATTTGATTACGGATTGATTTGCTTTGATCGTTGTTTTTGATTTGATTATGGATTGTAATATACTTGATATTATTTGTTTTGTTGTTATCCGATCTACTTGGAAGACTGCACGAAAGCTCATTTCGGTTAATATTAGGATTGTTTGTGTAAATCTGGTAATGGAAAATCAACTTGTATTTCTCCGTGTAGATGGAAATTCATCCTCAAACTAGTATTTTTTTAATTTTTTCAACAATCATCCATTGCCATTGAGAGGGAAGAGATATGGTGGGAATAAAAATTTGTGGAGAAAATTAGACAATTTAGGGTAAGCTAGCATTACCATGGGAATGAATATTGATTTTACTCACAAATTTACATACAATTTCTACTGCCATTTATGGTCGCATAAAAAACGGGCTGTAGGGGAACATAGGGTGGTTTTTTTGTTTGTATTATCATTATCATTATTTTTTTTTTAAATTATTGAAGTTTTAGGTGGTAAAATTCAAAAATCCAACTTTGTTAGATAGGTTTTGCCAAATTTTCCTTAATATCATATTATCCATTGTATTCTACTGTGTCGTGTGTCAAGTAGCATTCTTAAAGTCATTTTGATTGCCTTGTTGATGTGGCGGATTGGCTAAATGCTTACCAATTCGTTGTTATTTCTGTGTTTTAAAGTGCCTGAATCAAGTTCCAATTTTCTAGATTTTTTCTGCTAAATGTTACTGTACTTTTACATGTGGGTTATTATTGCTTATCTTAAGTTAGCATTATGATGAATTTGCTTTTGCTTTTCTGTTGTAGATTTAACTTTTATCTTTTTAATTTATATCATTTGCTTGATTCTCTCACAAAGGAGCCAATTGTTTGATGTAATATTATCCAGAAATATCACCAAGATTGTTTATAATTTTTTTAAAAATTTTATTATTATTATTATTATTATTAATTTTTTTTTGTAAGAGAATCGCTCCAAGTACACAACTCAACCCAGTTAGGTCAATACCCATACTTAGCTTCCTAACTCTTCATCCCACATCCCCTCAAGCTCTTAAGAACCCCCAAATACCCCAATAGGTGTTTCTCCCAAGGCTTGAACTTGGATAATTCCTTTGAGAGACAAGTGATGATACCAAATGAGCCAAAATCTATTGGTATGCCTAAGATCGATTACACTTTATTGACTATTGCAAAAGTTTATTTCAGATCGATTTGTACTGTATGCTCATTTTGTTGCTTAAATTTCTTATTTTTGCTGTTGCCTTGGCATTTGCTCCTTGGACCTTCTCATTTCATTTTGTTTTATGGATGCAAATTAGTGTTTGTCTGTTAGGCATATTTTCATCCCGTTTGCATGTATAGCTTTTAATATATTCTAATGAAAAGGTTATCTTTGTAAAATCAGGGGACTGTAAATGTGACATCCTCATATGACAGTAGAACTTGTGAAGTACAAAGCTCTGTCATTGCACGTGGAGATTTATGGAGACTTGAGGCGTCAAGTGGTGTTTCTACATCGGGAACTCATAATTCATCTCTGTTTCTAGTTCAGCTTGGACCTTTGCTCTTTATTCGTGATAGTACACTTCTTTTGCCGGTGCATTTGTCAAAACAACATTTGCTTTGGTATGGTTATGATAGGAAGGTGAGTTGAGAATTATGTGTGGACTTTGCTTGTACAACATAGTTGAGATGATGATTTTGAGTCCGTCATTGCCTCGTTGGTATGGAAGTAGTCCTTAATAATTAATACGGGGTCTTGTGAGATTCAGCTTAAATGAGTTGTTTTTCACACCCGATGGTGATACCAAACATACTTCTCAATTTATAAACTCGTGTGATATATAATTTTTCAAGTGTGAGACTCTCTTAAGTATATTAATGTCACTTTCAAATATGGGTCACCATCTCCCATTAAATAACTAAATAAATGTTTTAGAATACCTTTTTTAATATTTAAAATATATATTATCATTATCATGATCTTCCTTTCTTTTGTAGAATGGCTTGCACTCTCTTTGTCCTGCAATTTGGACCAAGCGCAGAAGGTGGTTGTTAATGTCAATGATCTGTCTCAACCCTTTGGCTTGTGTAAGTTTTTGTGGTGGTGCTGATATTGATAGTGCATTTGACATGTTACTTTCTTTTGTATCTTTATGTTGCACATAAGCTCAAGCCTTCCATAAGGCTGACATTTGCAAGGAAGAAAGCCAGCTTAGCAATATAATAACTAGTTCTGATATTGGCTTTGGTGTGAAGAATCTATTTAAGAGTTTGTTAGATTTCATAGATGTTTAGAAAGTTTGTTATATAAGTTAGTCTTGCTCACTTTAGTATAAAGTAAGGAAGTATAGTTAGATTTATTTAGAGTTCTAGTGGTATTTACAATTGGGAGAGAAATCTTCCTCTTGATGAATGATTGTAGGGTTAGCACACTTGATTTTCTCCCCTCTCTTAGGGCTTTTTAAAAAATTATTTAAAATTTAATTTTAATGGATTTCAGCTAGATACAAAAGAAGCCTCATTTAGATTCATAATTAGAAACCTTCTACGAGAACAAGTCATTGCAGGAGCTAATCGTATCCATGACTCCAATTCCATTCTATTTGCTTAAACATTAGGTCTTTTAAAAGGTATAAAGTGTAATTTGTCCCTTGGGATAATATTTATCTATCAACAATCAGAGCCTTATCCCAAAATTGGGGTCGGCTACATGAACCAAAAGTAATCATTTCGTGTGGTCGTACACACAAATGATCTCCTCCGTCTCCTGCAATCGAGAACCTCATTATCCACTAAATCTAAAAGCTTCATATCCTTTCTAACCCCTTCCCACCAAGTCATTTTCAATCTCTCCCTACCTCGTTTGAGATCTACATGATCCCACCATTCCACTCGTCGCATCGGGCCTTCGTGAGATCTCTGTCTCAAATGTTTGAACGAGCGCAACCGATTTTCCCTTAATTTGCTTGTAATGTCCGCGACACCAACTTTCCGGCGTATGACTTCATTTCTAATTATATCCCTTAGGGTGTTCTCTCACATCCATCTCAACATCCGCATCTCTGTACTTTACCTTTTGAATGTGCTCTTTACATTGGTCTTATGGCAGTAGAATTTCCCCTTCAACTTTAATGGGATGTTTTTGTCACATAATACACCCTTAGCTGCTCTCCATTTAAGCCACCTAGATTTAATCCTATATGCCACATCTTGGTCAATATCACCATTCTTTTGGATAAAAGACCCGAGATTTTTGAAACATTCCCTCATCACTAGAACACTAGAACTTTTTCGTCCAACCTCATCACCACATCACTTTTCCCCTTCTGAGTCCCAAAGTGGCTTTCCATATACTTTGTCTTACTCCAACTTAGCTTAAACCCTCTAAACTCCAACCTTTGCCTTAGAGATGATCAAACTTAGCCTGGACGGCCCAAAAATTTGCGGGTTTTGGTCATACACCCAATTGTTACAGGAAAGTCTTTAGTCAACCCATCACAAGTCCTAATATTTGTGGACACCTCCCGATACATATCTTTAACCACTCAATATACCTTCGTGGTATACCTTTCTTCATCATTGCGCACCAAAGTATATCTCTTGGAACCTGGTTATAAGCCTTCTCTAGATCAATGAAAACCATATGGAGGTGCTTCTTCCTTGCCCTATAGAACTCCATCATTTGTCTTAATAAATGAATTGCTCCCATAATGGATCTGCCAGGGATAAAACCAAATTGGTTTCGAAGATGCTTTTGCATGCCCTCAACCTATGTTGTATCACCTTCTCCCATAACTTCATAGTGTGGCTCATAAGCTTGATCCCTCAATAGTTAGAACAAACAATCTTGGGCATCTCCGTTGTTCTTATTAACTGGAACCAAAGTGCTCTTTCGCCAATCTTGTGGAATCCTCGAAGTCTTCCGGACCTTGTTAAACAAATCTGTTAGCCAATCAACCTTACCCAGACACCTCAACTGGTGTACCATCAGGTCCAATGGCTTTTTTTGGTTTCATCTTCTTCAATGCAACCTTCACCTCTAACCTTCTAATCCTCCGCACATATTTCATGTTAAATTCCTTAGCATCTACTGACGTATCTCCTGTGACCCCTCCTTAACTCCCATTAAACAATCCGTCGAAGTACCCCTGCCATTTGTCTTTTATTTCCTCATCTTGAACCAAAACCTTGTGGTTCTTATCTTTTACACACTTTACCAAGCAAATATCCTTCCTCATCTTCTGTCTTCGCTTTACCATTCTTTACATTTCTTTTTCTCCCTAATTAGAGTCTAACCTTTCATAAACCTCCTGAAAAACCTTTTTTTTTGCTTGCCGGATATCTACCTTCGCCTTACATTTAGCATCCTTATACTCTGCAAAGGTTTTATCGGTGTTACATTTTCCCAATGCCATATAGCATTTTCTTGTGTCTAATTGCAGCTTTCACCTCTTCATTCCACCAAGAAGTATCATTATGCATCATAGTCCTCGCCCTTATTACCCTAAGACCTCTTTGGCCACTTTAAGAAAACAGTTCTTCATTTGTGACCAAGCTACATTTGGATTTGCCTCTCTATCCCAATTCACCTCTTTGATCATTGTCTTTGTGAAAACCTTAGCATTTGTATCCCTTAAGGTCCACCATCTTATTCTTGGCTCCCCTTTACTACATTTTCTTTTCCCACTCCCTTTCAAACGGATATTCATCACCAATAACCGGTGTTAGGTAACCACACTCTCTCCATGGATGACCTTGCAATCCATGCAACTTTGTCTATCCTCCCTCCTTGTGAGCAGGTTGTCTAGTTGAGTTGCATTTGCTCTGCTACGGAAAGTTATCAAGTGGGGATCTTGCTTCTTAAACCAAATATTAGCTGGACTTAGTCATACGAGTGGGTATTCCAATATGGTCTCTCCATGAACACCCTTAAAACCATCATGACGGTCCCCAACATGCCCATTCAAGTCGTCAACAATATATAACTTCACTGTGTGAGGGACACCTTAGACTACCTCATGAAGATCCTTCTAAAATTATCGTCTGTCCTCTGCAGTTAGTCCAACTTGGGGCGCATAAGCACTGATAACAATAACAATCTCCTTACCACTCAACACATTCACCCTTATCAACCTGTCACTCTTTCAATAAGTCTCGATCACCTCTTGCAAAAGCCGTTCATCAAGGATTACACCTACTCCGTTCTTGACTCCATCATCATGATTTTTGTCTTGTCCATTATACACACTTATACCCAAGATCAAGCGCCGAACTCCTCTGTCCACGTTGTCTCTTGAAGACAGAGGGTGCTCGCCTTCTCTTCATCACCTCCACCACTTCTGCCAATTTCCCCATTAGCCACCACACATTCCAAGAACCAACCTGGAAACCAACCATAGACCTCTTCCTCCTTCGGTCTCTTGCACCACCCACAATCTTGTGCTCACTTGACACCACCCCTTTGGCAGTGTAGCGTGTTGCTTCGGGGCGACAACCTAGCAACCCTTTTATATTTATCACTACACCCGTGACAAGTGCAACGCATTGCTGCGTAAGGAATGCCCCAATTGTAAGTCCTTGCTCATTTGACACCACAGTCGGGCAATTTGACGTGTCGCTTTAGGGCGATGACCTAGCAACCTAGCAACCCTTGCATATTTATCACTACACCCAGGACTGGGAAGTGCAGTGCGTCTTTGAGTAGGGACTGCCCCTACGAAATATCATTTTGATACATGTTATAAGATGTGACTAAGTTTTACGCTGGCTGTCACTAGCCTACCACAACCCTCCTCCTTTATCCAGGGTTGGGACTACTGTGGCTTATGTCTTTTAATTGAAGGAGATAATTTAATGATGATCAACGTGATTCGTGTAATTTGGCAAAGCCCTTAGGCCTTAGGAAATAAGTAGTGTCTTGAAAAAGTTCTCGTTTGTAGCCATCAATCATTGCTATAGTTTGCTTGTGGGTGGTCCTTACCTAGGCCTTAAGCGGTTCTCTTTTTTTATTATAAAAAATGGTCAAATTGGTGTGTAAATCCTATGTTTTAAACTCAAACCTTTCCTAATTCTATGCGTCACCCCTTAGATTGTTAGCTGCATGCCTTTAATGAGCCTCTCGTAGGTTTGTGCGTCTCAACGTTTGCTAGTGTTTTTTTGGTCGCCTTAATGTACCATTATCTAATTGAATTGGATGGGGATGTGGCCCACATGATCAAATCAGGTTGGTTGAAGTGAAAGGAAGTTTCCCGATATCTATATGGGAATGCCCAAAAAATTGAAGGGAAACTTTTACTGCACTTGGTATGTTCGATTGGTATTGCTTTGTGGGACGACTGTTGGGCTTTGAAGTATTGTTACTTGCATAAGATGAGTGTAGCGTATACGCGTACATTTGATGTGTGGGCATACCAAATAAGACAATACAAATTGAGGTTATTAGGAAGAAGTAGAGGGTTGCTTCTATTCCATTGAAGATAAATGAGGGAAAATCGTCTAAAATGGTTTGGACATATAAGACGGAGACGAAGTAATGCACCAGTATGGAGGTTGGAAGAGCGGCAACAGGATAAATGGAGGAGAGTTAAAGGAAGACCAAAGCAAACTTGGATGATGGTTGTTACCGGAGAGATAAGGTTGTTGGGGCTTGAAGAGAATTTAATGTTAGATAGGGAGGACCGGAGGAAGAGGATTTTTGCATATGACTTGTGATTTTCCCATATTGATTCATGTCTAGCCGACCCCGAATTATTTCTGGGTGGATTAAGGTTTTGCTGTTGTTGTGGTAATGTGGCTTACTTCTAGTTGCACGTGCTTTTAAACCTAAACCCTCTATTCTTCCCTGTCTCGCTAAATTTATCCTCCATATATTCTGTCTTATTTCTACTCCACTTAAAACCAAGTGGTTTTAATGTCTTTCCCGAGAATTCTAACTTACTTTCCATTCCTTTTGTCTAATCTATCAACACATTATCATGGGCCAAGCTATAACATCTTGAATTGAAATATTCTAATATCCAATTTACATGTGCCCTTCATAACTTTTTGACGCCCATAATAATATTGAGATGGTTAATATGTGGCTTTCGGATGGGGTTGAAATTTATGTGCATGGGACCTTTTTTTGATTTTGTTTTTGTTTGTTTTTGAGGAAAGAGCATGAGTTCTATTAAAAATTCTTAAAATTAAAGTGTTTTTAATAGAAATATGTTTGCATTTAGCTTGCGTAAAACCACATAGTATAAATATTTTGTATTTAACCAATAGTATATTTAATATTGGGTGTATCACTTCATGCTTGTTTTTGTGTTTGTTAGCTGTATTTAATATACTTAACTGCACACCAGGAAAGGCCCTCAAGTAATCTAGATTTGAATCAGTGGCTAATTTATTCGTTTCGATGAAGCTTGTCATGTCAAGCCGACCCTGACTTATTTTAGGACTAAGGCTTTGTTGTTGTTGAAATGAAGTTTGTCATGTCTGAGTTGAAGCTTTTTTGTCAACAGCAGCAAATATTGGAAGTTTGGAACATGTTGTGTCGATGTTGCCTAGTTTAATAGAATCTAAAATGTTCCTTTGTCGGCTATTGCTTGCAGTCATTTATGGATCTACAGTTCCCGAATGGGCAGCTTACATATGTAGCAGGAGAGGGACTTACCACTAGTGCTTTTGTTCCTATCTGTGGAGGTCTGCTTCAAGCTCAGGGTCAATACCCTGGTGAAATGAGGTTCAGCCTTTCTCTTAAGGTTGGTGAGGGAGGATAAGTCTAAGATATGCTTTTAATGTTACTACATGCTGTTTCATTTTCTCAGTGAATTTTTTATTCAATACCCTGGACTTCTGGTTGCTTCAGCTATTTTTTTTACTCAGGGTCTTTGATTCATTTTGCTGGGAATTGCAGAATAAATGGGGAACACAAATTACTCCTATGATACAATGGCCAGATCGATCATTTGCCGTTGGCTTTGTGCAAGATTTGGCTTGGAAGCGTTCTGGTTTATTAGTAAGGCCAACCATCCAATTTAGGTAAGTAGTGAACTCTCTGTGATCCTTGAACTTCCTCCTGTTTTCTTTATTTTATTTCTAATTTGGTTGTTCAAGTGAAAAGCACTTTTATACTTTGTGGGAGGGAAAGGAATAGGAGAGGAATATGCTCCCTTGTTCGGGATTAGGAAGGGAGGGAAGGGGAGTGGTCTAATTTCCCTCCAAATTTTATTAACATCACATGTTCAAGATTTGAGAGATTTGGAGAGAAAGAGTTTTTGTTTAACAGATTGTAACTCTGGGCGGTCTACCAAAGCATCACTGTGTAACGCTAGAATGCACAATATGAAATTCTTTGGTGTGCGTTGCTAAAATGTCTATATTCTCTATATTAGTTATGGGAGAAGAAAGAGAGGAGTAAAAACTTTGCAACGGGAAATATATGCACACTCCATAAAATTGAGAACATGATAGGGGTATTGCATTCAAGTTGAGGTAATGTATATGATTTTGTCAGTTTTGTTCTAATAATAAAGGGATTAGTTAAACACTCCATATATTTAGTGATTTTGCCAGTTTTAAGCTAATAATTAATAATTTAGTTAGGCACTCCATGTTTTAATTTTTGGACTAGGCACTCGATGTTTCAGTAATCATTCATTCACCAAAAACTCTTATAACAGAATCCAACTATATTATGTTAGGCCTAATATCATAATGTTGAAGAAATACTTCTTAAACTAGTAAAATGCAAATTTGCGGTTAAAAATCCTCTCATGTAACTTTTCGAAGAAACCTTATTCCATGTTGGCTGCTATTTGTTTCATTAATCAGTTTCAAGCTGCTTGCTTGATAAGAGGCTGTGTTCCTTGATAAAGGGATGTCCATTTTTACACAACATAATACTAAATAGAGGGTGTGTTGTCAACAATTATTATAAGGTTCACTACTGATAGTTTTTTGGATTTAAAATGCTGTGTTTCAACGGGTGCACTTCGGCAGGAGGTGAGGTCCAAGGCGCAGGTGTAATGCCTCCATGATGGAAGTTGCAGCAAAGCTCAATACAGGCTTACCTCTGTGTCTTTTGGGTTTTGCCTTGCACCTCTTTTAATTTCCCCATAACCTTCAATACCATTTTCTTGCTCTTTTATTGTTTATATAGATTTTTCGCTACCTTTTGCCTTATCTTCTTCAATTTTTCAAAGTGTGCCTCAATAACTGAAAGGCCATGCCTTTGCCTTGTACCTAGTCTCAGAGACCCCTTTTCGCCTTGGTGCGCCTAGCGCCAATGGATGTCATGCACAGGGAGCTATATTGTGAGTTTTATCGTCAATAACTAAAAGGCCATGCCTTTGCCTTGTGCCTAGTCTCAGAGGCTCCTTTTTGTCTTGGTGCGCTGAGCGTCAATGGATGTCGTGCACAGGGAGCTATAATGTAAGTTTCAAAAAAGTGCGTGAGATGTGGAGAGTCTGAACATTCTGAAAATTGCTTTTAAAAGTCGCACCTATCTACAAGAAGCGTACTTAGCTGAGGCTAGAGACTTGCCCCTTGTAGGGACATGTGACATTTTTTAATTTTGTACCTTTTTCTGATAAGGCTTCATCTGAGCTACGATTGGTGCACTGAGGACGAGATGTGAAGAGCATGTCCTGTCCCTTGGCGTGCCTCGTGCATATTAAAACTATGACTGAGAAGTGAGAGCTGTTTCTGATTATAGAAGTTATAGGTTTGGATGTTGCTTTTGTATACTTTAAAATTGGAATTTAGAGTGACCCAAATTGGGCCGTGTATTATGTGTATTCAGTTCCACCTGTTATATAGATTCTTTACTAGTATGACCAGCTTCATGCTTTTTTTTTTTTTTTTTTTTTTTTTTTTTTTTNTGTTTTTTTTTTTTTTTTTTTTTTTTTTTTTTTTTTTTTTTTTTTTGTTGATATTTTGATGGGCTGTGTTGTACATTGCCACTCCTACAGCTTTAAGTCTTGAAAGCCAAAATTGATAGATTTATGCACAATTTTGTCAAAACTTAATTTTCTTTATGTATCAGTGTATCCCCTACATTTGGTGGTAGTGATCCTGGAATACGAGCTGAACTGGTTCATTCGGTGAAGGATAATTTAAATCTAATATATGGGTATTCGTACTCAAGTCACCCTTCAGCATTTGCGTCTGTATCTGTAAGTTTCTCAATGTTTCTTTTTCTTTGCTCCTTTTACCCTACCTTATGCTACAATTTTAATTGATTTATTTATTTTTACAATGCCTCCCTTTCTTCTGATTGCATTCGAGGAATTGAGCTTTTAAAGTTTCAGTGATATAATTTATGCTTATAGTTTCTGGGACTTTGTGTGAATGCAGTAACTGAATAATAGACTGAGTGACATAAGTGTAATTTATTACCTGCATCTGTTACTTTCCCTTAGATAATGGTTTTGCATTCTGTGAGTTTATGGAATCATGGCTGTGTATAATTTTCACTTATCTCTCTTGACTGATACATGCTAGTAAAGAACGTAAAGAGCCTTAAATACCCTTGAGACAACAAGAATTGAATTGCGCAAGAAATGTGTGTCTGAACTTGTTTATGTACTCTAATCATTTTTGTATTAACCCAAAGTTTGTAGTTGATCAACTTCAATCCCATTGCCCTATGTGTTCAGGCATACACTTCACATTATTGAACCCTAAATCTAAAGTTCTAAACAGTATTCATAATTGATAAAAACAAAGTGTAGAAGGTTATGGCCTTAGCTAAAACAGGAGATTTGAGGTTATCAAGTTATGGTTTACCAGCTTAAACTACAGAGTTTTTTTCTTTTCTTTTTCTTTTTTTTTTTCCTTGGGGTGGGGGTGGGGGGTGGGGGGTGATTATCTTGTATTGTTTTTTTTTGAAGAGGGGCTGATTATAATTGGGACACATAATTAAAGATGGGAAAAATTTATAGGAATAATTCCACCTTTGGCCGTTTCACTCAGTTTGGTCCACCTTTCATTTATCTAATTTATATCCCACTTCTCACCTCAATCTTCTCAATTTGGTTCCTTTTACAAGTGATCAGTTATGTAGGTAAAAAACTCATTTTAATTTTATTTCCACTACATTTTCTTTTTTAATTAATTAAAATTAGAGGGTTTTATCTCGTGCACCATTCTTCTTCTCATCCTTATCATCACCAACACTAATTTTCATCTTCATCATTAATACCTCTCCATTAAAATCGTCGTCACCTCCCTCAACATAACCACCTTTTTCATTAAAACAACCATAACCACCCTTGAACATTTCAACAATATATATGTATGGATTCTTCTGCAACCTTTACAACTTTTTCTTCTGTAAAAAAACAAAATCAATGGAAAGGGTTTCAAGTCAAACAATTAAGTTTACATTAAACTGTGTCTTGAAATAAAACTAGGAGTTCAATTTTTGTATCTTGAATTGAAACTAGGAGTTCAATTATTGTACCTTCCGTCAAAAGACCAACTCAATTAAACTAGGAGCTCATTTTTTGTACCAAGAAAAAATTTAAACAAGAAAGCAATGTCACTTTCAGAATCGATTTCAAACAAACGTCAATTGAAATTATTCAATGCAGCCAAGAATTTGTAGGTGTTCACCACTACGCAATTGGTTGGTGTTCAATAACGGTCCTGCTTCTCCCGCGTAATTTGCAGAAGTGTTGCTGATAGAGGATGGGTTTTTTTCTGGGTAGTTTGTAGGTGGCGGTAGTGACGGTGGATGATGGTATTTTTGGTGGGCAGTTGTTCTAGGAGCCTCAATGGTGGTGATGGATGGTGGTGGCTGTTGGGATTTTACGTTGAAGTATTTTTTTTTTCAGAATGTTAGCTGTGTTTTGATTAGTGTGTAGAGCGAAGAATGAAGATGCCAAGGTGGTGATGTTGTGGTGGGTGTAGAGAGAGAAAAGATGAAGGTGAAGTCATGGTGATGGGCATGAAGAAGACAGATTGAAGGAGGTTGTGGGTGTGGTTGTGGAGGTTGTGTAGAGAGAAAATGAAGGTGGTGGTGAAACTTAATTAGGGTAGATAACGTTGTCAATGATGTTTATGTTGAGATTTGGTGTGATAGTGAATAATCAAATTTCAACTTACACTATAGGTTACCAACAGATAATAGTAGATCACGGACCAAATTGAGTAGATGGGGGTGAAAAGTGGGATCAAAACTAGATAAATAAAAATTGGAACCAAACTGAGTGAAATGACCAAAGGTGGGATTATTCCCATGAGTTTTTCCTTAAAGATATCAGAGTGTTTGCATAATTCTCCAAACCCTTGTGTTGCTATCTTACTCTAAGAGCTAGAGCATTTCAAAATCATTAAAATTTGTTTCAAATTTCATACTGTCATATTTTGACTAACTTTTTTCCTATGTGCTTATATAGTTATATTACATCCGTTCCAATCTATTTACAACGATGTGATGTCCACCAATATGGTGGTAAAATTTGTTTGAGTGGTAAATGGAGAGAAAAATAAACTTGTTTGTGGTAAGGAGAGAGGCTGATGAATGACAAGTAAAGAAGCAAAGGAAATATCTGTTGCAAATAATTTGTAACATTGATTTTGGGCAAATACTTTAAATAAATTGGAGCGAGGTTGTATTATTAAGAATTGTAATATTATAAATCTCATAAACTAAAAGTCCATACCTTAGTTTTCAAAAGAAACAAATTGATGGGATTGTTTTTCTCGTATTAGTCCCATCTTTAACTAACTAGCAACAATCAGGCCTTTATACCTTCCTTTATCGGTTCGGTGCTCGCTCTATAACTGTATTAGGGTTTTCATCTTCGAATAAGAGTGGTAAAATCACCATACGAACATCTGCACCTTAACAAACGATGAATTCCCCAATAAAAGATTTACGGACATTTATAAAAGCATAGAAGAGTGGAATGTGCTCATGTAGTCATGTGCACGAAAGAATGCTTCTGCGGTAGGAAAATACCTAAACCCATGGTTGTCAAAAGTTTAAGCAAGAGTTGTTTTTTATTTATTTATTTATGTATTTTTGTTTTCTGGTTTTATTTTTGTTTATTTCTATTTGTTTTTTCTTTATCAATGGTTACTGTCTCTCTACCTTATGTGCTTAACTTATCTTATTTGTTCTGATTATTTCTGATATGATATTTTTTTTAAAACAAAAATCAAACTTTGACTTTAATTTTACTCTGCTTACGGGAATAAACTTCAAAATTATATATTATCATGTTCTTATTGACGAGTACTTTCAAAATATGCAATTGTTATCATTTATTTCAATACAAAATTAGAGTTACTAATATTTATCTCTAAATCAAAGCTAATAAGAAGACATAATATGATGTATGAACTTATTTGACTGGATTTGATTTTTTCTAAATTTATCAAATCTGAAACTTTTTTCAATAAGTATTAGAATGCCTAATAAGGTGAACTGAACATAGCCTAAATAGAAGGTAAATTCTGTAATCAATTTTTCATCTTCCAACCAATCACCCTTAACACATTTCTCTCTCCACTCCTTAACACACACCGCCGCAAAAGCACATCCACTATCGACCAAGACCCCCTCCCACTAGGCAACTTCTACAAAACTACCACCACGAAACAAACACCACCAAAAGTTCACCCACCATCTCACCCTACTCCCACTAAGAATAATCGTCTTGCCTAAGCCACCACTACAAAACCACCTCCTCCAATACACTCCCACACCTCTCTCTTGAGTCTTGACCGGTCCTTCTCTATATTACTTCAGTTACTACATGTGAACATCACTTAGTTTTCATTATTGTATTTTCCAATTTACAGTTTTCTTTTTTGAAATTATCTCCATTTTCAACTTCTTTTTATGTTTAAACATCAACCACTACTTTTCTACCCAAGTGTTGATCTCTAGTTTTCTACTAAATTGAGTTGCCAAAAACTTTAGTTTTGTGATTGGAAAACATTGAACTATTGGGATTCTTGATTTTGGTACTAGAATAAGCAAGTTGGTCGAAGTTTGAGGCTTTGGTGAGTTACTTCAGCAGCTTTTGGTAAATGGGGTCATTGGCCAAGAGCAAATTAGTAGTGGTGTTGTGGCGTGTTGGCCTGTTAGGTTGAAGATGAAAGTAAGGCGAAAGATGATGTGAATTTGGACACAAGTTGGTTATCTAGATCAAGCCTAATTGTGGATGAACCAATTAGTCCTATAATAAACTCAATTGGGTTGCAGAAGGATAAAACACAGGGTTGGGTGACAATTGTGAAAATTGACGGTATTGAAGATGCTATTGGTAGCCATTACTGTCACCATCAAAACCTAATATGAATTTATTTTCATGGTGGAGTAAAGTGTTGAAGGTTGACTCAATAATTTGACACTTTATAGGATGGATGGGAATAAGTTGGTTTTGTCCATGAGGTTTTTCCCCTTTCACTTGACAGGATTTTCATTTTGGATTTTATTGCTTTCATTTGTGTGTCACATGTCTTACTTCAAGGTTATCTATGAAGCATGGTGAATGGTTTCTTGAAGGTTTTTAAATTAAAAGATCTAGTCTTGAAAGGTTTCTTGATTAAAAGATTCATTCTTCGAAGTGTTCTTAAAGGTTGAAACAAAATCTTGAAAAATCAAGAAAATGAACATCAGCCTTGGGGCGTGTGTTTTTGGACGAGCAAGATGAGTCTTGGGCTCCTTGGGTTCCGTGTTTTTAAGGGATAAGCTTGAGGATTTGTGATGTTTATCTTGTTTTTAGTTAGTTAGGATTGTTGGTTAGGAAATTGCCTAAATTAGATTGGTTGTGGCTTAACAAAAACCCGGCTATCTTATCCTATTGTAGGAGGCGGATTTTTGTGATAAGCTTGAAAGTTGTTTGTTTGTTGATAAGTTTGAGTTTTTTAGGATTTCTCAAGATTTTAAAAAAGTTGTTAGGATATTTGTTACCATAATTTCCCTAAAATCAATGCAACAACATATATTACTCATTGTGAAATAAAAATTCATGTGAGTTCAATTTTGTTCGAAATTCTTTGAGAGTTTATCCTAAATTCGTGTGTTCTAGTATTGATCTCGAGTTTAGAACTGTAGTTAGTTGAGTTATGGATTGAACAACTTATTAGCTCATAATTAATTTAGTCCTGGATTGAAGAATTAATTGTGAAACTTGTGAGTTTTGAGTGTTTGTGAATTCCACTTAAAATCCACATCTATTTGGTATCTGATTTCAGTAATTTCGATCTTAATGGCAAGTTTCAGCAATAACGAAATTTTAGTTAAGGAACTTTTGGATGCAATTAGAGCTATTGATGCACGCGAACAACAAACTAGTTTGAGGATTGACGTTCTCCATCAAGTGCTTCAACGCGAAACAGATCCGAATTCAGTGCATTATTATCACAAAAGTGACGAAGATGATGATGTTCATGATAGTGATTTGAGTGATTCAACAAAGAAAATTGCTAGAGGAAAACATAAGATTGATGATCGTGGGATTAAACCTGAAGATTTCATTGGTTAAAGTTCTCGTGAAGAATTTTTGGAATGGGCACGCCAAGTGGATAAAATTTCAGAGTATAAAGGTTTTGATGATCGAAAAACTTTTAAGATTGCTTACCTTAGGTTAGCTAAGAATGCAGGATTATGGTTTGAAAGTTTGAAAGCAAGGAGAAAACGACAAAACAAGCCTAAGATAACTACTTGGACACAACTTAAGAAGATAATGCATGACAAGTGTGTTCCTCTTGATTTTGGTTAGCAAAATTACATTAAACTGACTTCACTATGTCCAAGGTACTCCCTCTGTGCATGACTACATAAGTGAATGTGAGAAACTGGCATTATTGTGTGACCTTGAGGAGAAATAACATATGAAGATTGCAAGATTCTTGAAGGTATAGCAACGACCAATTGCCATGGAACTCGATTTGGCTCAATACCACAGTTTTTATGATCTTTGTAAACTTGCTTTGAAAGTGGAACCAAGGAACAACGAAGAAATTCGAAAAGGCCATTTGTGTCCCGGCACAAGACTTCCAATTCCTACTATTCTTTATCTTTGAATAAAGATGTCAAAATTTTTATACAAAAGGATGCACAGTCTAATTCAGGAACACCGATTGCTAAACCTATCAAAGTGGTTTCAAAAGCTGAGTTTAAAGAACGCTTGTAGTGTTTCAAATGTCATGGTGTAGGTCGTATTTCCTATAATTGTCCTAATAAACGTAATTTTTTTGCTCATACTATTGCTCAAAGGAGGAAGAGGAGTTTGATATTGTTCCTAGTGATGAGGACATCGTTAACTCTGAAAGGGAAGGACAAGTGTTCGTGGTTAGAAGGTTTTTCGATGCAGAAGTGGCGCCTAATATGGAGCAAAGGGAGAATCTTTTCCACACCGATTGCTCCCTATATTTGCACACTTATAATTGATAGTGGTTCTTGCACTAATGAAGCATCTCAAGAATTGGTGAACAGGTTGAAATTGAAGGAACGTAAGCATATCAAACCTTACAAATTGAATTGGCTAGATGATTCAAAAGGAGTGGAGGTAAGGAAACAAGCCTTGGTGAATTTCGAAATTGGTCAGGTCAAAGATGAGATATGGTGTGATGTTCCTATAAGTGCTTGTCAACTGTTAGTTGGAAGACTGACAATTTGATAGGAAAGTAATGTATGATGGTTGTTCCAATGTCTATTCATTAGTCATGGGAAAGAAAAGAATTGAATTGCTACCCCTACCACCAAGTGGCGCAAATTCCAAGACGATTCAGAATACTAAGGCAGTTATTTTATTTCTTTCTGCTAAGGAGATTGAAAGGGAGACTGAACAAGGCACGCCAATATTTCTTTTGATGGTGAAAGAAGTGTCTCAAGCAGGTGAAAGAACTTCGTGATGATTGATGAATTGCCACCAATTTGCGAAATTGAACATGTCATTGATTTCATCCCGGGTACTCCAATTCCTAATAAGCCAGCTTACAGATGTGATCCTGAAGCATCAAAAGAGCTACAACGTTAGATTGATGAGTTGATTTCTAAAGGATTAGTTTGTAAAAGTATGAGTCCTTGTGCGGTTCATGCTCTATTGGTTCTTAAGAAGGATGGTTCTATGAGAATGTGCATAGATTCACGGGCAGTTAATAATATGACAATAAAATATAGGTTTCCTATGCCCAGATTAGAGGATATGTTGGATGAGGTGTATGGAGCTGGTATATTTTCTAAAATTGATTTGTCAAGAGGTTATCACCAGATGAGAATTAGGGAGGGTGATGAGTTGAAAACCGCTTTCAAAACTAAACAAAGTCTCTATGAATGGTTGGTCATGCCATTTAGTTTATGCAATGCTCCTAGTTCTTTCATGAGATTAATGAATGAGGTACTTCGACCTTTGTTAAATAAGTTTATTGTTGTCTACCTTGATGATATCCTTGTTTATAGCAAAGATGTTCATGAGCATTCAGGACATTTTGAGACTTTTGTTTGAGAAGTTGCGTGATCAGAAATTGTATGGTAAGATCGAAAAATGTGAATTTATGAAGGACCATATTGCGTTTTTGGGCTATGTAGTAACTCATGAAGGAATTAAGGTTGATCCATCAAAAATTGAAGCAATGATTTCTTGGAAACCACCCACAAACGTGCATGAGGCATGTAGTTTTCATGGTATGGCCTCATTCTATAGAAGGTTCATTGGAAATTTCTCTACCATTATGGTTCCGATCACTGAATTAATGAAGAAAGGTGAATTCCAATTGAATAAAAAGGCTCAATTGGCTTTTGAAGATGTGAAACAGAGACTATGCAATGCACCTATACTTTTTGCTTGACTTTGATATATTGTTTGAAGTTGAATGTGATGTAAGTGGAGTAGGTATTGGAGCAGGTGTTGGTTCTGGAAAAATGTCCACTCTCATATTTTTGTGAGAAACTGAGTGGCACCAAGATGAATTATTCCAACTATGATCGTGAGATTGTTTGTGCTTTAGTTCATTGGTTTCATTATCTCAGGCCAAAACGATTCGTTGTACATTCAAATCATGAAGCTTTGAAGTTCATCAATGGTCAGCATAAGATGAATTACTTTTTACAAAGAAGGGAAGAACAATGTGGTTGCAGATGCCTTGTCTAGGAGAGCTTATTTGTTAGCTATGGTAGGTACTAGGGTGCTGGGTTTTGAACATCTGAAGGAATTATATGCTAGTGATCCATATTTTTCGAAGGAAATAGTCAATCCCACTTGAAATTTTGTGATTCAGGATGGATTTCTTTTTTCGTCACAACAAGCTATGCATTCCTAAGAGTGGTGTTTGTGAGTTACTGGTTAGAGAAGCACATTCCGCAGGTCATTTTGGGGTACATAAGACAATGGGTATGCTCACTGAATATTTTTATTGGCCAAAGATGCTTGGTGATGTTCAGTCAATCATTGCCTGGTATTCTATATGTCAAAGAGCTAAATCTAATTTTGTCAAGGGTTTATACACTCCGGTACACCCTAGGATAGTGTGAGTATGGATTTCATCATTGGATTGCTTAGGACGTGATTCAATTATGGTTGTAGTTGACAGATTTTCAAAGATGTCACATTTCATTGCAATGAACAACACTAATGGTGCTCAATATGTTGTAGACATATACATTACGGAGATTGTTAGTTTACATGGCATTCCGAAAAGTGTGGTGAGTGACAGGGATTCAAAATTTCTTAGTCATTTTTGGAAGTGTTTGTGGAGTATGTTGGGTACTAAGCTGCTTTTTAGTCTTCTCATCATCGCCAAACTGATGGTCAAAATGAAGTTACAAACAGAACCTTGTGTACTTTGCTACATGGGCTTGTGATATTCGTTTATATCATTTAGGATTGGGATATTCGTTTGTGTCATGCACAACTCGCCTATAATAGAGTTGTATCATCCACTACAGGTCATTTGCCTTTTGAAGTTGTTTATGGTATTAATCTTTAGATGTCTATTGATTTAGTACCATTAGCAAGAGATGAGATGCATGTGGATGACAGGAAATGTGTGGAGGCCTTCAAGAAAACGTGTGAAGCAGTGAAGAAGAAGATTTTATAGATGAATGAGGTGTATAGGAGTGCTCAAACAAGAATAGGACGCAACATGTGTTCAAACCTGGTGATTTAGTTTGGATTCATCTCATAAAAGAATGATTCCTTCATAGGCGCAGATGGACCATTTGAAGTGATTGAAGCATATGGAGATAATGCCTACAAAATTGATCTTCCAACATTGGGGATCTCTCCCCTTATTGTGATGATGTCAATTTGAGGGCAAATTCTGAATGATGTGAATTTGGATACAAGTCACATATTTTTATCAAACCCAATTGTAGATGAACCAATTAATCTTATGATGAAACCAATTGGCTTGGAGAAGGATAGGTGAAGAGTGATGTCACAATCAAAACCTAATATGAATTCATTTTCATGGTGGGGTAAAGTGTTAAAGGGTGACTTAATAATTTGGCACTTTTCGGGATGGATGGTGGATCTAAGGAATAAGTTGGTTTTGTCCATAAGGTTTTTTCCACTTCACTTTATTGGGTTTTTCTAATTTTAGACTTTATTGCTTTTATGTGTGTGTCACATGTCTTACTTAAACGTTATTTATGAAGCACGGTGAATGGTTTCTTGATTAAAAGATTCATTTTTAAAAGGTTTCTTGATTAAAAGATTTATTCGTAGAAGGGTTCTTGAAGATTGAAGCAAAATCTTGGGAAATCAAGAAATGAAAATCAACCTTAGGGCTCGTGTTCTTGAACGAGAAAGATAAGTCTAGGGCTCCTTAGGTTCCGTATTTTAAGGGATAAGCGGAGGATTTGTGATGTTTATCTTGTTTGTAGTTAGTTTTTTAGAATTGCTTGTTAGGAAATTGCCTAGGTCCTTCCCTTTTTTTCTTCTTTCATCTCTACTGGACGTCTATAGTTGAATTTTATTTGGTCTAATCATAAAAATTAGATTGGTTGTGGCTTAACAAAAACCGGCCATCTTATGCTATTGTGTGAGAGGTGGACTTTTGTGATAAGCTTGAAAGTTTTTTGTTTGTTGATAAGTTAAAGTTTATTAGGATTTGTTAGGTTGTTATGAGGTTGTTTGGATATATGTTACTATAAATACCCTAAAAATCAATGTAACAACATATGTTATTCTTAGTGAAATAAAAATATGTGTGAGTTAAATTTTGTTAGAAATTCTTTGAGAGTTTTGTTCGAAAATTTTCTATCCTAAATTCGTGTGTTCTAGTATTGATCTCGAGTTTAGAACCGTAGTTAGTTGAGTTCTGGATTGAACACCTAATTAGCTCGTAATTAATTTAGTTCTGGATTGGAGAATCTGTGAGTTTTGACGGTTGTTTGCGGATTCCACTTAAAATCCACATTAGAAGATGACGGGGTTTGGTAGCAAAAAGACATTATTTGGTGAGTTTTGTAGGAAAATGGCAGTTTTCATGGGGAGTGGTGGTGATAGATAGAGCTAGTGTGTGGTGGTTGAAGATGGTTGAGGAAAAAGAAGGAAAAGTTGCAAGAATAATCCCAACCCCAACCGTTTCGTTGTCTTCTCAACATAGTCCAACTTTTTGATTGACTCAATATATTCACAACTTTAGCGATTTGCTCAAATTGGTCTGGTGACTTTTTACGTGGTTTATAGTTAATTAACTCTCCTCTCCTCTTTCTGATGTGGATTTTAAGAAGTATTTGCAAATACAACCTCAAATTCACGTGTTGTTTATCATTCAAACTCTCCACTCCTGGATTATTTAATTGAAGGCTAATTAGTTAATACACTCCTGTAATTAATTAACTAGGATCTAAATTTGTTTATCACTCTTGACTCACAAATTTATGATGAAAATTCGAACAAACACTCTTGCGCAAATTTCCATGAAATTCAACGAAGTGAACTTTTATTTTCAATGAGGAAAACTTAATTAATTACATCCTATTGTTGAGATTATTTATAGGTATAATCAACAACAAAATCCTAACTAGAATCAACAAAGGAAACACGCATAAACTAGGGAAATAAATCCTACTTGTGCAACTAAACTAAAGATAAGATTGCCACATCATCATGCAACTTGCACTTTGATCTTATCTTTCCTAACAAATTCTAACTAACTAACTAATCAAGAAATTATCCTAACAACTTGACTAAATAATTAATAAACAAGATAATCATCAAACATTTAGACTAAAAATCACGAAAAAGCTTGGTGCCCAAGATCAACGAAAATCGTCCCAATTTCCGCCACTTGATTTGCGCATTTTTTCAAGATTCTTCAAGAACTTCAAAAAATGCTTTAAGATTCAATCTTTTAATCAAGAAACCATTCTTCATGTCTTTTAGTATATTTATGATGATCAAGACCACCATGTGTTTCCATTCTGTGATTTCACTAGTTATAGTTATTATCACTTAACTAATGGCTCACTCCACCAGTGACAAAGTATATTGATGGTTAATGGTTAATGGTTAATAGCTCCACCATCACATGTATTCATCATTATTATTGTCACCCATACCTGTGATTTATCTTTGTCAAACCCAATAGTATTTATTAGTAGGTTGATTGACTCATCCACTGTTGGTGTATCATCACAGATATTCAAATTCATATCACTTTCTCACCTTTGTTCCGTCTTCCTAACGTGACGTGTATGCTTCCTATCTCCATTCTTATCTCTAGCGACAATGCCATGACACCTAAGTCCCTAACTGCTGCCCACAATTCCTCGTCTTTTTTTTTGGTTGGGAATTTCTTGGGGTTGGGGTTGGGGTTGTGGTTGTTTTATATGGCTTTTAAAAAGCCTTTTACCTAATGCAAACCTCTGTTGTAGTAAGTGTAGGGTTATCGAACACGAAGAGTAATTTTATCTCCAGTTGTCTAGCAAGATTAAGGTTCTTTTGTGTATTTTTGTGGGGAAGTTTTGAAGTTAATTAAACTAACAACTAAATGCAAGCAAGGTGATTAAAAAAATGTTACTCGTGTAAGCAAAAGCCTAGAATTTGATTCCAGGTTTGTGTGATAAGTCAACAAACGATCAAGTCAAGGGGAGTGGGGTCGCTCTTTAATGCTCCTAGACCCGTAGTGATCCCATGAACCCATTGACTTCACATCTTCACCTTTAGGACATAAGCTACAATATTTGGTGATTGCTTAGTCCATCACTCAATCTCTTGATAGTGACTTCCTAATGACTATGAGCAAGGAAAATGAGTTGCAAAGGTTTCCGACAAAGTATCATAATACAAGAAAGTCAACTAAAGCTTTTAAGCCAACATAAATGTTCCATTGACACCAAAGTGAACAAACACGAATACTAATACAAAAAGTCAATCAATTTAAAAACCTCCAAAATCAATCACAAACTTTTCCCCATAGTTTCTAGAAAGGAAACTACTCACTAATCATGGTATTCAAAGAACATTAACAACAAAGCTTAAACTTGCAATAAACATGGTGAAATTGAAACTAAGCTCGTAAAGTTTAAAAATTTGATGAAAAACTATTGAAAGGTAACTAAGATGACAAAAGGAAGGAGATAGCCAAAAATAGAGTTTTGATTGCAAAAAGCTCTTACAAGTTACAATAGACTTTTAAGCTTTCTCTCTCTACACTTTCTCTCACTATTTTTTTCCCTAAACATAAAACATAACCCTAATCAATTTTTGAATGTTAAAGTTAATCTAATTTCTCAACTAATGGGTATCTATACCCCTTCCTTCATTACACAAGTTTAGGCCCAAACTCAATAAATCTCACAGAATCGAACCATTCCGTTTTGAGAAGGTCCAAAACAGGGCTATGGGGGGCGCATGATCTTCCACACAAGGCATTGCTTCCTTCGTGCGGGGATGTCAAAATCTCAGGATTTCAGTGGTCCGCTAGCTTAGCTTATTGATTCCTTGCTTTCGTGGCTGATAAATACTACAAGGACAATAAAAGGTGAAATTATATTCATCATTTTTTCTCAATGATATATTTGTGTCTAAAATAAAGATAGAAACTTGGCACATATTATCTACACCCAAGTCGTTTTAGAAAAGGACATGTTGTGGAGTTGCAGGCTTATGATTGGACATGTGTGATACACTCAATAGCATTTGTTTCCCTGTGCAATATATTTTATATTTTTTTCCCCTCTTGTTAATCTTATGTGGCGGACACAATGTCATTGTTTGCCACAAATGTTTTTTCAGTTCGGAAGATCAAAGTGGAATGGGAATGTTGGAAGCACTGGTGTTGTCATGAAAGTTGAGACTCCTCTCTGCACTGTTGGGAGACCAGCATTATCAGTACAACTGAATAGTGGCATAGAGTTTTAGCCTCCTGTCACATAATGTATTAACATCTATTTGTATATAGCCCATACTTGTAAACATACCACCAATTGTGAATATTGACATTTTAGTAAATACTGGTACTTTGTATCATCCAAGCCCATTCATAGGGCTGGGTTCTGAAATTTTGTGGCAAATGTCTGATTCTCGTGTACTTTGAAATGATCTGGTCAACTGTGAAACTGCTGTTAAATCATGTGTTTATGTTATTATATGATAGTCGAATGGTTTGAAGGATCTGCTAATTGTTTTGATGCTTCTGGTAGCTATTTTGGACAATACTAATGTCACTAATGGAAGCAGCTTGAACCCAAGGGAACCCAAGGGAATGAAGTACTACGTATTTGAAATATATGCATGGGTACACTAATACATTGCACTCAAGAGGTGTATGGTATAGGCACTCTTGAGGGGTGTTTGGTATATGAGTATTGGTCGATGAGAATGGGAGTTTAATTACCAATGTGATTTATTTACTATCTTTGTTTTTTATCAGTTGCAACACTTGAATTTTTTATATCTCACACATAATACCTAAATGTTGCAGCTAATAAGAAACGGAGGTAGTATGTTAAAATGAAGGTTACAAGCAGGGAATGTGATTGAGATCAAAAGCTCTCTAAAAAGGAAATGATTTCATTTGAATAGATACTAGTTTATTTAAGCTCGTTCGATGTAGGGTCACTAGCTGAAATGTATTAATGTAAATGTACTTAACGAAGTTTAATAATAACAAAATAAATAATTATGAATCTGCCATTCGTCTTTGAGTTCGATTGAATCAGAAAATTGATGAAAAAATTGACGCATATATAAATGTAAATGTATTTTTGGAAACACTACAATCATCAAATAATAATAGTAGTAATAATAATGATGACTAATAATTATAACAATGACAATGATAATGATGATAATAATAATAATGATAATAACAATAATAATAATAATTTGATAATGAGATTGATACTAATAAACTATGATATATATAATAATGAGTACTTTGGCTCTGTTCTCTTCACGGGATTACAATCCCGATCCATTCCATTTCAATCCATTCTATTTCCGGGTCTTCCATTCCAATCTATTATAATCCCGGCAATCCATTCTAATCCCGGCAATCCATTCTAATCCCGACAATATATTCTTGAAAATTTAAATCTTAATTAAAATTAAATTCTTAATTAAATTCTTGAAAATTTAAATCTTGACGACACAATAATGTTCATTACAAATTTGCTTTTTTTTTTTACTACATTTTTATTACATAATAATTTACTGTAGATACAATATCGTTGCAAGTAGATAAAGAAGTGCTTCAATTATCATCGTATATTTCTTCCTCCTTTATATCATCATTTTGGAACCTCATATTTCCAGCACACACATCTTGTCATATATCATCTACAATATTTGCACGAATGTCTCGCATTAACATTGTTCGTGTCGGATTAGTGAAATCTAAATCAGCTACACGTTCAATATTTTGGGGACCATGAGAAATTGAAATCCCTAACTTGTCTAATCAAATGAAATTATGTAAAGTGCATGTTGCCATAATTATAGCCAATTGATACTTTTCTTCCATTGGTGGTATCATTCTTAAAATTTTCCACCTTTTTTCACCGTACACTTTTTTTAATTGAACTGAATTAAATTCAATTGATTGGAGCTAAACTGACCTGAATTGATTAGACCCGAATCGAATCAAACTGAAATTAAGCTGAAATCAACAGACAATTTTTTTTATTTGATAATAATAATAATAATAATAATAATAATAATAATAATAATAATAATAATAATAATAATAATAATAATAATAATAATAATAATAATAATAATAATAATTTCAATGTTAATAAATAATTACCATTGTTACAAAATATTAATAACTAATGTTAATAATAATCCCAGCAATCCATTCTAATCCATTCTAATCCCGGCAATCCATTCTAATCCATTTTAATCCCGACAATCCATTCTAATCCCATCCATTTCATTCTATTCCAATCCAATCCATTCCATTCCATTCTAGCCAAATCCCGTGAAGAGAACAGAACCTCTGTAATAAATTAAACATATATGATATATGTCAAGTCATAAATTACCAAAAAATTTCATAACTATCTAATAAAGCTCGGATTTTGCACGTAACTTTCTCTTAAACTTTTTTTTTTTTAATTTATTTTTTTAATTTTTTTATGAAACTACCTAATAAAGTGTAAGAGTGTAGATCTCACTACCTTAAGCCAGAATTTGTTCTATTTTCCGATTGTGGGCCCCAACTTTAACAACTTTCTTCGCTTATTTTCAATTTCCTTTTTTTTTTTTATTTAAATTTAATTTTCTTTCCCTTTTTTCTCCTTTTCACTTCTATTTATTTCCTCTCACCACGGTTCAATCTCTGTTTTCTTCCAAAGAAACAAAAAAAAAAAACATAAATCTTATTTCCTTCAAACTCGAAAATTTGCAAGTAATTTTTCTAAATTTTTTTACCTTTTGTGCTTATCATTGTGATTGTTTGGTTATGTATGTCATTGAAGTCATTGCTTTTGGTCGCACAACATGTTTCTCAGAAACCCAAATTTTCGCAAGTACTGTTTATTTTGTCAGGAATTAGTTACCAAATCTTCTCTTTTGATGTGTTCTTCATCCTTTAACTTTGCTCATGTTTTCCCCACTCAATACTACTGTCGAATCCCAGTTGCTAAGAAACAATCTTGACTTCTTCCAACCTAAGAAGAAGTTTCGCTATGTGCAACTTTTCCAGGCCTAACACTAGTTTTTGTGGATGTAGCTACGTTGACTAGTTAGATGTAAATATGGTGGAATGGCAGAAAAATTTGACAAACCAGCTTTTGCTAGGAAAGAGATTGCCTGAATCAGACATTAAGCAATTGAAGGGCAAGGTCTGCAATGGAGAAGTGGTTAGGGGTAAGTGGAACAAGTTGGTTTTTGACTTCAAAGCGCAAAGTCTAAGAAGAAAGAAGCTGCAAACAGCTATAGGGCTAATTTGTGGATTTTTGCTGTAGTGCATGTTGTGTTGACATTGTTTCTTGGTTAGGCTCATGATTTGTACTTGTTGTAAGTGTGGTCTTTGAACCATTAAGTGTTGGTGTTGGTGTTAGTGTCTTTGTTAACTATCATTTTGCTAGTAGGTTGGTTAACATAGGGATTTTGATGTATTAATGTTATTAGTATGTTGGTTCTATTCTATTAATAACTACTGTAGGCCACTGAAATGGATTTTTCATTCTGTGTCACACAAATGCATTAACAAATACATTGAGGAACTTTCATTCTGTAATCAAACAAAACACGTAATTAACAATGAGTTTCAAAGTATACATACATAGGCTTTCAAAATATCACCTAACTGTCATTATATTGTCAAACACTGGCTTTCATATTATAGGCCTCAAAGTAGAAGGCCTTAAAGTAACTTTCAAAACTTGTATTCATAAGAAACTAATTGTCTTTAAATAACCACACGATCGCATTCAAAATAGCACTACATTGCCTATTAAAATTAAACAAAGCATTTAACATAGATTGCCACAGTTAAATAATAAATTCCAAATACTGTTATTATTATTATTATTATTATTATTTTTTTTTTTTCCGCTTTGGACTTCACTGGCAACTTAGTTGTCTTTCATATTATAGGCCTCAAAGTAGAAGGCCTTAAAGTAACTTTCAAAACTTGTATTCATAAGAAACTAATTGTCTTTAAATAACCACACGATCGCATTCAAAATAGCACTACATTGCCTATTAAAATTAAACAAAGCATTTAACATAGATTGCCACAGTTAAATAATAAATTCCAAATACTGTTATTATTATTATTATTATTATTATTTTTTTTTTTTCCGCTTTGGACTTCACTGGCAACTTAGTTGTCTTTCATATTATAGGCCTCAAAGTAGAAGGCCTTAAAGTAACTTTCAAAACTTGTATTCATAAGAAACTAATTGTCTTTAAATAACCACACGATCGCATTCAANTTTTTTTTTTTTTTTTTTTTTTTTTTTTTTTTTTTTTTTTTTCTCGCTTTGGACTTCACTGGCAACTTAGTTGCCTTCCTTGGCTTTGTTCTTGCAACTGAAGGGACCATTTATGGTTATGGAGGAGAAGTAGTTTGTGAAGGTTGCTGCCGCTTTCTACTTGCTGATAGAAGCTTGAGTGGCAGAGCTTGATGCAGGGTTTTGCAATGCATGCATAGACATTTATTATTACAATATACCTGAACAAGAGATGAAATTAGTTGAATGAAGTACAATCTTACCTTAATTGACATGTTCTTAGCATTTTTTTGAGTCTTTTGTTTATAGCATAAGGATTAGTTGAAGGTAGTCTTCCTCCTTTTGTTCTTAGGCTTTGGTGGGGTAGGTAGATTCTTACTCTTGGTCTTCTTGTGGCCTGGTCTTCCACAGTTGGAACAATAGTTTTGCTTCTTAGCTCTTTTCACATATTTCTCCTCTCCATCCTCATCAACTTGCCTCTTTCATTTCTTTTTGGAAGGTCTACCAGGCATTCTCCTAATTAGAGGGGGTAGTGGTTGTGGCAGTGCACATTTCTCCCATTGCACCATAAAAGGCATATGTTTAATGTTCTCTTTGTAAATTTTGATGTAAGTTTCTTTGCTGTAGTATTCATCTATATATCTCTCACGGTTTTCCCTCCTCTTAACTATGTATGCAAATGCATGAGGGCATGGGATTCCAGTTAGTTGCCACTTGTTGCAAGTGCAAGTCCATTGATCTAAATTCACAAAATGTTTCTCTTCCTCATGCTCCACCTCCCACTCATCTAAACTAGATTGCAACAAAGAGCATGATTGGGCCTCCTTGCTTACCGATTCAAACACCTCCTTGATTTAAAGCATGCATCTTCCTTTATGCTTTTTCACACCATCCATCTTCTCATAGTGCCTTTTCATTATGTATATCCTAATCCAACAACACAAGTAATTATGGGTTTGTCCCTAGCTTCCCTCAGTGCACTATTGAATGTCTAACACAAGTTGTTAGTGATGTGAATTTGAATGAAAGTTTTTTGAGCAACTTACTCTTGTAGGAAGATGAGCCAATTAATCTTATGATGAACCCAATTAGCCTCGCGAAGGATAAAACCCAAGTGTGGGTGACAATGGTGAAAAGTGATGACACTGTGGATGATAGTGGTGGCTGTAGTGATGGCTATCACAACAATCTCCAAAGTTAATCCTCATGTTGATTGGTGGGGTAAGGTGTTAATTTGAATTAATGGTGTACCCTTGAATAACACTTTATAGGATGGTTAGTGGATTTAGGGAATAAGTTGGTTTTGCCCATGAGGTTTTTCCCACTTCACTTGATAGGGATTTTCTCATTTTGGACTTTATTGTTTTTATGTGTGTGTCACGGTGACAGTTTCTTACTTCAAAGTTATCTATGAAGCATGGTGAATGGTTTCTTGAAGGTTTCTTGATTATAAAATTCATTCTTGAAAGGTTTCTTGATTAAAAGTTTTCTTTTTGGAAGGGTTCTTGAAAATCGAAGCAAAATCTTAAA
Source organism: Suaeda aralocaspica (assembly GCA_016808085.1). Lineage (NCBI taxonomy): Eukaryota > Viridiplantae > Streptophyta > Magnoliopsida > Caryophyllales > Amaranthaceae > Suaeda > Suaeda aralocaspica. Next base: position 740,319 of record PYUH01003982.1, on the reverse strand, counting down.
AAATCAAGAAACGGATCACTCTTCTTGGACGTGTGAATTGGACGAGAAAATTGTGCTTTGGGCTTCGTGCTATTGGCGTGTCTTATGGATAAGCTTGAATATTTGTGATGTTTATCTTGTTTTTAGTTAGTTTGTTAGAATTGTTTTGTGGAACGTTACCTAAATTAGTTAAAAATTGGCTTAAAAAAACCAGACACCCTTATCTCTTTAGGGTAAGACGAAATTTTGGATAAGCTTGAGTTTGTTTGTTTTGGATTGCCTTGCAAGTTGTTTCTAAGTTTGTTAGGATTTGTGTAGTTGTTAGGATATTTTAGCTATAACTAGCCCTAAGAATCCATGTAACAACATAAGTCTTTTGTGTGTGATCAATAAAATTTCGTGTGTTTCTTTCTTTGTATAGTTGAAGAGTTGATGTTCAAAGTTGTTCATAAAATTCTTTTATTCCAGAGTGAAGGACGAGTTTTAGACCCTAACTAATTAGTTTAAGGAGAGATCTAATTGATTAGCATTCAATTAATTCGTCAAGGGTGATAATTTTAATAGAATATCCTTGTGAGTTTTGAGTGTTATTTGCGAGTAACACTTAAAGTTCACATCAATTTGGTATCAGATTTCAGAGTTTTTTGATCCTACAATGGGGGAATCATGTTTAACTAAGCTGATGCAAGATATTCTTTTGTATCCACTAAGATTTTGGAAAAGTTAATGCCTGTGTTGAGAAAGGTAGATACAATAGATATGTCAATAGTGTTACCATTAGGACAAGAAGTACAGTGTTCCAGGAGATTTTTGGATGTTCCCATTGAAATTGAGGGAGTGGAGTTTAAGGCTAACCTAATTGAGTTTGATATGGGTGAATTGGAAGTGATTACGGGGATGGATTTTTTGAGTGAGCATAAGGCTGAGATTTTGTGTGAGCCACAAAAGATCTCGCTAGTTAATAAGGGTAAGAAAGTGAGCTATTGGAGGGCAGGAAGGGCATAACACAACAAAATAGTGTCAGTAATGAGGTTTGCTAGGTTTGTGGAAAGAGGTTTTCCAATTTACCTTTGTAGTGTGAGGGATGTAGATTATGTTGAGTCTGCTAAGCCTGAGGACATTAAAGTAGTGAGAGATTTCCTGGACGTGTTTTCGGCGGAGATTCTGGGGATGCCTCTGAAGCGAGAAATCGACTTCACCATAGACTTAGTTCCAGGGACATCACCTATTTCCAAAGCAACATATAGGATGGTGCCTGCGGAAATGAGTGAGTTGAAAGAGCAGTTACAGAAGTTGTTGGAGAAAGGTTACATTTGGCCTAGTGCTTCACCTTGGGGATCACCAGTGCTGTTTGTGAAGAAGAAATGATGTGAATTTTCGTATGAATACAAAACTTCATAAGGGATAGAACTAAACTCACGAATTTCTAAAGGCTAGGCCACCAAAACTCACGAATTTAGGTTGATTAATTAGTCTTTGATTAAAGCTCTAGGCACCTTCAAAGTCACTAATCAATCCTACAAGAGTCTAAAGGAATTAACCACCAACTCAAATTTCAGTATTTTTGTTTTTCAAGTAAACAAAACAAAACTTTTATTCAATATCAAAATCTGAATTTTACAATCTAATGTTGAGATTATTTATAGGTATAACTGATGTAGAAAGAGTTCCTGGTAGGGTCACTTCAACTGAATACGTGGAGAGGGAACTAGAGAGCTACACTTCGGACGAACATGTGTTGGCTTGTTCACTTCCTGATGGCTCGGGCCTCGGTTCTTGCAAAACAAGGGAACAAAATCCTTGTAGGATTTTTTCCCCCTCCGATGCTTAAGTAAGCATTTGTGGGAGGATTAAGGTAAAATAACAATAATTAATAATACTAATCTAGAGAGAGATTTTAGAGAGACTCTAGTATTATGTAAGAATTGTAGGAGAGTGAATGTGATTGAATGAATGCCCCCATTTGAAAATTTCAGTTGAATCTTTAGACGGAGGCTTTTATCAATATGTTATAATATACTACTTGAACTCTACTATCTCATCAGCAACCTTAATATGCTACAAAATGCTATAGACTTGCTTGGTCTTTGCAAATTAAGATGACTGCGGAGGATTTGTCAATCGAAAGCAATTCTACACGAAGAAAAATTAATGACAGGCTACTCCTGACCTACTCATCTAAATTAAATAGGAGAAGATTTGCATTCGAAAGAAAGGACAATATTGATATTGTTTATCCAGTCCCACCCCAACAAAACACAAATGAACTTCAAAATATAGTTTGGACTTAAAAGGCAGAAATCAACCGTTATCATCAAAGATACCTAAGCTTTGGCTAAAACAGGCCAAATCAATCGACAAAACCAACAACACAAACCCATACCAGCATTCAAAACTAAGAAAACAAACCCAAAGCAGCATGTTACCTTCCGGAAATTATTGCAGTACTTACCTCCTCAATATCATCTGACTCATTACACCTTGAGATGATGTCATGCATGTAACGCATTACGTAGTACCCACAATCAGTACCGTTTTGCTGTTGCGCGCACTTTGAAGTACATAGGACATTGAAAAAAAAATCAATATAAAATTTGCATGACAAAGTAAGCAACCACCACAAATGTATAGGATTTCGATGTCCCTACCTGAACTGATATCAACTTCGGAATCATTGTGCTTGTGCGTATCCTCTTCATGTCACTATACGGACGAAAATAAATAAGCGAAGGTAACGAGCCGTTATAGATTACATTTCTAGTATAAAAGATTTTTGGTTGACGTTATAATTTACCTATTCACCCACGTCATAATCAACAATCTACGTGGCGACTGAGGACGACAAGAATCAAATCGATACACCTTGTATGTCAAAGGTGATATCAACAAAAGCACCCAATGTGAACTACGCCAAACAAGAGAAAGCATAGCATTTTGAAATTCCAACCAAAAATTGGGAAAGTTGCCTTAACAATGGGAAAGTGAAACAAGAGAAGGGACAACAAGGGTGGGGGGAAAAACAATGGGAAAGTGAAACAGACTTACTCCTCAAGTGACGGAGCGATAATGAACTTCCTTTTCGCTCGAATTGCTTCTTTGATGGCGGTTTCAAGGTACGCTTTTAGATCACCCTTG